>CM022300.1:494989088-495310532 GCA_011799875.1 Thinopyrum elongatum
GGAACACTACTAGTGATTCCCTTACAACCTTGTTTTCAGTGAGGATACTCGTGATATTATTCCGTTGCCTGCACCTGCTTTGTTTGATCCTATTGCCAGGGGCGGATACAGATTATGGCTTGAGGACATGTCGCCTACCGGAATAACCTGGCTGTGGCACAGGCGCAGCCCCAGGAATGGGACCCTCAGGTGCCCGCTCCTCAGCACTTCAACATAGGACCCCATGCTTCTTCGAGGGGTGTTACCAAGTAGGCCAAAGCCTAAGCTTGGGGGAGTACGTATTTCCCACGACATTACATTCATGTTAACACTTTCATTCCAGTTGTCGGTGTCCACACTTTTTCATTGTATTATCCATGCAATTTTTTTTTTCGCCTTCTTCTTGTTGTTTAAAAAACTTTGAGAAAATAAAAATTTTCCGCTTCTTTCTCAGTATAACACTAGCTGTAGTATTTAAAAAGAAACCCAAAAAGATTTCCTTGTTCTTCTCTGCTTGTTGGAGCTCTCCGTGTAAATAGTTTTCTCGTTTTGTTTTCCTTTCTTAAATTTGTTTTCTTTCAGAAACCAAAAACTCCAAAAATATTTCAGTGAGTTTCTCTGATTTCTTTTATTGAGTCATACCAAGGAGAAGACCACGATGAAAATGTTGAGGTGGCTCTCATATGCATTGTTGTTGATCTAACAGAGAACCTGTATTACCTTGTTTTCTTCTTTTTGAATAAAATGTTGCCAGATTCCAGCTTAGCCACGACACTCTTGCCCTATTATTATTTTCAATCGTTCGGTCGTGCAAGTGAAAGGCAATAATGACGATATTTGATGAACTGGCTGTGGCAGAGAGAAACGGTATGAACTCAACTTGTTCTGTTTTGTAAATATGTTAACCAGTATCCATGATTCATCTCATTATGATCAAACATGCTTGCAATGACCCTTAGAGATTATAGTTTTCATGTCATGCTTAAGTAGCTAGGAGTGGATAATGATTATCTGGATGTCAACATTGCGCTAAAATAATGTGATGTGTAGTGATGATATGGTATCCTCTCTGAATGTTCGGTGGCTTGACTTGGCACATGTTCATGCTGTAGTTTGAATCAACCAACATAGCCTCTATGAATTTATGTTCATGGTGTTCATATCATCACTCAATGCTAGTATCCAATGTTACTTATGCAATGCATGTTCATTACCGTTTTCGCTCTCTAGCTGGTGCTTCACAACCTAATTGCTAGCCTTCACCTATACTAAGTGGGAATTCTGCTTGTGCATCAAACCCTGAAACCCAAGTTATCCAGATGAGTCCACCATACCTACCTATATGCGGTAACCCTGCCGTCCTAAGTAAATTTGCATGTGCCACCTCTGAAAAACTTCAAATAAATATCCTTTTTGTGTGGCTAGATTGTTATAGAGAGACAAGAGGTAGTAGTATCTTCCATGTTAAGCGGGTGATTCTCATGATGAGTGTTATTCCCAGTCCCGAATTCAAATTGCAAATAATTAAACAAAACTCCCCAGGAATGTTGTTGGTATGGACGGCACCCGTTGTTTTGGACAAGCCGTGGAGTGTGATTTGTTGGTGGAGGGGGAGTAAACCTTTACTATGCTTGGGAACCGCCACTAATGTGTTTAGCATGGAAGATACCAATAACTAATGGTTGCGAAGTAAATAAGAAGGGTGCATTTCTCAAAAATTCATCTACCTCTGTTTTAAAACTTGAGCTTGGCACCTCTGCAAATCACTGCTTACCTTGCGAAGGGACATCTATTACTTTTATGTTGGTCATCACCACTTCTCAAATAAGCACCAGAACGAGAGCACTATTGTCATCCTCATGCATTGTGTATAGCTAATGTTGGTGCATCATGACAGGATCTTTTCTACCATGAATTACAATGTTTCGTCGCTGCTTGACTTTGGTGGTGCTCTGCATTTATGTTTTGCGGTCTCAGAAAGGGCTAGCGAGATACCACTATTGTCATATTATATCATGATTGCTTTGACAAAGTGTTGATTGTTTGAGATATCTTATTATTGCTCGCTAGTTGATTATGCCATTGTTATGAGTTAATATAATTTTTAAGAGTTATTGTCGACATGGTTAGTTATAATCTTTGCTGAAAACCTGGGTGCTACTTAAGCTTATTTATGTAAACAAGAGCAAAAGAGTTCGTAAAAGTTTTTCTTTTTCACTTTTAGTTTATCAACTGAATTGCTTGAGGACAAGCAAAGGTTTAAGCTTGAGGGAGTTGATACGTCTCCGTCGTATGTACTTTTCCTAACGCTTTTCCTCTTGTTTTGGACTCTAATTTGCATGATTTGAATGAAACTAACTCGGACTGACGCTGTTTTCGGTAGAACTACCATGGTGTTGTTTTTGTGCAGAAATAAAAGTTCTCGGATTGGAACAAAACTTTGCGAAGATTTTTTATTCAATAAATAAGAATTTCTGGAGCCAAGAACCATCGGAGGGGGGCACCTGGGTGGGCACAACCCACTAGGGCGCGCCCCCCTCCAGGCGCGCCCAGGAGGGTTGTCCCCACCTGGTGGCCCCGCAGACTTCAACCCTGATACTATAAAGTCACATATTTGGAGAAAAAAACCAGGGAGAAAGAATTATCACGTTTCACGAGATGGAGCCGCCGCCACCTCCTGTTCTTCATTGGGATGCCATATCCGGAGTTCGTTTGGGGCTCCGGAGAGGGGGATCTTCGATCTTCGTCATCACCAACCCTTCTCCATCGCCAATTCCATGATGCTCCCCACCGGGAGTGAGTAATTCCTTCGTAGGCTCGCTGGTCGGTGAGGAGTTGGAGGAGATTCATCATGTAATCGAGTTAGTTTTGTTAGGGCTTGATCCTTAGTATCCATTATGTTCTGAGATTGATGTTGCTATGACTTTGCCATGCTTAATGCTTGTCACTTTGGGCCCGGGTGCCATGATTTCAGATCTGAACCATTTATGTTATCACCATTATATTTATGTTCTAGATCCGATCTTGCAAGTTATAGTCACCTACTACGTGTTATGATCCGGCAACCCCGGAGTGACAATAGTCGGGACACTTCCCGGTGACGACCGTAGTTTGAGGAGTTCATGTATTCACTCTGTGTTAATGCTTTGTTCCGGTTCTCTATTAAAAGGAGGCCTTAATATCCCTTAGTTTCCAATAGGACCCCACTGCCACGGGAGGGTAGGACAAAAGATGTCATGCAAGTTCTTTCCATAAGCACGTATGACTATTTACGGAATACATGCCTACATTATATTTATGAACTGGAGCTAGTGCCGTATCGCCCTAGGTTATGACTGTTATATGATGAATATCATCCAACGAATTCACCGATCCAATGCCTACGAATTTCTCTCATATTGTTCTTGCTAAGTTACTACTGCTATTGTCACTCTTGCACTTGCTACAAAATCATCGCTATCACTGTTACCGTTACTATTGCTGTTGCTACTACTATCAAAACTATCATACTACTTTGCTACTGATCACTTTGCTGCAGATAATTAATCTCCAGGTGTGGTTGACTTGACAACTCAGCTGCTAATACTTGCAAATATTCTTTGGCTCCCCTTGTCTTGAATCAATAAATTTGGGTTGAATACTCTACCCTCGAAAACTGTTGCGATCCCCTATACTTGTGGGTTATCACGGGGCCTCGGCGGAGGCGGCGATGTCCTCTGCCTCGTTGTTGGCAGGGCGGGGCCTCGGCGAAGGCGGCGATGTCCTCTGCCTCGTTGTTGGCTGGGCGGGGCGTCGGCAGAGCAGGGCCTCGCCAAAGCCGGCGAAGTCCTCCGCCTCGGGCGGGGCCTCGGCGGAGTCGGCGATGTCCTCTGCCTCGTTGTTGGTGGGGTGGGGCCTCGTCAGTCTCGCCAAATAGTGCCTCGCCCGCTTCATCATCCTCTTTGTAGGTGGCCGCAACCTCCGCCACCCGCATGCGGTACCGCCAGCGCGCGAGGCGTTCTCGCGGGCAGAGCGGTACGACTCGAGCAGCGCCTCCTACTCCGCCCGCTCCGCGGAGATCTGCTCCTCCGCCTGCAGGTGCTCCTGGAGGAGATGGTGGTTATAGGCGGCGTCGGCCTGTGCCTCCCGGAACTGCTCCTCACGCTTCTGCCTCACCATGTCCATGTATTGGGCACGGGCCTCACCGATGGTCATGGTGCAATGCACCGGTGAGGATGGCGCGGAGGAGGGGGTTGGCGCCAGATCATCGACTACCATGTTCTCCATTGGGACGTCGTCGTCCTCCGGCTGCCTGCCGGCCAGCCAGTTAGCAGCAATGGCTGCCATCTCCTTCTGGTCCATCGTCCGCCCGTCCCGAAGAGCGCTGGAGCGCGAGGAAGCCATGGTGGGCAGTAGTGGTGTGGACAGAAGAAAGGGAACGGAGGCGGATGACTGCGGCTATGGACGACGCAGCAGTTTATATAGCAATGGTGGGCGGCAGAGGGACGGACGGACGGCACTTGTGTCATTTGAACGCGGAGCAATCGCCTGCACCATGAAGCGGCGCTGACCGTTTAGGGCGGAAAGCGCGCCGGCGAGGGAGGCGGTCTGGGTGGGCCAGGGCGGTCAGACTCATGCTTGGCAGCAGTCCGGTCCAGTAGTCGGATATGCTGGCTCGCGAACGAGCTCGCCAAGCTGAGCGACAACACTCAGATGATGGACGTGGCTTCCGACCAGGAGCCGACGCCACCGCCCAAGCCGGTTCATGCCGTGTTCACCATAGAGCAGGTGCGGCCGCACTTCGACGCCCTAATGGTGAAAGAGCTACCAGCGCAGGAGGACATGTGCTGCAACCTCGGTCTCCTCAACGAGCACCGGCTCGCGGAAGGACGAATCGCCGGCGAACAAGCGAATGACAATGAAGTCGCGGACATGTGGCCCTATGATCCCGGCTTCCTGAATGAGCAGCGGGCGCTGTATCTGACCATCCGTAGGGCCCGCGAGGCCCTCTCCGTCGTCCTTCGAGTTGTTGCGCTCGCCGTGGCGCCGCCGTCTCGCGTTGTCAGCATGGTCAACGAACATGAGGAATAAGGAGATGACTTTAATTGGAGAGGATGACAGTGGATCCCACCAGGGCCATAGCCGCACGTATGCAAGTGCCTCCTTATTAGTATATACAACTAATTTTTTTTTGCTTCCTCCTGGTTTCCTGACATCACGGTCCCACACAATTGTCAACCTATATAGTCAATAAATGAGAGAATTGCACAAGGAGCGGCCGACAGCTGGGACCCAGCAGCGCGAGCAGTATTTGTGTTTTTGAGGTGTGAGCAGAGTTTTTCTTGAGCAATGTTTTTGTTGTTGTTCAGAGGAGCAGGGTATCAACTAGGCGGGCTGTGGCCCGTCTGGCCCAGGCTATTATTTTATGTCGACCAAATATCCAGCCCAGATATTAATATTTAAATGTGAAAATGGCTAGCCCAGCTATTCTTTTTTTGCGGAATACCCAACCCAGGTCAACTTGTTATTCTCCGGGCCGCATTAGACTTGGCAAGAAAATGGGCTTTAAGAAATAATAAATTGGCTGTAAATATAAATAACGCACCGAACAGGTACATTTTTTAATTCTTCTAAAAAAGGTACATTTTTTAATTTCATTACTTGTTGTGCGGGCAAAATTTCGTTGGATTTTTACCTAATACAAATTTATTTTGAAATTATATTTAATCTGACTCTAAATTTCGGGTTAAAAAATATTTCGGATCCCATCGAAATGTTGGAAATTTTGTTGAATTTTTTTTTGAGCGGTTGGCTGAAATTATTAACTAAGTCCTGGCTAGAAAATGGGTTGTAATTTTAACAAACAGTAAATGGGCTGAGTAAATTCCATTAGAATTAAAAAATGGGCTGTACATTATAACAAATCACAAATGGGCTATATGTTCTCTGCCACAGATGTGATGGTCACTTGTGGGCCTACTAAGTTGACACATACGCAAGGCTTTGTCAAATTATAGTCAACACATGATTCTATTAGCAGTGGACGTTGGATGTCCATCTAACGGTTGTGGTGCTTCTTCAATCTCGGATATTCATGCTTCACTCGCCCAAACCACCGCCGGCGGTACCGCCTGCTACCGCCTCCCGTGGCTGGCTGTGCTGCCGCGCAGGCCTCACCGGCCCACCCTACTCCCATTGCCGTCCAGGCTATTCCTCTACTCACCAACACCTCCTGTTATTCTCCGGCGACGACAGCCTCACACCGCAGCCGAACCAGTGAACCCTCGTACTCCCCTCCGTGTGGGCATCCACTGTTGTGTCTTCGCCGGCTCCGGGTCGTTCCCTTCCTAGGCCTCGCCATCATCCACCGCGTTGGTTCTCTCGGCGCGGCGTGGTCAACTTTGTCAACAAACGACAACCATCAGAAGAGGCATGAATGTGGAGTGGCTGACAGTAGGGACCCGCATGGCCCATGGCCGCACGCGAGCAAGTCCCTCGTTATTATGCGAAAACAAATGATTTCTCCCCCTGACAGGTTTGAGCCACCAGCTACATCTTCGCACGCAGGGAAGTGTTTCCTTTATTACGTGGAAAAAAAGTTACCTCTCCCTGATAGCTGGGACCCACAAGCTTTATTATGATCCATTTCTCGAAAATATAGATTGTACCAAAGATGCTAAATTGTTTTCTTTTTATTCTAACTCGAAAAAGAAGAAATTAAAAAACCCAGAAAACATCTTCGCACGTAAGGAGGTGCCACCTTATTACGGGCAAAACAATGATTCCCCCTGCTAGCTGGGACCCACCAGATTTGGAGGCTGACTTGTGGGCCAACTAAGTTGATGCGTACGTGCTTTGTCAACTTAGTCAAAACGATTCTAGCTGCACTGACCGTTGGATGTTAAATCAACGGCCGTGCTGCGTCTTCAACCTCTGGTCTTCTTGCTCCAGCCGCCTGCTCCAGCCTCCTGTGGCCGGCTGTGCTGCCGCGCAGGCCTCACAGACCAACCATACTACAACTGGCCAGACCTTCCCTCTACTCACCCACACCCCCTGTTATTCTCCGGCGACGGCGGACTTACGCCGCAGTCGAACCAGTGAACCCTCGTACTCCCCTCCGCGTGGGCATCCACCCGCCTCGTCTTCTCTGGCTCCTTGTCGTTCCCTTCCTAGGCCTCACCGTCGTCCACCGCCTTGATGCTCTCGGTGCCTCATGGTCAACGAGGTCAACAAACGACAGCGATCAAAAGTGGACTTTAGGCTGTGAGGGTGACAGCCGGACCCACCAGCTACATCTTCGAAACCAAGGAAGTGCCTCCTTATTACTCGCAAAATAAAATGATTCCCCCCTGACAGCCGGGACCCACCAGCTATATCACTGGTGCAGAGACCTGCTATACAAACGGTTTTTAACCCCTTTCCGCGACGGCGTTTGGAACTGTCGCCAAGTGAGTGTGGGCGATAGGGGGGTCCTTCCCACATGACCCAGAAACTGTCGGGGATAGGCCCTCCTGGAAAACAGGCTGGGGCAAAATGAGCTCGTGTGCGATCTGGCCAGGCATCAAAAACCAATCATTTCCGTTCGTATGTACATCCCACACGGTGAATCCCAGAAAAACATTTCCGTTTGTATGTATATCACACACAGTTTTTAGTGTGGAAACATTTGTGCAAGGTGGCCTAACACAAACAGTTCTCTGCCGAAAGCCGTGTGTGATTGTTAGTTGATCGAACACGCCTACTTTCTAGAAACCATGTGAGTTGTTTGAGTTCATCGCCCACGGTGCTATCTGAGTAACCGTCTACAATAGAAAACCCCAATAAGCAGGGTAATTAGCCTATTATTCATAATCCATGTAGTAATCAAATTGATATTTCTTATAAAACACACCAGATATTTCATATCCGTATAACGGCAACCAGGATTTCATAATCAAATTACATCAGATAGCTTTGACACTCAGTTACGCCATTACACAACAGCACCAAGTTTCACATGCAACATCGAAAACCTTTGGAAAGTAGCATCATACACGGTAAATCGACAGATGAATGTCATCTGGGAAACTGCAGAAGCGGAAGGCAAATATTGAGCCTTCAGTGATGTTGAATGTCCTTGCAACTTTAGGCCAGTGGCTATGGATAATTGCCCGCCCAACCTTCGTCCTCTTCAGGAAGATTTCAATATTGTACCGTGGGTGTTGAATGAATACCTTCCTCGCCTCTTGACCATGCAGGTGGTTTGAGAGGTAATCATCGGTGAACTTCTTTGAAAAGTACTGAAAACAAAGATATGCATAAATCGCTGTTATAAATTTTGAAATGGCGCAAGGGGTAAAAACAAGGTAAAAGAGTTAGTACCATCCTATAGTTGACTGATGTCTTCTTCATTGTGCAAACAAAGATCTTGCTGTTATTCGTCGCAAGTTTCTTCATCCGAACAATCTTTCTGAGTTTCTTGACTTGACTGATATTCATGGACATCTCATTTCCCCATATGTAAAATGGGTTGAACAGTGGGTCTAAGCCTCTAACAGCAGGACCTACATGTGCAAGACCAAATTGTAAGAAACCTAAATATTAGAATGATTCCTGCAACTGCACAATAATGTGCTAGTATTAGCGAAAGGACCATGCATGAGCAAACCTCGATGGTAAACCGCAGTGTCTCCCATTGTTTCCCTGCAACACACATAAGGAAGATCTTGATCAGGTTAACTGAGAGTTGCCATACTATCAATAGAATATGTATTGAGTACAGCCAAATTCGATTTATTTCACATGCATAACAATACAAAATTGTACCCACAGCAAATGACCATCAAATTGCAGAATTGAACCAAACAGTTAAATGGACAGCAGACCAAATGAACCAAAACAGTTAACTGAGCACGACATTGCAGAATAGAAACATGTACTAGAACATAAGACAGTTAACAAAACAAAGAATGCTTGAGAACAGTACTATGAAATGTAGGAATTGTTGGACCAAACTGTTAACTGAACATTACATTTCAGAGGACCAAACTGTTAACTGAGCATTACATTTCGGAGGACCAAACTGTTAACTGAACATCAGATTGCATATTAACATTACAGAGGACAAATCACTAGAAGGCACTGGCGGTGGCCTCGAGAAAATAGCACAAACTGTATTTTAAAGTAGACAACCGCGTGGCGGTGTCGACGGTGGCCTCGAAGATGAGGTGCTCCTCCAAGATCTGGCGGTCGGCACACATGGCAGCCATAGTGACCTCGTGCGCGCGTGCGGCTGCGATTTGCTTCTCCGCTGCCAGATGCTACTGAGCTCCATGTTATACTGCGTGCAAAATGGCTGTGGGCGGCACTTAATTGGAGGAGGGGGACAGTGATTTCGACGGAAGGTGTCGCGCCGTTGGTCGGGGCATGTGAGACGGGGAAGGAGGAGGATGGTGTGGGTGGGGTGTGGATTACCTGACCATATCGACGAGGCTGCGCAGCAAGAAGAAGGGTTGTCGGCGAGGAGGCAGCGCTGCAAGAAGAAGGGTCGCTGGCGAGGAGGCGGCGCTGCAAGAAGAAGGGTCGCCGGCGAGGAGGCGGCGCTGCAAGAAGAAGGGTAGCCGGCGAGGAAGCGGCGCTGCAAGAAGAAGGGTCGCCGGCGAGGAGGCTGAGCTGCCAGTAACCAGCAGTGAAGGATTGAACTTGGAAAGCATGGAGGAACAGTGGAAATGTGGATTTTGGTGGGAGGGAGGGGGCGGGGAGATAGATATTTCCGCGGTGGCAGAAAATTTTCGCTCGGTGCCGCGGGAAACTGGCGCGGAAGTGTGGTTCAAGCGGGGGCGGTGGACTGTAGACGACGAAGCTTCCTGCGTAAGCCAGACGATTCTTTCTAGTAAACTGTTTGTGGTATACCTGATTTTTTCATTATGTTTTGAAAGACAAAATGGTGTTACGGAGGGAAAGGATGGTGAAGTGTATGCTAGAACATTTATGTACAGTGAACATGCAACTACATGAGTGTCGTGTTTAAATTTGGAATTATTCCGGGTACGTTTGGCATTTTTATGCATTAATTGAGTTTCTAGGCATTTAATGTGCATAATTCAAATTTGAACTACAAGCACATGCTTCAGTGCACCAAAGTTGGTTGAAAAATCACATGTGCGTCCTTGGGTGAATTTCTAGGTCCCATGCAAGAAATGGGAATGAAATTCAAACATCTGGGCGTCGTGGCTCGGCCGGAAAGATTGAGAAACTTGGTTTTTTAATTCATGTAAATCCAAAACACGACGGAAAATCATGAAACTTGGCATGGTGTCATGACATGACACCAACATGCTGTGGTAAATTTTTTGGCTGAATTGGGACAAGCTTTGGTACAAGCTTCTTGCAAACCGGAGCTTCTCTCAAGAAGGATCGTGGTTCCGAGAGGGAAGGTGTCACCTCCGTTTGTGAAACGACATACGTACACTGGCTTCTCCCGCCTTAATTTTTTTACATAGGCATATTAGACCAAATAGAAGTATCGTGCTAAATTTTGAAATTATTCCGGGTTCGTTTAGCCTTTTTTATACATTAATTGAATTTCTGGGCATTTAATGTGCATAATTCAAATTTGAACTACAAGCACATGCTCCAGCGCACCAAAGTTGGTTGAAAAATCACGTGTGTGTCCTTGGGTGAATTTCTAGGTCCCATGCAAGAAATGGGAATGAAATTCAAACATCTGGGCGCGTGGCTCGGCCGGAAAGATTGAGAAACTTGTTTTTAATTCATGTAAATCCAAAACACGCCTGGAAATCATGAAACTTGGCATGGTGTCATGACATGGCACCAACATGCTGTGGTAAATTTTTTGGCCGAATTGGGACAAGCTTTGGTACAAGCTTCTTGCAAACCGGAGCTTCTCTCAAGAAGGATCGTGGTTCCGAGAGGGAACGTGTCACCTCCGTGTGCGAAACGACATATGTACACTGCCTTCTCCCGCCTTATTTTTTTACACAGGCAGATTAGACCAAATAGAAGTATTGTGCTAAATTTTGAAATTATTCCGGGTTCGTTTGGCTTTTTTATACATTAATTCAATTTCTGGGCATTTAATGTGCATAATTCAAATTTGAACTACAAGCACATGCTCCAGTGCACCAAAGTTGGTTGAAAAATTACATGTGTGTCCTTGGGTGAATTTCTAGGTCCCATGCAAGAAACGGGAATGAAATTCAAACATCTGGGCGTCGTGGCTCGGCTGGAAATATTGAGAAACTTGGTTTTTTAATTCCTGTAAATCCAAAACACGCCTGAAAATCATGTAACTTGGCATGGTGTCATGACATGGCACCAACATGTTGTGGTAATTTTTCTGTCCGATTTGCGAAGGCGCGCACATTAACAATCAACAAAGTCATTTTGGAACAAGTGCTGTCACGTTACAAATCGGAAACACAAGTATTATTGAAACTGTGGGCGTTCTACGTACCAATTACGTGCCACCACGCGTCCCCTTTTTTTATTGGCTCGGAGGAGACGTGTGGGGTAGCTATTTGAGTACGGGAGGCATGCGATCAGACCCCTGCGCGTGCTCATCGGGAGGAGAGCCCTTTGACCTCTATCTGTCGCACACCTCCCTCCCAACGTCTCCATTAATGGCGCCCGAGCCCCTGTTTCACGGCGTGGCTATGTCTCACTGGACTGAGATTTAAGAGAGAAAAAAGAAAATCTGAAAAGAAAGTTTTGTACGGATCTTGATGTAAGATCCGACAGACATATATAGCATCGACTGCGACTTATAGCAAGACTGATGAATATAAGGATGATGACAGTGGATAATAATTAGAATGTGTGCCCGTCTAGCGCACACATGTTGATCTGTCTAATTGTTTCTATTTGTTGTGGCTAATCTTAAACAGTTCATCCGTGTGAAGTGTATGCCATCAATCGCATACACTTTGATCTGGCTGACCATTTCTGTTCTGTTGCCTAATCGCACGCAAACAGTTAATCCTTCTGAAGCGTATGCCCTCAATTGCACACACCTTTATCTAGCTGCCCGTTTCTGTTGTTCGTCCTTATCACAAACAGTTAATCCGAGTGAACTGTATGCCTCGCACATGCCTTCATCTGGCTGCATGTTTCTTTTGTTTTGCCTCATCGCAAATAGTTCATTGAACTGAACCGTATGCCCCTCATCGCACACGCAACTAAAATCGGAACCATGTTTGATGCATCCGTCATCGCAAACGTTTTGCACCTTTTTTGACGTTTTTTTACATCGCCGTTTGCGATGAATGCATCGCACACAGTTTCGTCAAAGGGTCTCTGATCGTAGTGTCGCGTTAGCAGCATCCTGCAGTAGTATATCTTTGCACGCAAGGAAGTGCATCCTTATCCTCCCTGACAGCTGGGACCCACCCGGTCAAAGCGTACGTAGCGTTGTCGTGAACGTGTACGTACATACTGGTCGATTGGTCTCTCTGCAACGATGAACCGTGGCCGAGCAAGCAGCGGCATGTGTAGTAGTAGACAACGTCGAGTTGGCGGCGAAGGAAGACTCGGCATGCCCCCGACGTAGCAGTTCAGGCAGTCCCTTCTAAACTATGTACACGTACGTACAGCCAGATGCCAAAAAATACGGCCACGTACGTACATACGGGCGGGGTCTCGAACGCCTACTCACGCATACGTACGGCCAGGGCTCGTGTACATGGAGAGGCAGCGGACGGCAGCAATGGCGCCGTGTTCATCGGGAGCCAGCCGGCTTGGACGGAACAGCTGAAACGAGGTCTGGCGTACCGCAGAACGGAGGAAACGGGCCTTCTGTTCGACCCCGTACGGTCAAAATGGGGTCCTGTTCATCAGGAAGGGTCTGGCGTACCGCAAAATGGAGGAAACAGACTTGTGTTGGAGTGCCTACAGTCGAAATGGGGTCCTGTTGATCGGGAGGGGTGTGGCATATCGCAAAACAGAGGAAACGGACTTGTGTTGGAGCGCCTACGGTCGAAACGGGGTCCTGTTCATCCACTGTCTACTGCCTCGCTCCGGCCTCCATGGGGTACTGTTCTTCCACCGTCGACCTCCTCCAGCCTCCATGGGCTACTGTTCATCCAGCCTCCAACGGCTGCTGTTCATAGAGCCTCCACGGGGTCCTGTTCATCCACCCCCAACCGGCTGGGGTGCGACGGCCTTCTCAGGGTCCTGTTCATCCAGCGGCAATGGCCTACGACCACAGGGGCCTGTTCATCCAACCCCCACCAGGAACTGTTCATCCACAGCCAACAAACCGGCTCGACTCACCACGTCTCGACTCGTTCTATGTATCACGCGCACGGTAACAACAGTCACTGTTCATTGAGAGGCAACCCAACACCGGCTGGCTACGTCTCGCACGGGGGCTCGATCGGCTTCAGTAAGCAGTAGCAGTGATCGATCGCTCGGGTTTAGTTAGCAGCAGCATCGAAGGAATCGCTCAGGTTCAGTCAGCAGCGAATGAATCGCTCGGGTTCAGTTAATAGCCAAGGGATCGATCGCTCGGGTTCAGTAACATGCGATCTCTCGGGTTCAGTTAGCCAACGCCTCGCACATACGCGCGTACACGAGAGAAACGCGGAAACCTCCGTGCATTGCTCTGCCCCGACCACCGACCGTAACTGGGAACTCCCTGATATTTTCCTCGCCCTCGCTTCTACCACGATTTTTTCTGTCATGGACGGCCCAAAGAATGTCATACAGCTGCGTCTCCGGCGTGCCCAGGACGAAAAGCTCATTTTCTGTCATGATTTTTTGTCATAGAAGTAGGAGCCCACCACATCTATGATGATATCGGGTTTTGTCATAATTATCATCATAGAAATGTCATAAGCATGACAAAAAAAAAATTGTTCGGCCCAAAATGTCACGGATGTGTCTTTTTTTTGTAGTGCGAGGCCTTGGGTTCCATAGTGTGGGTACAGTGTACTAACCACTGCAAAGTGTATAATCTATCGATAGCCACGCCCACGGATATGAGCCCAGTTCGTAGTAGGTCACACTATGGGTCAACAGTAATAATAACCTGCTTAATGATAACCCTGGTTCAATAAGGAAAGAAGTGGTTGATTTTTATGTGATCGTGAGAGGATCATAGGGGTATCGTGGATACCGAAGTGGGTTGATGTTTGTGGTGTCATGTGATGATCCCGGGAAAAGATCAAGCTCCTTGTGTTCTTATGGTCACTACAGTATTGTTAATACCAAGCTTGGTTGAACCTGAGATTGTTGTGTGATGTCAGTGATGGTAATTTGATACATGAGGTGGTTACGAGGTAACCCCCGAACAGAGTAAGTTGAATCATGATAGTTCAATCATGTTGCATGCTAGTATCATCATGTAACATTGCCATGCTCATTTCATATGATGCTAGATGTGTTATGTTTAACATGTTCATGCCATGCTCATCTAATGTTGTTCTAGTGGAATCATGCTCATCATTGTTTAACCTGTAAAGGCCATGCTGTTGTGTGTCTTGATTGCTTTTGGTTGCTGTGAGCTTGC
Source organism: Thinopyrum elongatum (assembly GCA_011799875.1). Classification (NCBI taxonomy): domain Eukaryota; kingdom Viridiplantae; phylum Streptophyta; class Magnoliopsida; order Poales; family Poaceae; genus Thinopyrum; species Thinopyrum elongatum. The sequence continues at coordinate 495,003,553 of CM022300.1, forward strand.
GAGTACATTCCAAGTACTCACCGGGCGTGTCATGCCAGTTTGCAGGTCATGCCGAGTTTGCTTGATTGCCGAGGATCCCGAGTTTGCGAGCAAGGATACGCGTTCCAGCCAGAGTCCCTGTGGAGTGGAGTCCATCGCTGTCGTCGTTGTTCCGCTGCTAGAAGTTATTCCGCTGTTATGAGTTGTTCTGCTGCTAGCATAGAGCAACCTTGGCAGGCGTAGTGTCACTATGCCGATGTAATTCCATGTTATATCGGAACCTTTGTATCCATATCATTTGTAATAAAGAGCTGATTTGTTCTATGCCAAGCAGTGTCGTATTCTAGAAGACTTGATCTCTGGGCTGGAATACGGGGCGTTCCAGTCTCTCTGAGCCGGGGTGCCACAGATGTGACCCATTTGTAGTCCAAATTTGGGTTGGGTTTGCATCTACGTGGACATGCCGCAATCGTCTGCGTTGTCCTGCTCGGGCGCGCCCACTGGGGGCACAACATCTCCACTCCACCTTTCCTCTCTCAAATCCCGCACCTAGCCTAGAAAAATTCCATGGTCGACGCACCCACCCCGACCCCTGCCGAAGCCACTCTTGTCCCCACCATGGCCGCGCCCGCCGTGGCCACGGTGAAGCCGAAGAAGAGCTTACCTCAGAGCATAGATCTATGGAAATGGTGAAGTAGGCCAACCAGAGGAGGAATGTCAAGACAAAAGAAGAAATCACCGCCACTGTCACCGCCACTAAGGATGTCGAGGCCATCGCCGCAGCCGCGCAAGCCACCCTCCTCATGTCAGAGATTGACCGCAAGCCAACTCTTGTCGTAGGTGCCACCACAGCGGCCAACTCGGGCTCGTTGGCGGCCCGCCTGCCAAGGCTTCCGGAGTTTCCCTCTCAACATCGCTGTCGACATATGAGTACCTACCAGGATATGACCCGATAAGGTCCTACTTCTCCACCTCACCTTAGGTCACCTCGCCGGAAATCAGCGATTCTGTTATGATCACCCTCTTCTCCACCTCACCTTGGGACAACTTGCATGAACTATGAGGCCGGGGCACGTGCGTGGCTCGTGCGATTCTTTTGGTGCAATGTTGTATGTCGACATGGCATAATATTCTTTTGGTACTATGAAAAAATGCTAAATTTATTTGCTAAATATATTTGCTATCTCATTTTGATGAAAATATGCCAAATCATCATAATTGAAAAAAAGGAACATGATGGACCACATGGATCATCCCGTTGGGTGCACTGACCATGGAAGGACAAACATGGGCCAGACACCTGTCCATGGGCCACCCAAATGGACAAAAAAACATAAACATTTTGTGTCCATTTGAGACAGTGAGTTGGAGTTGCCCTCACTCCATGTTTTCTTGTACTAAGGGAACTAGTTAGTGAAGCTAAAAAAGTTAAAACTTGTTTTGTTTAGGAGTCGACAGAGCACTCGCAACGATGATGCTAACACTATCGCTTATATTATGAATCAATTTTGTGATGCTTCTGGTCAAACACCTAATTGGAATAAATCTTCTATTTATTTAGTAAGATACTGATAATTATCTTAGAAATTTATAAAGAATAATTTTCCTGACCCAGATATGAACCTTAATACCACTTACCTTGGTCACCCTCTTGTATTATCCGACAGGAATAGACCAGCTGCTTACAAGTTCATCATCGATAAGTTTAAAGCTAAACTCAATTGCTACAAGGCTAATAGACTTTCACATGTAGGTAGGCTTACCTTAATTAAATCTGTGTTTGCTTCTCTTCCCGTTTACTACGTGTCAAATATTCTCTTAAGCAAAAACACCATTAGTAAACTTACTTCCATTTTGGAAAATTTTGGTGGACTGGGATTAGTAGAGACAATGATTTGAACCTATTTGCTTTAGAGCTTGGAATGAAATTTATAAGGGACTTTTATATTTGTGCCCCTAACTTGAGCCCACTACTCACATTTGCCCCTAATTTCGAAGCCTGCTCAAATTTGCCCCTCTGTCATCAAGTTCACTTATAGGAATGCCCTTCCATGTCATTTCCATCCAGTCAAGGTTGTTTGACCGCTAACCGGCCGTTTCTTTGACATTTTTGCCCCTTTGTCCTTACAGCCTGGCCCCATTTACCAGTTCACTCTCTCTCCCCTCTAACTCTCCCCCTAAGCGGCACGCTCTCACTCTCTCCCCCAAATCGCCTCGCCCCGGACCTAACCCTAGCTTGCTCGATCCCCCGCAAGCAAGGCTGGATCGATTGGTGGCGCCCGCGGTGGAGCGTCAGATCTGATTCTCTCGTGCACTCTGCTACGACTTGAAGGACGCACCTTGGCCACGGGATGGAGGGTGACAGTGGTTGCGGTGGCGGCGTTGGCCAACCAGGGAGCACACCACAGCTAGATATGCATTCTTCGATGGGGTAAGTTTCTTCACTTCAAATCTGGTGCATCCTCATGTCATTCATAGTTGGATTTGTTCTCGTAGTCTGATTTGTTGCTGACCAAGTTCGTAGTGTTTAAGGTTATTTTTTCTGTTTTCCATGCTGATCATAGGGTGGATCCCGATAGAACAATTAGTCTGGATTGTTGAATGGAAACAACAGTTCTAGGTTGTGTTGGCACAAAAGCAGTCGATACAGGCTTCACATTTCCTTTTGTTGCTGACAGTGAATGGAATTCTGGTACTGGGACATTGATAAATCATGTTGGGTCCCTGTCCAATGTGCTGATGAGATGGGAATCATGTTTGCAATACATGCTTATTTTTTCGTCAAACTGGAAATCAGTGTCATACAAAGGAAAAGAGGACAGGAAGATAGCACAGGATGAAGATCACAGTCCAGTTCTAGAGGTAGAGGTAGTAGCAGTCATTCTAGGGGCAGAAAAACAACAGCTGAGACCAGATTTAGAGAAGTAGGAGACATCTCCATGCAGGTACCAGGAACACCTACTGAAGAAGTTCCTAGGCATCCAGGTCCTACTAATAGCAGAGATTCTATTGATCCCAATGTAGAAGAGGGACTACATGATGATTGGCCAACTGATGATGAGGATGAAAGGTTCTTCCCACAGTTTGTTACTAGGAAGAAGGGGAAGGAGAAAGATGATGAGGGGATGATGATTATGTTCCACCCCCAAAGGGCATGTTTGCTGAGGCAGGTGAAGATGAGAAGGAGGAGGAGATGGACATGGGCTACTGTGAGACATCTGATGAGGAAAGGCTAGATGTGCAATACAATAGAGATGATCCTTCTTTAAAAGAGGAAACTATATTTTCCAGTGCAATAGACTGTCAGCCAACTATATTAAAGACTACAGGAATCAGGCACTTTGCCGTCTGCCATGGCTGACTGCAAAGGCATGCCTGGCGGACGGCAAAGGTCTTTGCCGTCAGCCAGCAGATGGCCCTACGTCCGGCTCAACGAGCTACGGCAAAGGGCTACTTGGCCGTCTGCTTTAATAAAGTGGACGGCAAAGGAGTTTGCCGTCAGCCATCCAGGGCAAGCTGACGGCAAAGGGCATGGACGGCAGAGGGTAGGGTTAGGTCTGTTATGGGGTTAACGGCGTGCTTTACCGTCTGCTGGTAGACGACAAAGACCTTTGCATCTTTGCCGTCTGCTGGGAAAAGTGCCCAAATAGGCCAGCCCAGGTGCCCCCCAGCTAGCTGCCACATGGCTTGCTATGCCGTCTGCTGGCAGACGGCAAAGATGCATAGGTCTTTGCCGTCTGCCAGCAGACGGCAAAGCAACCAAATAGGCCAGCCCAGTGTCCCCAGGTTGCACAGGTAGCTGCCACGTGGCAGCTTTGCCGTCTGCTGGCGGATGGCAAAGGTGTTTGCCGTCTGCCAGCAGACTTTGCCGTCCGCCAGTAGACGGCAAAGTGCCTGTATTTCCCCTGTTTATTTTGTTTTTTCTTAAATTCAATCAATTTCACAGATATATATATATATATATATATAGATTTGAAAATACTTTCAACAAGCATACATATCCCTGCCATATGGATATGATCATCCAACACATATACATACCAAATCGAAAGTCCATATCCAACAACAAGCATACAATGGTTTCATCCATACATACATATATATATAGCAAGTTTCACATTGTTCATCCTAGAAAATCAAAACAAAAAGGAAGGGCAAGGAGAAGAGTAGACTCCATTAACGCAAGCTTCCATGATCTAAAGCAAATCTGCAAATTGGGAAAGAAGAAAGTTAGAAGAAGAAGAAGAAGACTAGAAGAAGAAGACTAGCTAGAAGAAAAAGAAGAAGAAGAATTTTTCTTCTCTTTCTTTTTCTCCTCTTCTTTATCTTCTTCTTCTTCTAACTAAGGTAACCTAGTTAATTATGCTAATTTTTTAGCTAACTAAGCATATTAAGTCATTTTGGAGGAAAAAATGCTAAGTGTAGGTCATTTTAGAGCTAACCTAGGTAAATAGGTCATTTTGGAGCTAAGTAAGGTTATTATGTCATTTTCGAGGAAAATAAGCTAAGTATATGTCATTTTGGAGGTAACCAAGATTATTATGCCATTTTTGACCTCAGTATGCTAAGTATGTCATAAATGAACTAAATAAGCTAAGTATATGTCATTTTTGAGCTAACATAGGTAGTTATGCCATTTTTGAGCTAACTAAGCATATTTATTCATTTTGGAGGAAAAATGGTAAGTGCAGGTCATTTTAGAGCTATCCTAGTTAAAATCGGTCATTTTGGAGCTAGGTAAGGTTATTATGTCATTTTTGAGGAAAATAAGCGAAGTATATGACAGTTTGGAGCTAAACCAAGGTTATTATGCCATTTTTTACCTAAGTAAGCTAATTATGTCATAAATGAACTACCTAAGCTAAGTATAGGTCATTATTGAGCTATCCTAGGTAGTTATGCCATTTTTTCAGCTAACTAAGCATATTAAGTCATTTTGGAGGAAAAAATGCTAAGTACAGGTCATTTTATAGCTATCCTAGGTAAAATAGGTCATTTTGGAGCTAAGTAAGGTTATTATGTCATTTTCGAGGAAATAAGCTAAGTATAGGTCATTTTGGAGCTAAATAGGTCATTTCTTAAGCTAAGTATGCATTTGTTAAGTAAAACACTTGGGAAAACTTACCATCATCACGGAGGTGAAGGACCGGTCGGGGTTGCGCCAGTGGCAAACGGAGAAGGATCGGTCGATGCTTGTCGGGAGGCATGCTGCACCAAAGATCATTTGCAATGTCTCGTTAGCATGATGCAACTCAAATGTGAATACTAGTAAGTAATGACCATTCAAATGAAACTCACCGTGGTCGCTATAGGAATCTGGGGAATCGGTGGAGTGGTCTGACCGTTGGTCTGGCACACCGACTACACATTTGGTTTTCACGAGTCAGTCATATTAGTTAGTAATGAAACAAACATTACGTGCATGATTTGGCTAATATGCAGGAGAAACTTACCACGAGGAGCTCGTATAGGGCCTGGTGAGACGCGTCATTCCGGTTCCTCTCCTCCTCCAACAGCCTAGCCGTCCTCTCCTTCATGTCCCTCTCCCTCTCCGCCGCCTGCCTGTTTGCCTCCGCCAGAAGCTCCTGGGCCCTAGCCTCGATGGCGAGCTCCATTGGTCGTGGACGAGGCCTTATCTCAGGATCGGAGCTCGTCTGGCGCTTCTTGATCTTCAGGAGAGTGCTAGGACAACGTATCAGTCCATCCCCAATGGCTATCGAGCCATGGGACCTCCCGCCACCAGATATCATCACCTGCTCTGGATCAAAAGGACTCTGGCTCGGGTTAAAGTCATCCCCTTTCCTCGCCTTCCCCTCGGATCTGTATTTCACGAGCTTGTGGTGGGAGGAGATGTTGGTGAAGCTCTCTGGATGATCGAGTTCAGACCCAGAGAATGCCTTGGCCTTCTTGTACGGGGCAGTATGGGCCATGGCATAGAGGTCGAACACCCCTGGCACCTCCTTCTTGTTGTGTCGCGCCTAAAAGAGAGGAACAAAATATTATAGTTAATGGCTCAAGCTAGCATGAAGAATGAAATTGCATGAATCATGAAGCAAACCACATACCCAGTTATCCCTGTACTCAAACAGGTTGGAGCTCCCTTGATGGTGTGGCACACCAACCATTTGGAGACGTATCGACTGTATCAAATATCCGGGAATAAGATCAGTTCAAAGGAATTAGAAGTTGCGAAACAATGTACCGAGAACTTACTCGATGTACGGCCGCACTTCTGTTAGGTTGTTGAAGATATACAACGAAATGGTCCACCATTCTTCGACATCTAACGATAAGGAATTAGAAGCACCGGCTGGTGCGAGATTCCCTTTGAATAGGATGAGGTTGGATCCACCCTTTTAGGGTCGCCAGCATTGTACCGAGGCTTCGGATTATGCAAATGACGATTTTTTTTGGCTTCGTAGTGTTCTGTCATGAAGTTTGCCGCCTCCTCAGTAACGAATGCCTCGGCCATCGATGCTTCAATTCTACATTTATTTTTACATTTTGCTCGAAGTGTCTTCTGCATCCTCTCAGTTGCGTAGCACCAACGATTTTGCACGGGCCCTCCCAATCTTGCCTCGGTCAGGAGATGCAAAATCAAGTGCTGCATTGGATTAAAGAAGCCCGGCGAAAAGATCTTCTCTAACTTGCATATCAACTCTGGCGCCAACTCTTCCATTTCTTCTAGCAGGCCAAGCGATAGTTCTTTTGCACAAAGAACACAGAAGAAATAGCTCAACTCTGCCAGTACTAGCCATTCATCCTCAGGGATGAAGCCACGCAACATCACCGGCATTACCCGCTCAATCCATATGTGCCAATCATGACTCTTGAGACCAAATATTTTCAATTTTTCAAGACTCGCTCCCCTCTTTAGATTCGCTGCATACCCATCGGGGAACATCAACTGCATTTTCACCCACAAGATAATTTCCCTCATAGCTGGCCTTCCAAGATTGAACCATGCCTTTGGCTTTGTCCAGTTCTGCTTTCCTTTTGGTGGTTGCATGTTTTGTAACGGTCTATCACATAGTGCCTCCTGATCGACTCTAGCCTTAGTATTATCCTTTGACTTCCCCTCTATGCCGAACAATGTACCAAAAAGTTCCTCGGTGATATTCTTTTTAGTGTGCATCACGTCGATGTTGTGTCGGCAAAGGAGGTCTTTGAAGTAAGGCAGATCCCACAAGCATGTCTTGTGAGTCCAGGTGTGTTTCGAATTATACCCCTTGAAATACCCTGGACACTCTGGATCTGGCTCGAGAGCGTTTAACTGATCCAGGGTCTCTTGGCCTGTCAACGCAGGTGGTGCAGAGTTTTTGACAACTCTACCTTTGATGAAGTTCTTCTTGTCATTCCTGAACTTATGGCAAGGATCCAGGAACTGTATATGCAAGTCGAAGCAAGAAAACTTGCGACCGGCCTGAAGCCAATGAAACTCAAGAGCTGCCTTGCATGTGGGGCACGGGAACCTTCCATGCACACACCAGCCAATGAATAGCGCATACGCCGGCAAGTCATGTGTCGAGTACATGTACCAGACACGCATTACGAAGTTCTGTTTGCTAAAGGCGTTGTATGTCTTGAACCCATTATCCCAAGCTTCTTGCAATTCGTCCTTAAGTGGCTGCATGTACACATTCATATTCTTCCCCAGATAGTTGGGCCCTGGAATTATCAACGTCAGGAAAATGTTCTTTCTTTGCATAATCTGTCCGGGGGGGGGGGGAGATTGAGTGGAATGACAAATACGGGCCAACAACTGTATTGTGCTGCCGTCAGACCAAACACACTGAACCCATCCATGCTGATGGCGACTCAAGGATGCCTTGGATCTGCAGCTTTTTCCTTATGTAATGCATCGAAGCGCTTCCACGCTTCACCATCCGATGTGTGCACCATCATTAGATTCCCATCTGCATCTAGTTGGGTTCTTTTGCCCATTTTGTGCCATGTCATCTGTCTGGCCGTCTCTTCGACCATCAAAAGACATTGAAGTCTTGGTACGATTGGCATATACCGAAGAACATTAATGGGTATTTTGGTCTGCGTCTTCTCACCCATACCGTTGTCTACCACAACATACCTGGATGACTTGCAAATGGGACAATAGTTCAAGTCTGCATACTGAAGCCTAAATAAGGCACATCCTTTCTCACAGGCATGTATCTTCTCATAGGGCAACTTAAGAGTATGGAGGATTTTGTCTGACTTGTACAGGTTTGCAGGTAGTACATGGCCTTTGGGTAGAAAACGTCCAAATACTGTCATCATCGTGTCGTAGCATTCTCTGCCCAAGTTGAATTGAGCCTTCAGAGCCATTATTTGTGAGATGGCATCCAGCTGACAAAGCTCAGTGTGCTCGTGGAGAGGACATTTTGAAGACTCCAACATTTCATTGAAGGCCTTTGCAAATTCCTCCATCTCATCGTTCGAGTCCCGAGCATCATCAAAGTTTTGCACCATGTCTTCCATCCCGGTACCATGCTCGTCAGTGCGACGACGAACCACCTCGGCTCTGGCACGTTGGGCAGACTCACCATGAAATGTCCAAACCATATAACCAGGCGCAAAACCAAACTTCTGCAGGTGTTTACTCATTTCAAGCTCGTTCCTCCTATGATAGTTGTCGCAGCCGACACAGGGGCACCAGCTTATTCTCTGGCCATTTGCAAATGCGGCTCTCACAAACCCCTTGGTTTTTGTTAACCATTCATCGGTCATGTCTTCCTGACTAGTGTGACCGGTGTACATCCACGCACGATCACTCATATTGCGTAGCTACTGGACACACAAGAAAATATACGTAATTCAGCAAACCATATCCATCAGTTAATGGAGTTTGTCAGTTTTATTATGTCCATGCAACCTAGACGCTAATAGGTAAAGATAGGTCCTAATCCCACCCGAGTATGTGTAGATTGGGTTCGTTTTCCCATGCTCTACTCCGGATCCGACGCAAAATTTTGGCAGCACCTCCCCGCTGTTCTCCTGATACACGTCTCGGCAATAAGCAGAGAGGATGTGTACCCGGAGAACAACAGGGAGGCACTAACAAAATTCTGCATTGGATCCGGAGCAGAGCATATGGGAAAACGAACCCAATCTACACATACTCGGGCTGTCCATGGATAACGTCGGACAATTCGAAAGAATCACGGTTATAAATATGCAAATGCATGCATATTTATAGATGTAACCCTTTCGAACGGGAGACGCATAGTGGTCACGCATACTGATGATTGAAGACACCTATAGCTAGCAAGTTTCATCGGCATGAAGACCGAAACAGAGCAAATGAAGGGGGGGAGGAGGAGATTTCATTTGTGCTCACCCACGAACGCAGGGGCGGAGCTCATCGAACGCACGGGGAGGTCGTAGAACACCAGACCCTCGCAGCGACGAAACAACTGCACATTTAAAACAACCAGATCAACACAAATATGATGTTTTTTATAACAAAATCGAAAAATATATGACCTAACTCATAATTCACAAATATATGACCCCGTCGGCCTCTGGAAGGCCGAAGAGCATCTTTTCGGTCAACAGGAGGCCGAAGAGGTGTCGGGGGTCGGGGGTGTCGTGTCGGGGTCGGGGTGCTGTGTCGGGTCGGGGGTGCCGTGTCGGGGTCGGGGTGCTGTGTCGGGGTCGGGGTGTCGGGGTCGAGGTGTCGGGGTGTCGTGTCGGAGTCGGGGTGTCGGGGTGCTGTGTCGGGGTCAGGGTGTCGGGGTCGGGATGGCAAATCCTCGACCCCTCAACCCCTCGGCGACCCTCGACCCCTCGACCATCGACCGCTCGACACCTCGATCCTCGACCCCTCGACCCTCGACTCCTTTTCCTCTCGATCCTCGACCCCTTGACCCCTCGGCGACCCTCGACCATCGACCCACGGCGACCCTCGACCATCGACCCCACGGCGACCCTCGACCCCTCGGCGATCATCGACCCTCGACGACCCTCTTTTTCTACTTTTCCTACTTCTCTTTTTCATCATCTTCTTCTACTTCTTCTTTTTTTCATCATCATCTTCTTCTTCTTCTTCTCCTTTTTCCTCTTCTTCTACTTATTGTTCTTTTTTTTTAACTTTCTTCTTCTTCCTTTTTTCCTTTTTCCTATTCTTCTACTTATTCTTCTTTTTTTTCAACTTTCTTCTTCTTCTAATTATCTAAACCTAAACCTAGCACTAACCTAAACCTACCACTAACCTAAACCAATTAATAACCTAAACCTAAACAGTAAAGAATAGTAGAAAAAAAAAGCTCACCTTGGCTCCGGCGGTGGTGGAGGAGGGCCGATGGAGGATGGTCGCAGGGAGGGTGGAGGATGGCCATAGGGAGGACGACTGCGGGAAGGGTGGCGGCGGCGCGGCCTGGCTCTGACGGCGGGGCGGGTGCAGGGGCCGCTGCAGGGCCGCTGTGGCCTGGCTCCGGCGATGGGGGTCGGGGCCGGGTCGTTGCTCCTTCTTCCGTGTCTCCATGGGCGTAGGGTTCTTTAAAACGTTCTGCCTCTCCGTTCTTCTTGGTTTCTATTCTTGCTTCATTTGTTTTGCTGCGATCTGTTGCTCCTTTTTCGTGTATTTCTTGCTTCGATGAACGGGGGGCGGGGAGGCCGGGGCGACGCGCGGGTGAGGTGGGGAGAGAAAAGGGGGGGTGGGCCGGGGGGTGGGCCGGTGGGGTGGCGGGGCGTGGGGCGACGAGGCGGCGGGTGGTTGGGGCGGCGGCGGTCGTCGGGAAGGACATAGGGAGAGAAAGAGAGAGAGGGCGACGACGGGGGCACGGCTGTTAGTTAAATTGAAGCTTTGCCATCTGCCCCCTCTTTGTCGTCCGCCGTGTTGCTATTTGCCGTCTGCTAGCAGACGGCAAAGAGGGGGGCCGTTAGGGTTTACCAGCCAGTGGGCCAACCTCCCTCTTTGCCGTCTGCTAGCAGACGGCAAAGCTTTGTTGCCGTCTGCTAACAGACGGCAAAGAGGAGGCTGATGGCAAATATGTTCTTTGCCATCAGCCAGCTCTTTGCCGTCTGTTTTTTGGAAGCTGACGGCAAAGCCACCCTTTGCCGTCAGCCAGCAGACGGCAAAGAAGTGGCTGATGGCAAATCTTCTGATTCCAGTAGTGAATGCTCTTGAAACTTTCTCAATAAAGACTCAAAGTGAATTTGTGATAGATAAGAGTGATAGTTGTAGGCTGACAGCGCATTGTGCTTATAAGAGGTGTCAGTGGAGGATGCATGCCTCCTTAATGAGACATAGCACACTGTTTCAGGTATTAACTTTAGCTAGTAACAGTGCATGTATAGTAAGTCACATTGACATGGTATTTTGTTTGTTTGTTGCAGCACTTATGTTCTGACATGTGTCTGAACTTTCATGACTGCTGGTTAAGGTGAACAAAACTGCTCATACATGTCCAAGTGTCAACAGGAGGCAAAGATTGAGGTAAGCTAAGAGCAGATGGGTTGCTAATGCAGTCAAGAACTGGATTTTAGTGGATTCAGAAGTTGGTCCAATAGAGTTGCAAAAAAATATGAAGAAGAAGTATGGTTTGGCAGTTCCATACATGAGAGTTTTCTATGGGAAACAAATGACACTTGACAATATCTATGGTAAGTGGACTGATTCTTTCCAGTTATTCTATACTTCCAAGGCAGAAGTGGAGAAAGCATCTCCTGGCAGTGTAGTAAGCACTGATAAACACACTCTAGAGTACACATTAAATGGGAAAACTAGACACAAAGATTGCCTTAGGAGAGTGTTTGTTTCTTTCAATGTATGTTGGTAGGATTTTTTGAATTGGTGTAGGCCTTATCTTGTAGTAGATGCCACTGATTAAATGGCAGATTTAGGGAACAACTTGTTAGTGCATGTGTTGTGGATGCTTGCAACTGGATCTTCCCAGTTGCATATGGAGTTCTATGGACTGAAAATATAGAGAGTTGGACTTGGTTTTTCTAGAATTTAAGACACCTTATAGGACACCCACCAGGTCTTGTTATCCACACAGATGCATGCAAAGGGCTAGAGACTGCAGTGGAAGTTGTGTTTCCAGGAGTGAAGCACATAGAATGCATGAGGCATTTGGCTGCAAATTTCTCAAAGAAATATAGAGGGAAATTTTTTGATGAAAATTTATGGCCCTGTTCATTGACATATAGTATAAAGAAACACAACTACCATCTTCGGCAGTTTTACACCAAGGCTGGTGTGAAGGAGTACTTAGAGGAGCATCACTCCAAGCTATGGGCAAGGGCACTATTCAATGAAATTTGCAAAGTGGATTATGTTAACAACAATCTAGCAGAGTCCTTCAATTCAAAAATTAAGAGGTGGAAGGGTATACACATTGTGGACTTGCTTGACAAAATAAGACAGTTTATAATGGAAAAGTTTGACCTTGAACAGCAGATTGCAGCTGTAACATTCATTGGGCACACCATAATCCCCAAAGTCATGAAAATGCTTCATGCAAAATCAAAGGACCTTGATATGGACATAGTGAAAAGAAGCACATATGAGGCAGAGATCATTGCAGTTGACAAGGAAAAGAGAGAGTGGAGATATCCTGTTAATTTGGAAGCAAGGTCCTGTAGTTGTAGAAAGTGGCAGATAACTAGACAACCTTGCATACATGCTTTGTATTTTATTACTTCAATGAGAGGTCTAGTTAGTGAGATTGATCAATATGTACATGTGTACTTTTCTGTTGCTAAGTTCAATGCTACTTATGCTAAAAATTTGCCTACAATGGAGGGCAAGCAACAGTGGGATGTGGTTGATCCAGGGTTTAAACTGTCTGCTCCATTGCAAAATAGCCCCCCTGGTAGACCTAGAAAGACAAGAATTAGAGCAAAATCTAAGGGAAAAGGTCTTGGAGGAAGGAGGAAGAAATGTGGTAGGTGTGGAAGACTTGGGCATCGTGGCAGCCACTGCAACGAGTCTATTAACCCTACTTTTGGGGAAGAAGAACATTGGGGGGATGAAAATGCAACAGATGATCCTATAGCTACATATGTTGCTGATGAAGATGCTAAAAATGCTGGAAATGCTACAGATTCTCCTGTAGCAGATCCTACAGACCCTCCTATAGCAAATGATGAAGTGCCAGCCCCAACCACTGATGCAACAACTGTTTGCAATGCAGTAAGGTGCATTTTTTTGCTTCATTTATTATGTTTCTTGTTCCCTTTAATATTGTGTTCCCTTTATTATTCATGGTTTGCTAACTAGCATCTGTCATTTCAATTGTAGCCCAAGAAAGAACTATAAAAGGCCTGTTGATAGAGGAATGTCACCACTTAAGAAGAAGCTACCAGATCATACTATAGGATCTGTAACTAGAAGCAACCAACTCAGCAAAGATGTCAGCAAAAATGTAACCACCAGGAGGAGTTCAAGGCTCTTATCAAACCCTTCTCGCAACACTAGGAGCAAGAAGATGAAAGAGCTATGATTTCATTCAGATGTGGGTCATTTTGTGTTCCTTGTGTTGCTCAAAGCTATGTGGTCATGTCCCAGTGTGTAAAACTGCTATGTTAAGTGTGGATTGGTCAGAACTTATGTAAAATTGTCTGCTCTTTTGTGGAAAATGTGGTGAACTACTTCTTTCATGTGTAAAGCTGTCATGTCCCAGCTTGTGATGTGCCAAATATTCTGTTGCAAATTTTCTGTGCATCACAGTTGTCAAGTTTGTGCAAGATCATTTGCAACTTTACCATTATTGTTGTCAAATTTGTGCAAGATCATTTGCAACTTAATAAAGCAATTGTTCACAGCAAGATTGCATATACCATTTCATTTAGGGATTAACATTACCAAATGAAACACAAGATTGTTCATAGCAAGATCCTACAAAGGTAATTTCCAGCTCTTGCAACATCCTAGCATAGACCATTTCCAAACTAAGAAACATCACCACATACATTACAGACCAAAATCCACTTAGTATGGATTATTCGACCACCAGAAACTAATTTGGCCAAAATCTTAATTCCAAGAACTATGAAAAATCCCCATGCTTGCACAAGCTCACTCCTCTTCTTCATCTTGAGCTTCAGTTTCTTATTCTTCTCGGTTAGATACATCACCCTCCTCTCTAAATCATGAGCTTTTAGCCAGTTCTTCTCTAATCCTGCATGAAGCTCCTCAAATGCGCGAGCAACATGTTCGGTCGGTGGAGGGTCAATCCAAACAACCCAGTCACATTCATCAGGAAGTTGTGCAAAATTAATACTCCAATTAGACAAAACACAAAAACTATTAGTGGCAAATAATCAGGCAAAAAACAGAGCTAGCCACGAGAGAATTACATCAACAGGGCAGCCCAGAAACCTTCCGTCGGTGCTGCTCCTTCCCAGGGGACACGAGGAGCAGGAATAAGCCCGTGCCCAGGGCACCGCCGCGTCGTGCGCTCCTCCAGCCCACAGAATGTCAAATCGGGGATGTAAAACTCCGATTCAAACTGAACTATCCCAACACCATCAACCTAACAACAACAAAAACCTAATTTATGAACCCTAATTCTGCCATATGCCCACAAATCCCCCAAATCGGCAATGAAAACTTACATCGCCGGCCACCGAGGAGCTCGCAGAAGACATGCCCGACATGCACATCAATCACCATGCCCGTTGCCCCTCTCTCCCCGACCTCGGAATCAATGGCCCGCCGGAGTCCTCAAAATTGCCCCTGCCCTCGCGAGGAAGAAGAATGAGGGGAGAGAGAGTGAACAGGTATGAGGGGAGAGAGAGTGAACAGGTAAGTTGGGCCCAGCTGTAAGAAAGTAGGGGTAAAATGTCAAAGAAACAGCCCGTTAGCGGTCAAACAGCCTTGACCAGACGGAAACGGCTCGGAGGGGCATTTCTATAAGTGAACTTGACGGCAGAGGGGCAAATTTGAGCAGACTTCGAAATTAGGGGCATATATGATTAGGTGGTTCGAGTTAGGGGCAGAAATGCAAATGGCCCAATTTGTAAACCTATGCATAAGGGTGGTTTAAGAATCAGAGATCTGGATATTATGAATAAGTCTATGGTGGCTACGATGGCTTGGAGAATTATTAAGAATCCTGATTCGTTGATAGCTAAAATTCTCAAAGCCAAATATTTTCACAATTCCTCTATATGGAAGCCCAACTATAATGTTCCTAAATCAGCTTTTTCGGCCTCTATTATTAAGATTCTTCCTTTCATGATTAAGAATAGTCAAATTCAAATTGCTAATGGCAATTCTTGTAACTCGACTAGTCCTTGGTGTAGAGAATGGAATAATATTCATGGTCACCTCAAATCTAATGTGGAACCCCCTTGTCCTGGTATTATTAGGGACCTTTGGAAACCTAATTCTAAAGATTGGGATGAAGAGAAGATAAGTGCTTATTTTGATGAATCATTTAAGAATAGTATTTTGAATATTCCTATTATCAATGCTAACCTTAAGGATACTATGTGTTGGACTCACACTCCCAATGCTGAGTGTACAACAAAAAGTGCATACATAGCTCTTATGCAGGAAAAGCAGGAAGGCTCTACAGGAAGAAGAACTTTGGCTTCGGATGAAGAGGTTAATATCCTTAATCAGGTTTGGAAATGTAAAAACGTAGCTCCCAGAGTTAAAACTTTTGCATGGAGATTGATTAGGAGAGCTATAGCTTCAGGCTTAAGAGCTTCTAGATATTCTAGACATATTAAAAAAGAATGACGTGGGTGTGGCCAAATAGAATCAGATTTTCACCTCATGTGATTTTTCTAGATCTGTTTGGTATACTTATGGATTAAGAATTGATATGTTGAACACTTCTTCGTACCAATTGATATGATTCAAATGATATTGAATGCCCATCACCCAGATCTTAAGTTAGAAACTATTTTCAACATTCTATGGAATCTATGGAAAGCTAGAAATGATCTTCTGTTTAACAACAGAAAATGGAGCAACATGCAAGTCGTCCATGCCACAAAGTCTATGCTTATTGCGGGTTTAATGGAGGATCAGGAGGAAGAGAACAGAACTCCTCATGACAACTCCAGGAGTATTTCAAACACAATTTTGCCTATCCAAAATGCAGGCTTACTAGCCTATGTTGATGCCGCATATAACCTGATGGTGGCGGTTGATGAAGCAGCTCTTGGAGTTTTCCTTCGGAATGAGCAAAACGGACAGTCAATGTTCATTCAAGCTACAACCACAAATGTTCATTATGTCTTGCAAGCGGAAGCGCTTGGATTATTTATGGCGGCTACAATTGTCAAGGCGCTGAAATGGAACAAAGTTTCTTTTCTTTCTGATTGCAGGAATTTGGTGATTGCAGCTGAAGCCAAGGATTTAATTCAAAATCCAGGACATTGGAAGATCAACGGAGTTAGCAGAATTTTTCAATCTTACCTCTGATCTCTCTCAGCACACAGTTAAGCACATTCCCCGTATCAAGAATCTCATTGCTCACTCTCTTGCTAAGAGAGCTTTCTGCTGTAGATCCTCTCCTAGATTCAACTTTCTATGCAGCAAAGTCTCTGAATGTAATTCTAGAGTGGCCTTAGAAGCCATCTCTTTTTCCAAGCGGAAATTACTGTCTGTACATTGCCTTGGTTGGTAAATAAATAAATTTAGCCCTCTTTGAGGGCTTAGGTTTGTCAAAAGAAAAAAAGTACAACGGCGAGCCCCTACATGAGAGGTGGAGGGTCCCTGTGTAGTGGATGAAGTCTCCGTGTGTGAGAAAAGCCATCTGAATTTTGGCCATGACATTTTTCCAAAGATATAGTAATGGGCGATCCGGCCATCAAGGCGCCAAGGATCAACTTCTGCTTGATGCCTCATCTAAGCATTTACATACATAGAGAGAGTTCAGTTACACTTGTTGTGCTGCGTTCCACACAGCGAGGGGAATTTTGAGTAGATTCTTCTGTGGCATGGCCGGCGGGATGAACTTGATCCTTGGTGCCTTCTTTACCGTAAACGACAAAGCGCCGACCTTTGCCGCGGCAGCGGCGGGACGTGGAGCAGCAAACCATCGGTGCTTGAGCGCGGCGGCCGCCGTCAGTCGCTTGTCCGGGTTGCAGGTGAGGAGGCCTTGCAACACCTGGAATCCTTCCTCTGACAGCTTCTCTTGAGGGAACAGTTCCCGCAGCTTGTTCTCCTTGTGCCCCGGTGGTAGGAGTCGTAGGGCCTTGGCGGTGTGCGGCAACGATGTGAACTCCGGCCACGTCCTCTCGTCCGGTGTCCCGAGCAAGCGGAAGATGCTCCAGAGTTGGATGATCTCATTGTTTGTGTCGTCGTCAATTCGTCATCGTCATCATCATCATCATCGCCGAGGAACAGCGTCTTTCCGGTGAGCATCTCGGCCATGACGCAGCCGAGAGACCACGTGTCGACGAGCGCGTCGTAGTCTTCCTTCCCCAGCAGCATCTCGGGCGCCAAGTAGAACACCGTGCCGGCCTGGGTGTACGGCGGCAGCTCGGACAAGGAGATCGCCAGCCCAAAGTCGCAGATTTTGACTAGTTCCCCGTCTTGGCCGAGGAGGATGTTGGCCGGCTTGATGTCGCGGTGGACGACGTGGCGGTCGTGCATCTTCTTGGCACCGGTGAAGAGCTTCCACATGATGGCGCGCACCGTGGACTCCGGGAGCGGCGGGCCGCGGCGCCTGTTCCACAGGAACTCATGGAGGGTCGGCGCGGCGACGTACTCCATGACGAGGCCGTAGGCGCCGTTGTCGGGGTCGCGCACCAGGCCCTCGAAGCCGACGACGTACGGGTTCCCATGACAGGCCTCGAGGAATCCGGCCTCCCGCAGAAGCTCGGCGGGGTCGGGGGGCTCCGCGGACCCGTCCGCCCAGTTGAGGTACTTGATGGCGACGATCTTGCCGGTGGCGCGGTGGCGCGCCAGGAGGACGCAGCCGAAGCCGCCCTCGCCGAGGCATGTCTCCTCCTGGTAGTCCGCGCTGCTCCGGATGTTGTTGATGCGGCTCCTCTTGCAGCGCGTCGGCGATCCATAGGTCGTGGTGGCGTGGCCGGCGCCGAGGACGGCAGCAGCAGTTCGCTTGCGCGCGGACATCGCCGTCGCGCGAGCTCGACGGACGAACTACGCGCTTCGGTTGCTGCAGAGGGCGATGCGCGCGCGATGGAGGCGAGGAGGATGGCAGCGGTGGATCGAGGGAGGAGGGGAGGTGGGTGATGAGCTGATGGATGGATCGATCGACGCAATTGGGCGTGGAAATATACGCCGGAGCGGCCCAAATTGGAGTCGGATTCAAATTCAAATCCGAGTTTTCGTTGGATTGCCGCCCGCATTTTCAAAACGCAGCTTAGCTGTGCACTGCAGACACGACGCTGTTTTGTGTTTTCGCTTGCGATCTTGTGGATTCCCAATCGGCCGTGCGTTCTTCCCTTGCAATCTTCGATTCCCAATCCCAATCCGACACACCGCTGCGCCCTTGGATTTTCCCTTGAGTAGTTTGAAATGCACCAAAGTTCAAAGGGTTGTGCCTGCAGTTCAACCTGAGAAGCATGGTAAACAAATTAAGATTTTCCATCCATTTCTGTCCCACAATGGAAACAACAAGTGTCGTGCAGTTCAAATGATCCAATTGTTGTTCATGATAATGAGCTACCACATGTCTGTCTTGCATCAACACTGGATCATTTCAGAGGCCAAGCTCAAAGTTATGGTGGCTGCAACCTGGGACCTGCGATTACTGGCCTGGGTTGGTGCTTTGTCAGTTTGCTCTGTCTTAAGGCTAAGATGCTCGTAGTTTAGAAAATTAAAAGAACCGTCATCAAACTTGGTGGCGCGTAACGATATATTGTGTTTTCACGATATGTTGCCAATGAAGCATGAGGTGCCAATGTTGGAGCATTAGGGTCGTCATGTCACAGGTTGTAACAGCCCAGGGGTAGCACATTTTATTAGGAAGTGATTGCACATTTTAACAGTGCTGAAGTATTTAATTTTAATACAAAATGGGGATAATGCCAACACTCACCTTTCTGTTAAAGAAAAAAAATCCTAAAATTGCCAATTGCCCAAAATACCCTTTCCAAACTACAAATATTTTGAAAAAAGCCTCATGTTCATGAAGTGGGTCCTTCCAAAAGTGTAAGGTCTAAAAGGATTTAATTTTGGGTTTGGATTAAACCCTAACTAAAATGCAATATTTAATAAAAATGCATTTAATTTGATATATTTAAATCGAGGGATTTCACATGGTAATTTCTCTTTAAAACCTATAATTAGCCTTCCAATGTTATTAGGAAGGTATGACAATTTGTTCCAAATTTTTGTAATCGCCCATAAGGCCATAACACACTTATAGTTCAAAACCATTTAATAATGAAATTAGGAAGAGAAGCTACACAAACAATTCAATTAATTTGAAGCTAGTTTGAACCCCCAAACATAAATTAAATAGGATTTATCACATTTTAATATTAATAAAAACTACCAAAACCTCGTTGTGTGCAGTTTAACTAAACTGGGCCCATAAGCATAGTATAGCTGGTACCATAGTAGGCCGGCCCATATTCCCCTGGCCGCCACCTAAACAGCCCAAACCTAACTCTAATATCTCTTCTATCCTCCTCTTCCTCCCACCGGTCGCCGCCTCCACCTTGTCTCCTCTCTGCCACCCCCCCCCCCCCCCCCCCCAAAAACAAAAAAAAAAAGAAAAAAAAAAAAAAAAAATAAAAAAAAAAAAACAGAAAAAAAAAAAAAAAAAGCAAAAAAAACAAACAAAAAAAAAAAAAAAAAAAAAAAAAAAAAACAAAAAAAAAAAAAAACAAAAAAAAAAAGAAACACAACCCCCCCCCACCCACCCCCCCCCCCCCCCCCCCCCCCCCCGCGCGCGCGCCACGTGGTGACGGCGCGGCCTATTGCCCCAACCACCACCCTGACAAGACCACTGATGTCACTGTGACGGCCCGGCTTAATCGTGCACTAATCATACACGCAAATGCACACGATCAAGCCTAAGAACTCACTTGAAGGAATCACAACACAACTCTAAAACATAAATAAAGTCATACAAGCTTTATATTACAAGCCAGGGGCCTCGAGGGCTCGAATACATAACCTCGCATACAAGCGTCAGCAGAAGCATCAGATATCTGAGTACAGGTATAAAAGAAAACACAGATAAGCCTATAAAAGGCGGGGCAAAAGAAACTCTACGATCGAAAAGGCGCAGGCCTCCTGCCTAGGACCCTCCGATCCTACTCCTGGTCGTCGGCAAGCTCGTAGTAGTAACCACCCTCGGGGTGGTAGTAGTGATCGTCGACAGGGGCAGCTGGCTCCGGGGCTCCGTCATTTGGTTGCATCAAAAGGATATGGGGAAAAAGAGGAAGCAAAGCAACCGTGAGTACTCATCCGAAGTACCCAGCAAGCAAGGATCTACACTACATATGCAACATTATGAAAGAAAGGCTGTATATGTGGACTGAGCTGCAGAAATGCCAGGATAGCGAGAAGACCTAGTCCTATCGAAGACTAGCATCTTCAGTGGTCTTGCAGCATTAGAAGAGTGTAGATTAGCACAGTATAAAGTAGTAGTAGTATTCAGTATCAACCTCGGCCAGATATCCTTTCTCGACTCCCTGCGAGAAAGCAATCCCAGAGCCCTAGTATCCAGTTCTAGTTGTATCGATCGGGATACAACTCCGAGCGTCCGTTACCCAGGATCCTGCTATGCATAGATGTTTTCTTCCCTGCAGGGGTGCACCAACTTACCCACCACGCTCGATTAACTCCAGCCGGACACACTTTTCTGGGTCATGCCCGGCCTCGGCCAAACGATACGCCGCAACCCGATCGAAAACTTAATAGAGAGGTCAGCACGCCAGACTAACCTATGCCCCCAGGGGTCTTGGGCCATCGCCCCGGACGCTCCTGCACGTTGGAAACACGGCCGATGAGCAGACCTAGCAGCCTCCAGTACAATGGAGGGTGCTTAACGCGGTCCAACCCAGCGCGCGCCGCTCAGTCGCTGAAGTCCATTAAGCTTCGGCTGATGCATACGACGCAGAGTGCCCATAACTGTTCCCACGTGATGGTTAGTGCTATCGGGCCAGAGGCCCACTCGGATCAAATATCCAAATCGTTAGTGTATTGGGGGTGTGCGGTAACGAGCAGAGACTCACGATCGATGTGACCCCGTCGCCCCGTCTCGAGGACTTGCGGAAAGGGCTAAGAATGCCTGGCCACGCCTCGTATTTATCACTCGGGCACCATTCAGGTCAACCCGTCTCGCAAATGACTGTCAGGAACTCAGGTCCACCTCTACTGGGCGGTACCGCCTATCCCTCCAGTCATGCAGTAAAGTAACTCTCGCGGGTCCCCCTCGGGGCCGACCCGTTCTAACACGGTTAAGGGGTAAAGTCACAGTAACCGTGTGTCCATAACATCAAGGGGGAATCCAAGGAATCACCCTCGATGGATGCCCACTCGATGTAACCGTCAAGGTGAACTCGAAGGAATCACCCTCGATGGGTTCACGCTTGAGGTGTTGCACGACAGCGTCGTTATCAGGAGTGGTGAAGGAGGAATCACCCTCGATGACCACGACCGAGTAACTTCTCCACAGAGTTAACATCCGAAGTGCTGACGAGGTATCACCCTCGGCACTCGATAGTAACGCTACAGTGTCGTACGGATAAAGGGGATGTGATGTGCGGTGCTGGGCCTGGTTGTCGAGTCTTCCGATCATCCAGCGGGGGCAACTGGGACAAGTGGGGTCACTGGGGTTTACTAACCAGCCTATTCTAAGCAGTTTAGGATAAGAAGGTAATTATCAAAAGCAGGTTACAAAATCAGGCTATGCATCTGAATAGGTAAAGCAGTAGCAGCAGCAATTCTAATGCAAGCACAAGAGAGAAGAGAATAGGCGATATAGGCATGCTCAAGGGGGGGTGCTTGCCTGGTTGCTCTGCGGCAAAGGCAAGGTCGTCAACGGTGTCGTCGGGCTCCTGAGCTGCGTCGGTCTCGGGAACTGCGTCGGTAACGGGGTCTACCGAGAGAGAAGAGGGGGAGGAAACAGATAAATACACAGCAAACATATGCAACACAGAGCATAATATGCTAAGATGCAGTGCAGGGTTGCCTAAAAGCATGTCTAAGTCATATTACTTATTTTAGGATTTAAGTTGGAATTATTAACCGGTGTATATGCACTATTCATCTACTGGAAATAGGCTAAAAGTTGTGGGTTCACCTCCGTAGAGGGTCCCGACACGGAAACAGATGTCACGGTTGGATTTGTCTCGTCTTTCTGATCAACTTTCATGTAGAAAGTTTTTCGATCCGAGCTACGGTTTAATTTCTAAGGATTTTAAAATATTTAAACATTTTCGGAAATTATTTAAATTATCAGAAATAAAAAGTAAAGTAAATATGACATCAGCAGGACGTCAAGATGACGGCAACAGTCAACTGCGGCTGACCAGAGTCAAACCTGACCAGTGGGACCCACATATCAGCCTCACAGTAGTTTAATTAGGTTTTATTTAAACTAATTAAGATTAATTAAGGGTGGGGGCTACTGTCAGTGAGTGATTAGTGTTTTAATTAACTAATTGATTAATTTTCAGATTTAGTTATTTATAAAAATCATTTTAACAGGCGGGACCCACATGTCATAGACACAGGGCCAGCCCAGTCAGCGTTGACTGGGTTAACTGGGCCCAGTGGGACCCAGGGTCAGTGGCTGAGCGGTGGGGCCCGCAGCGCCACGTCGGCGTCGAGTCAGCGCGGCCACCGGAGTGCGCCGGCGAGCCCAGACGCGGTGGCCGAACTCCGGCGAGCTCGGAAATGCGCTGCAGTGGACCAAAACGGGCGCGGCCAGGCTCTCTGGAACGGCCTCTCCAAGCCGCGTCGGTTGGTGGGGAGCACGGCGGCGGGGATGGCCGAAATGGTCGTCGGCGACGATGTCGGCAGCGACGGCTCGGGTGCGCTACAGGAACCGCGCTACGGCGAGTTAATGTAACACCCTGGATTTTGCCCATTTTCTTTTGGTTTTAATTTTGGTCCGGATTTGCTTTTCTGTGACTTAGTGTTCTTGAAACCTGGATGGATCACCCTTCATTTTTCTTCTCGAGTGGCTTGCCAACTTCAAAACCATCCCAAGACCTTGTCATTTCCATTTTGGACCAATCCCAATATTCTTTTCTTGGGAATATTCCTTTTTCTATTAAAGGAATAACCCTGTTTGCCCTGAGTTGTGAAGCAACTCATATTTCTATCATTCCCAAAATTTTCAAATAATTCCCATAAATCCTTTGGGACATATCTTATACAGATATGTCAAAATATTCCTTGCATGTTCAAAAATATTTCACAAATATTCCTTTTCTGATTCTGCCCGATCTGTCAGATTGAGAAGCAAGTACCCTTTATATTTGTTTGCTTGCTCTCAAACTTTTTGTGCACTCTTTCCTATCCATATCATTGGCACATGCCAAAATTCAGCTTTATTTGGATATTAAATCTCTCTTGGCTAATTTCCAAAGTTTCTGGGCAACTGGAATCTTTGTGAAGCAAGTGCTAGCTAGGTGTATCCAAATGAGTTGAAATTTTGCAAGCATCTTCATATTCCCAAATCATGACTCTCCACCAAGTTTCAACCTTATTCAATCATCTATGTGATCACAGCATCAAATCTTTGTTTCTGGTAATTATTATGGGTTGTGAAGCAACTATAATTTTTATTGCTCATTATTCATGAATAATTTCCAGAACATGATTCTACCCATATATCAACTCTCCACCAAATTTGGGCTCAATTCATCTTCCCAATAATTCTCTAGAATTATTCCAAGTTTCTGGACAGAGAGGATAGCTGTGAAGGAAGTACCATTTTGGCATGTCCATTTGGTATGAAATTTTTACAGAATCTTCATATGTCCAAATAACCCTGCCTTGACAAATTTCAGCTCAATTGGCTTCTTCATTTGAGTGCACCATCATGATCTTGATTCTGGACCAATTGTGCTGTTGCAAAGCAACTATGATGTATATTGATCCAATTACTTCCAAAACCGCCAGGATTATAGTCCTTCCTCATCTAAACATCCCAGACAACTTATTTGGCTCTAAGCACATCTCTGTTGATCACTGTATCATGATTCAGTCTGATACAACAAAGTTTCAGTGAAGCCTCACTTCATCTCACAGCTCCTCTAGTCGATCCATCAACTCTCTCAAGCTCATTGATGCAGGGACTAGTCATCAGACAACTCCTTGAGGCCCCTCTTATCCTATCTTTGCCAGTGCCCGTGGTGACTGCCCCCTTGGCATGTCATTTCACGCGCTCTGGCAGCGTTGGCGCGCTCTGCGCGTCGGGACTCGTCGGGCATCTCCGCCTCGGCGGTTTTCTTGCATCCGAGCATGCCGACCTGACTCCCCTGCTCGCTCCTATCGCCCTCGACCCTCTGCCCCCTCCCGAAACCTCCTCGCCGGAGCTAGCCGACGAGCGGCCACGGCGCAATGTACCTGCACATGGGCCGCCGTATACGGCCAACCCCGAGCCCTCCCGACTTTGCCAGCGCCCTCTCCGCTCCTCCGCGAAGCTCCTTGACGCCGCTAGCTGCCAGCCACGCCACTCTGCAGCTCCAGTGCGATGATAGGAACGCCACGGCGGCGTGCTCATCCCCTCCGTCGTCGCGCCTATAAAAGGGCTCCCGAGCCCCTCTCTACCTGACCATCCTCTCCACCTCGCTCTCCCAGTCCTCCCCGACCACTTGCACGAGCTCTAGGAGCTCCCCTTGCCACCACCGTGGCCATGGCCGCCGCCCCTCTTCTGCTAAATTCGCGGAGTGCCGGCCCCCTCCCTTCTTTTCTCTACCACCACCCGCCTTCCTGAGCTTCGGTGGAGTCCCCCTGCTCCTTCCCTCGGTCCCCGGAGGCCCGCAGCCTCGTGCCAGACTCGGCAGAAGCCGCCGTCCGCCGCGGTTATCGCCCCGCTCGCCCTAGTGCTCCTCGGCGTTCGTGCTATGCGTGGATGGATGCGCCGCCTTGTCCTGAGCTCGCCGGTACCCGGAACACCGGAAACGGTGGCCGGAGCCGGTCAGACGAGCGTCGGCGCTTCTCCTCTGCTCTGCGGACGGGCGACGGGAAGAAGGAGAGGAGCGGGAGGAGAGAGAGGGAGCCAGCGCGGGCCCGGCGCGTCAGCGAGCCAGCCGCTCGGTCTCGCCTCGCCATGCTGGATAAGTGGTGGGGGGGAGCGAGTGGGCCGGCCCAGCTGCGGCAGTAGCCCGTGGATCAGCTGGCGCTCTGGCTGCGGCCATTTTCGGCCCAGCAGCACAGAGTCATTTAATCTTTTCCACAGAAAAACTACTGAGGACCCGTATGCAAGTATTTATATTACAGAAAGGTCCCTGGTAGTAAAACTGCTACAACTTTTTGATCCTAACTCCGAACGAGGTGATTCCAACGCCCACGTCTTCGTCTTGTCGAGCCCATCGTGTTGGTATCATTTTCACTATGTGGTCCCACTATGAAAATGACCATTTTGCCCTTGTCCGTAAACAGCCCCTCTGAGAGAGAACTATTTCCGGCAACTTCCTCCGCGATCATTCCGCACTTCTTCCCGATGATTCCTTCATCCTCAGGCAAGCCACAACTCTCATCTGCATCATCGCATTGCAATATCATAGTTTAACTATTTACTTTAACCGTAAGTATGA
This sequence comes from Thinopyrum elongatum, assembly GCA_011799875.1. NCBI lineage: Eukaryota > Viridiplantae > Streptophyta > Magnoliopsida > Poales > Poaceae > Thinopyrum > Thinopyrum elongatum. The sequence goes on from CM022300.1 coordinate 495,029,188, forward strand.
GTATCTGTGAGATGAATTGGATTGTGCAATGCTTGAGTTAATTCTCGGATAGGTGACTATCATGTTAAATACCGGATTGATAGTGACTAGTAGTTTACCCTCTTGTTGATGCCATAACGTTGAGATCACTGTCTATGATTATTCTGGAGTTCATTCGGTAGTTCGTGGAGGTGAGTAATAGCAGTGGCTTAAGCATACTAGATATCGGAGTGTTAACCATGACAGAAATATTATTCGGGGATTAGATATTTCATGGTTGACCTTGAGTCACCTGTCCGGTCTTATCCGTGCAGCCACATTTGCCGGTATGGGACGGCCTTGACTTGGTCTGATCGCGTGCTCTTTCACCGGTACCGCCCGACAGGGAAGGTTATGCGTGCGCGCTACCCTGGCCCGGTAGGCGGCGATAACCTTGTGATCCCAGTTGAGTTATTTGGATCCAGGTCCCCGTTTGGGACAGTTTAGTTTGGCCACGACGGTGGAAGGTGTCACGCGGTGACACAGGGGCCACCCAGGGCAGGACTCCGGGGGAGTGTGATTGCCGGTGGTACGATGGGAGAGTCACGGGTTAGGCAGGTTTCGTTGGAGCAACGCTGGTCCACCCGAATGGGATCACGAGGTCAGGTGCTCCATGGTGTGGGTAAAGTGCGCAACCTCTGCAGAGTGTAAAATCTATTCGAATAGCCGTGTCCACGGTATTGGACAGTCCGTCCAGACCTCACTAGGTGGTCAACCATGGTAGTGATGATAATAATGGCAGAACTCGTCTTATGATCAGAAGTACTCGATGGATCGTGAGTATATTGAGGGTTGTGTGACAGCCCGAAAGAGAGTAAGTTTGTCAGACTTGTGGTACAGCTGGTATAAGGTGGAATCAGGTATATGGTATGTTAGCCATGAGATGGCTATGAGGTGAGTGGTTAGATGACCACATGATTGGGCTTGGAGCAGGTTTGGATTGGATCCTGAGATTATTCGGAGAATAGATTTAACTACTTAATATGCTCTGCCTTACTGCATCTATTTTTGCTATGATGTTGTCTTACTTTAATGCTGATGTTTGCTGTGAGCTTGCGAGTACATTCAAAGTACTCACCTGGCGTATCATGCCAGTCTGCAGGTCATACCATGATTGCTTGCTTGCCGAGGATCCTGTGCTTGCGATCTAGGATACGCGTTCTAGCCAGAGTCCCTGCGGAGTGGAGTCCATCACCGTCATCGTTGTTCCGCCGTCGAGAGATGTTACTTCACTGTTAGCATAGAGCTACCCCGGGCAGGCATAGTGTCGCCGTGCCGATGTAATCCTTGTACCCGTTGTAACCACATCCATTGTAATAAAGAGCTGATTTGTTCTATGCCAACAGTGCCGTATTCCAGAGGACTTGTCCCTGGGCTGGAATACGGGGCGTTCCGGTCCTCTCTGAGCCGGGGTGCCACAAGTGTTGGTATCAGAGCAGGTCTGGCTATAGGACGCGCGGTCAAGGTGCGAGCGTTAGTAACCGGTAGTATAGGATCCAGTTGGTTTGCATCACTTGTTTGTTGCATTTGTTTGTTGAAAGCATGCATATGGACTAGACATTTTATCACTAACGATGGATCTGGTGAGTGTAGGTGGCATCGGTTTCGATTCCCTACCTGCGCTCTCCAGTTTGCATATTTGTTCCTTGGTGTGGTGTCATCTTCGTCCCAGCGGAGTGATGCCAAGGCGCTTGGTGATGTCGATCCTTTGTCGGATTGATGCACCGGTACCACACCAACTTATTCTCTTCAGCCAGCCCTATCGTTTCGGTGCTAGACAAGCTCTATCCCGGATCGTGCCATTCTTCTAGCCGCTTCGGCAACCCTTACTGATCCTTGTTATCAGAAAAGGGCAATGCCTGCAAACCTTTCTCTCCACCACTATCTCATTCGGCCACCTATTCTTTGGACGTGTACGGTTTTCTTCCGTACGCTTGATGATGATGTGGTCGTAACTTCTGTGTTCCGACCCCGATCACCAAGTTCGTCCTCGCCACCGGTTTCTTCTGTGTTAAGTCCGTGTTTGGTGTAGCCATGTTTACACCAATTTTCTTCCACACATTGATTCACTTTCGTGCACATCGCCACAGCATGTTAGACCGTAATACCGGAGTTCTTGCGAGATTTGTGTGCTTAAGTAGGAATGCATATTATTGTTGTGAATAGATGTAGGATGTGATATTGCTTGTGTGTGTGATCTTGCTGCTTTGTGTGCTTTTGTTTAGTCGTTTCTTTTGTTGTTTTTGGGCCCTTGGTGTTACCTTATTTTCCCCTCATGGAAGTTGCTCACCGACCCTGAAACCAAAGAGTCAGTGAAGAGACAGCCATTTGGAAGCTCAGCTTAGCAATATGGAATTTTCAGCCGATTATGTTATATTGGGAATATCGGGCCTGAATATAAATGATATCCTGGTTGGATTGGTAATCAGCATCAAGTATACACCAGTGCAACTTTTACAGCAGTAAAGATCGCATCAGCAAGAAGGCAAATCGTGTATATGATTCACAGTGCATTCTGTGCCAAAGGTATTATTTATATACAAGGATTGAGTCTACTATTAGTACAATTTGAACCTGCTATGTCTTGGAAGCAAGCCAGCATGTGCTATGAACTTAGTACTCAGCAAGAAGGATAGCCGAATACCCTGTTGCCTACAACAAGTAAATGACAGAAGTAATATCAAGGGATATATATATATATTTACACTCAGTCTGCATGTAATAAAGAAAAGCCTCGGGCGTAAGCAACCCAGTCTTTCTCCGCAAGCTACCAGAGAAGCTTACAACGCAAGATGCCTTTGTCTTCATCAATATGACACATGGACATCTTCCGATGCAAGTTAGCAGCATATGACAATGCATCCCCAGGGTCAGATCTGCAATAGTTGGTCCGAAGGTAAAAATCAGTCAGGACACAAGCTTGCCTCAGAAATCAAGTGGCCAGCTACACATGTTTCCATAGATATAGTGGACATGCTGCCAAGGTCATATGGTTTACTCATACAATGATGCTAGCCCGATGAGGATCTGAATATTGCATGAGCTATGTAAGAAGAAGAATGCCAGTTATACACTTCAGAGTGATGACCAACAACCTATGGAGAAGCCGACAATCTGATATATGCTCTATAGCATTGCTCTGTGTTATTCCGGTATGTTCAGATTATTATGCTCATACCATTATGCATAATAGCGAGCTGTATGGGACGCGGATGAACCCTTGCCTGTCTTTCTTTGGTGACAGCACCACGCCTGTGTTCTGAGCTGTTTCCGGCCGTCCGGGCTGGAAGCCGATTTTTATTTCTTTTGTCAGCAACTGGCCCGTGTTCTGAGCTGATTTTCGGCCGTCTCGGGCAGCTGTTGAATTTCTCTTCGTAGCAATGACCCTATGCTCTGAGCTATTTTTCGGCCGTCTTAGGGAGTTGCTACTTTCTTCTTATCGACACCGTCTCATGCTCTGAGCTGCTTTTCAGCCGTCTTGAGTCGGGGTTGAGTTACTCCAGTAATGTCCCAGATCTGAGTTGTAAAGACCGTTCTGGTGGCTACTGGTTTATTTGCCGATTTTATCCAAGGGTTCAGACGGTCGTTTACCCTACAGCTACGACTTGTAAAGTAATATGCCTGTCGGAATATTGTACCTGACAACACCTATGGTCACACGGAGAATCAAGAGCATATTAGGCCAAGTTCTTTCAGCAAAGGATCCAGGCAAGGAGAACTATAATAAAGGAGCAAGATTGGCCATCAAGGTATGATAATGGTTGCAAGGTCAACGTGGTACAGATACTCAGAGCAGTCGGGTTCGATACCGACCACCATGGGTACACACCCACGGGGTCTATTCCATTCGCAAGGACCCCATATCGAGACAACCCGCCCAGCCAACCAAATATGCTCAGAATTGTCAGAAGAGGGCAACCAAGCTGGTCAGGTCAGCCTAAATATTAACCCAGCAGTTCAAATTCAGCAACTATGTTAAGGTACTACACGGCCTACCATCCATATAGAGATACCGACAGACTGAGTAATCAGAAGGATGAACAACAGTCTCGAAGCATGTGTCCTCACCGATGGGATTCAGCTAAAGGATAACCTGTCATGAACAAGACTCAGCTGTCAGGACCGCTGTCAGTCAAGTCTATGGATAATATCACCATAAGATCGTACACCTTTATGCTGGTCACGAAAGGTGACAGTCAAATATTTGGTAGGAGCCTTATACCCAAGACAGTGAAGATACCCAAGATGATCCTGCAATCCGTGCGAGAAGCCAGATTCCGCCAGGAGAACGGTACGATTCACAGTACTGTTTTGAGCCTGGAGGACACACTGCCATTTGAAGTCACCCAATGCAATGAGTAAAAGATTTCACCAAAGAGGATCTGTTCACAACTCAGTGAACGGTCGTTCGTACTGGACTCTGTCATGACACGTCCATGAGAAACCACCCTCGGATTTACGAGAAGGGCATATAGTTTGGTCAGAATAATTTATTGCCTCAGACAAGATAGCAGACATAAAAGGATTGGAGTCAGAGTAACCTATGAGTTAAGATTTGCCAGAAAAGGGTCCAGCAAAGCAAACCACCCCGAAGCAAGGCAGTCAGTCATATGAAATTCAGCAGGAACATTATACAAAGGTAAAAAGGAAACCCGAGTTGGAAACGGTTTCCTTAAGTGGAAATATCAAGTTCGATCCCTGAGCAACCAAATCTTGAGGACGAGATTTCTTTAAGGGGGGTAGGTTTGTAACACCCTGGATTTTGCCCATTTTCTTTTGCTTTTAATTTTGGTCCGGATTTGCTTTTCTGTGACTTAGTGGTCTTGAAACCTGGATGGATCACCCTTCATTTTTCTTCCCGAGTGGCTTGCCAACTTCAAAACCATCCCAAGACCTTGTCATTTCCATTTTGGACCAATCCCAATATTCTTTTCTTGGGAATATTCCTTTTTCTATTAAAGGAATAACCCTGTTTGCCCTGAGTTGTGAAGCAACTCATATTTCTATCATTCCCAAAATTTTCAAATAATTCCCATAAATCCTTTGGGACATATCTTATACAGATATGTCAAAATATTCCTTGCATGTTCAAAAATATTTCACAAATATTCCTTTTCTGATTCTGCCCGATCTGTCAGATTGAGAAGCAAGTACCCTTTATATTTGTTTGCTTGCTCTCAAACTTTTTGTGCACTCTTTCCTATCCATATCATTGGCACATGCCAAAATTCAACTTTATTTGGATATTAAATCTCTCTTGGCTAATTTCCAAAGTTTCTGGGCAACTGGAATCTTTGTGAAGCAAGTGCTAGCTAGGTGTATCCAAATGAGTTGAAATTTTGCAAGCATCTTCATATTCCCAAATCATGACTATCCACCAAGTTTCAACCTTATTCAATCATCTATGTGATCACAGCATCAAATCTTTGTTTCTGGTAATTATTATGGGTTGTGAAGCAACTATAATTTTTATTGCTCCATAATTCATGAATAATTTCCAGAACTTGATTCTACCCATATATCACCTCTCCACCAAATTTGGGCTCAATTCATCTTCCCAATAATTCTCTAGAATTATTCCAAGTTTCTGGACAGAGAGGATAGCTGTGAAGGAAGTACCATTTTGGCATGTCCATTTGGTATGAAATTTTTACAAAATCTTCATATGTCCAAATAACCCTGCCTTGACAAATTTCAGCTCAATTGGCTTCTTCATTTGAGTGCACCATCATGATCTTGATTCTGGACCAATTGTGCTGTTGCAAAGCAACTATGATGTATATTGATCCAATTACTTCCAAAACACCCAGGATTATAGTCCTTCCTCATCTAAACATCCCAGACAACTTATTTGGCTCTAAGCACATCTCTGTTGATCACTGTATCATGATTCAGTCTGATACAGCACAGTTTCAGTGAAGCCTCACTTCATCTCACAGCTCCTCTAGTCGATCCATCAACTCTCTCAGGCTCATTGATGCAGGGACTAGTCATCAGACAACTCCTTGAGGCCCCTCTTATCCTATCTTTGCCAGTGCCCGTGGTGACTGCCCCCTTGGCATGTCATTTCACGCGCTCTGGCAGCGTTGGCGCGGTCTGCGCGTCGGGACTCATCGGGCATCTCCGCCTCAGCGGTTTTCTCACGTCCGAGCACGCCGACATGACTCCCCTGCTCGTTCCTGTCACCCTCGACCCTCTGCCCCCTCCCGAAACCTCCTCGCCGGAGCTAGCCGACGAGCGGCCACGGCGCACTGTACCCGCACATGGGCCGCCGTATACGGCCAACCCCGAGCCCTCCCGACTTTGCCAGCGCCCTCTCCGCTCCTCCGCGAAGCTCCTCGAGGCCGCTAGCTGCCAGCCACGCCACTCTGCAGCTCCAGTGCGATGATAGGAACGCACGGCGGCGTGCTCATCCCCTCCGTCGTCGCGCCTATAAAAGGGCTCCCGAGCCCCTCTCTACCTGACCATCCTCTCCACCTCGCTCTCCCAGTCCTCCCCGGCCACTTGCACGAGCTCCAGGAGCTCCCCTTGCCACCCCCGCCTCCATGGCCGCCGCCCCTCTTCTGCTAAATTCGCGGAGTGCCGGCCCCCTCCCTTCTTTTCTCTACCACCACCCGCCTCCCTGAGCTTCGGTGGAGTCCCCCTGCTCCTTCCCTCGGTCGCCGGAGGCCCGCAGCCTCGTGCCAGACTCGGCAGAAGCCGCCGTCCACCACGGTTATCGCCCCGCTCGCCCTAGTGCTCCTCGGCGTTCGTGCTATGCGTGGATGGATGCGCCGCCGTGTCCTGAGCTCGCCGGTACCCGGAACACCGGAAACGGTGGCCGGAGCCGGTCAGACGAGCGTCGGTGCCGGTGCTTCTCCTCTGCTCTGCGGACGGGCGACGGGAAGAAGGAGAGGAGCGGGAGGAGAGAGAGGGAGCCAGCGCGGGCCCGGCGCGTGAGCGAGCCAGCCGCTCGGTCCCGCCTCGCCACGCTGGATAAGTGGTGGGGGGGAGCGAGTGGGCCGGCCCAGCTGCGACAGTAGCCCGTGGATCAGCTGGCGCTCCGGCTGCGGCCAGTTTCGGCCCAACACGGCCCAGCTGCACAGAGTCATTTAATCTTTTCCACAGAAAAACTACTGAGGACCCGTATGCAAGTATTTATATTACAGAAAGGTCCCTGGTAGTAAAACTGCTACAACTTTTTGATCCTAACTCCGAACGAGGTGATTCCAACGCCCACGTCTTCGTCTCGTCGAGCCTATCGTGTTGGTATCATTTTCACTATGTGGACCCACTATGAAAATGACCATTTTGCCCTTGTCCGTAAACAGCCCCTCCGAGAGAGAACTATTTCCGGCAACTTCCTCCGCGATCATTCCGCACTTCTTCCCGATGATTCCTTCATCCTCAGGCAAGCCACAACTCTCATCTGCATCATCACATTGCAATATCATAGTTTAACTATTTACTTTAACCGTAAGTATGAGTATCTGTGAGATGAATTGGATTGTGCAATGCTTGAGTTAATTCTCGGATAGGTGACTATCATGTTAAATACCGGATTGATAGTGGCTAGTAGTTTACCCTCTTGTTGATGCCATAACGTTGAGATCACTGTCTATGATTATTCTGGAGTTCATTCGGTAGTTCGTGGAGATGAGTAATAGCAGTGGCTTAAGCATACTGGATATCGGAGTGTCAACCATGACAGAAATATTATTCGGGGATTAGATATTTCATGGTTGACCTTGAGTCACCTGTCCGGACTTATCCGTGCAGCCACATTTGCCGGTATGGGACGGCCTTGACTTGGTCTGATCGCGTGCTCTTTCACTGGTACCGCCCGACAGGGAAGGTTATGCGTGCGCGCTACCCTGGCCCGGTAGGCGGCGATAACCTTGTGAACCCAGTTGAGTTATTTGGATCCAGGTCCCCGTTTGGGACAGTTTAGTTTGGCCACAACGGTGGCAGGTGTCACGCGGTGACACAGGGGCTACCCAGGGCAGGACTCCGGGGGAGTGTGATTGCCGGTGGTACGATGGGAGAGTCACGGGTTAGGCAGGTTTTGTTGGAGCAACGCTGGTCCACCCGAATGGGATCACGAGGTCAGGTGCTCCATGGTGTCGGTAAAGTGCACAACCTCTGCAGAGTGTAAAATCTATTCGAATAGCCGTGTCCACGGTATTGGACAGTCCGTCTAGACCTCACTAGGTGGTCAACCATGGTAGTGATGATAATAATGGAAGAACTCGTCTTATGATCAGAAGTACTCGATTGATCGTGAGTATTCTGAGGGTTGTGAGACAGCCCGAAAGAGAGTAAGTTTGTCAGACTTGTGGTATAGCTGGTATCAGGTGGAATTAGGTATATGGTATGTTAGCCATGAGATGGCTATGAGGTGAGTGGTCAGATGACCACATGATTGGGCTTGGAGCAGGTTTGGATTGGATCCTGAGATTATTCGGAGAATAGATTTAACTACTTAATATGCTCTGCCTTACTGCATCTATTTTTACTATGATGTTGTCTTGCTTTAATGCTAATGTTTGCTGTGAGCTTGCGAGTACATTCAAAGTACTCACCTGGCGTATCATGCCAGTCTGCAGGTCATACCGTGATTGCTTGCTTACCGAGGATCCTGTGCTTGCGATCTAGGATACACGTTCTAGCCAGAGTCCCTGCGGAGTGGACTCCATCACCGTCATCGCTATTCCGCCATCGAGAGATGTTACTTCGCTATTAGCATAGAGCTACCCCGGGCAGGCATAGTGTCGCCGTGCCGATGTAATCCTTGTACCCGTTGTAACCACATCCATTGTAATAAATAGCTGATTTGTTCTATGCCAACAGTGCCGTATTCCAGAGGACTTGTCCCTGGGCTGGAATACGGGGCGTTCCAGTCCTCTCTGAGCCGGGGTGCCACAGTTAACGGACGAGGCGAAGCGCTGGGGAGGCTCTACGCGCTGCGGTGAGTAAAATGTGCACGGGCCCGAAGCCATTTGGTCGCCGGAGCACCGCCGGCGACAAGCTCGGGCGGAGCCGCATTCGGGCTCGACGGGGGCGGCCCGTACAGCTAGCAAACGGCGACGAGAGAGAGAGGAGGAAGCGGAGGCTCACAATGAGCCTGCAGATGTGCAACGGTGGGCTCGGGGAAGGGCGACGGCTGCGAGGCAGGTGGCCGAAGGTGGAAGACGACGGCGTAGAGGACGATGCAGAGGCACTCCTGCTCGGGTGACTCGTCAGGGAGGAAGAGGAGGTCGCGGCGATCCTTCTTGGCGAGGAGGCGAGGCGAAACGGTGGCGGTGGCCGCGCGCGTCACGGCTGCGGAGCCATGGTTGCGCTCGGGAGGGGGAAAACAGAGAGGGAGAGTGGGGAAGAATGAGTGAGGGGGACGCCAGGGGGTCGCGGGCCTCGCCCTTATCCTCCACGCGGGCACGGGCGCGCTGTCGTGCGAGAGAGAGGGGGGCCTGGCTACGGGTGTGGGCGCGCGCGCGTGGGGACGACAGCGGGCGCAGGTGAGCAGTAACGAGAGGTGGGAGACGGTGCGGGGTGGATCGGGCCGGCGCTGTAGCACTTAAGCCTAGGTACAGTGGGCCTTTTTTTGTTTTTTTTTGTTTTTGCTTTTCTGTTTTCTGTTTTGTCTTTTCCTTTTATTACAAAACACTTGTGCAAAATATGAGACTTGCCCAAATAATTATCATGCAATATTTACCACTGCCAAAAAATGGTTTGTAGACAATTGGATTTCATTTAATTTGTAGATTAATTAAAATGGATTAAACCTTGCTATTTTGGTACTGTTTTAGGGTGTTAGAGTAATTTACATAATTCAATAAATGTTGCTATTAGTTTTATTATTGCTTTGAGAATATTTGCAACATGATGAACATTTTAGTTCCTGGATTTGAACAACTTTTATTTTTACTTTAAGTTTGAATTTCCATTTGAATTTTAATTTGAAATGAGATATGGTACTAATGATGATTACGAACTGCTGATCATGATGACATGACAATATCCAAAGGGTGATTACTGTAGCTAACCACTGGGGGTGTTACAGTCACCACAGCCATCCTCCGCCACCGGCGCCTCCTGTCGGAGTTAAATTTGGCATATCCCTCAGTAGGGTGTTGTAGCTAAGCAACTTGGTGCGATGGTAAGAAGGATAAGGGAGGATTTACCCAGGTCCGGACTCTCACGGAGAACATAATACCTGACATCATGCTTGGGTTTCTTGTGTTGGAATGTGTATAGAGTACATGCAAAGTACCGAGAGATTGTATTTGTCTAAGTTGTCTCTATCGACTAGCCCGGTCCCAGCTTATATAAGATGCTGATGATGCGTGCGATTGCAACGGAGTTGTCTTTTGTCTTCCTCTCATTCTAAGTCCCTAGAGGCATCCAGGATCCCGTAGATTGATCAAGGAGGAGGTAAGTAGCAAGGATGTGTGGAATGTTATTCTAAACACTGGTGAAAAAAAGATCTAGTATGGTAGCGGAGAGTAATTCCTATTGGAACAAATGAGGAGTGGTCATTAAACGCCCGATGATTTTGTCTGAATTATTATTCTTAATAACCGATGTAACCCCGCGTGAAGGTAAGGGCTATCGGTTAGACAATTGAGTCCTGATGCAGGTCGTGAACGGCCAGGACGTACTTTGGACACATTCCCCACTTCATCACGTAGCAAGCAAATCATAACGGTTGTCTTCCAGGTGAAAGAACATGTGGTGCCCCCATATTTGGTTTTGGTAATTTGTGACAATCTCTATGGACTAATGGTTGCCTTGAGTTATCTTTTAAGGGTTTGTCCATAGGATTTTTCTTGTAGTCCATGTGTTGGTTTCAAGGAGTTTATGAGATGACCAAGGTCCTATTCAAGGAATTATCCAAAGATTGATCATGTAGAAGACATAATACAAGGTTGATCAAGACTAAGTCAAAGTGTGAATCAAGTTGATCAACACGCAAAGCGTAGAAGATGTACCGAAAGGGATCAAGTGATCCCATGGTATGGTAAGCATTGACCATTACGCTTTGTGTACTAACCCATGGACTACGTGAGAGTTCTATGCAGGGTTAGGTTGCGGTGTGCAAGTTCAAGTGGAGCATCATGAAAAGATCATGTCCTTGAAAAGCTTGTTGTCCATTGTGGTGACAATGGACTTGTGAAGATGTGCCGAAGAGTGGCTCACGCATAGTGAAGTATGGGGGAGCAATCAACTAGTCTTCATCGAGTCAACGCAATCAAGAAAGGTGGTCCAACTTGAGGAACTGAAGATCGTCATCATCTAGCTCAAATGGACTATGTGCAAGGCAAAGGTTTGCCCTTGATAGGTTTTCTATTTTACCAGTCTCGTGGTGGTAATTGGAAGACCGGGTTATAGGATCGATTGTCGTACTATCAAGGGGGGCTCTCAAGTGAGTAGCTTGATCGTATTGTTCGTCGAGAGCTCAAACCATGGCATCCTTGCATCACCTTTCTTGGTTCTTGTTTGGTGTTTCTCTTTGTGAATTTTAGAGCTTATGGTCATCTTCATGACAAGCTCGAGTTCATCGAAAACAGAGTTCATATATGCATCTTCTATGATGTTTTTGATGTTGGAGTTTTTGTCGGTTCTTCATTCATAGAGGTTTCACATCTCTATATCCTAGGTATACTCTCTCTACCACTTCTTACTATAACAACAAGCTTGAGTTTGCTCAATTCGGAGCTCATATGCAGAAGTTATGGCAGTTCTGGTTTTCTTGCTACATCTATTTTGCTCAGGGGCTTGCTTGTTGCACCCCTGCGGTAGTACCGCTCTGGGCAGCGGTAGTACCACTGGTAAGCAGAAGTACCATTCCCTGTTGGGCGGTAGCACCGCTTGTAAGCGGTACTTGTGTTGTTTCAGTACTACGCATTCTTCCGCTTGTTCTGGGGGTTCTGTTTTTCGTGTCGGGTTCAGCGGTAGTAGGGCGGTAGTGAGCTGCAGTAGTACCGCCTATAAGCGGTAGTACCGTCCCGGTCGGGTGGTAGTACCGCTGCTATGGTACAGCCGTCGCACTCTGCTCTGCCCTACCTCCTCTGCTCATGTGTTCTGCTTCTCCCGCAGTAGTACCGCTAGGATGAACGGTAGTACCGCTCTGGCGGCTCTACCACCCCGAGTTTCCTCGCCTTTGCTCTTTTTCCTGGATCTACTGCCCGAGCGGTAGTACCGCTCCATGGAGCAGTAGTACTGCTTGTGTGCGGGCTGAGCACATAACGGTTGGATTCAGGAGGTCCTATAAAAGGGGGTCTTCTTCCACATTGAATCTTATCTTTCTAGCTTGTATTCTTCCCCATTGTTGACCTTTTTCGAGCTTGCTATCTCTCAATCCCTCCATGGATTCTTGCTAGTTTTGGGGGGGAAAAGAGAGAGGAGATCTAGATCCACATTTCCACCAATCACTTTCTCCTCTATGTGAGGGGAACCCCTTGGATCTAGATCTTGGAGTTCTTGGTGTTCTCCTTCTTGTTCTTCCTCTCATTTTCCTCCATAGCTTTAGTAGCTTTGGTGGGATTTGGGAGTGAGGGACTTGGGCACTCCGTGTGCTGATAACCCAAAAGCATAGGGGATCCCAACAGTTTTCGAGGGTAGAGTATTCAACCCAAATTTATTGATTTGACACAAGGGGAGCCAAAGAATATTCACGAGTATCGGCAGTTGAGTTGTCAATTCAAACATACCTAAAAGACTTAATATCTGCAGCAAAGTGTTTAGTAGCAAAGTAGTATGGAAGTAACGGTAACAGTGGCAAAATTAACAGTAGCAGTTTTGTAGTGATTGTAACAGCAGTAGCAACGAAAGTAACTTAGCAAAGATCAATATGTGAAAAGCTCGTAGGCATTGGATCGGCGATGATAATTGTGTTGGATAATATTCATCATGTAGCAGTCATAACCTAGGATGACACAGAACTAGCTCCAATTCATTAATATAATGTAGGCATGTATTCCGTATATAGTCATACGTGCTTATGGAAAAGAACTTGCATGACATCTTTTGTCCTACCCTCCCGTGGCAGCGGGGTCCTAATGGAAACTAAGGGATATTAAGGCCTCCTTTTAATAGAGAACCGGACCAAAGCATTAGTACTTAGTGAATACATGAACTCCTCAAACTACGGTAATCACCGGAAAGAATCCCAATTATTGTCACCTTGGGGTATGCGGATCATAACTCGTAATAGGTGTCTACAACTTGCAAGATAGGATCAAGAACTCACATATATTCATGAAAACATAATATGTTCAGATCTAAAATCATGGCACTCGGGCCCTAGTGACAAGCATTAAGCATAGCAAAGTCATAGCAACATCAATCTCAGAACATAGTGGATACTAGGGATCAAACCCTAACAAAACTAACTCGATTACACGATAAATCCTATCCAACCCATCACCGTCCAGCAAGCCTACGATGGAATTACTAACGTACGGCGGTGAGCATCATGAAATTGGTGATGGAGGAAGGTTGATGATGATGATGCCGATGAATCCCCCTCTCCGGAGCCCCGAACGGACTCCAGATCAGCCCTCCCGATGAAGAACAGGAGGCAGCGGCGGCTCCGTATCGTAAAACGCGATGAATCCTTCTCTCTGATTTTTTTCTCCCCGAATAGGGTTATATAGAGTTGGAGTTAGGGTCGGAAGAGGTCCAGGGGGCCCACAAGCCCTCTAGGCGTGCCCCCCAGGCATGTGGCCTCTGGGTGGACCCCCTCTGGTTAATTCTTGTGCCAGTATTTTTTATATATTCCAAAAATATTCTCCGTAAATTTTCAGGTCAATCCGAGAACTTTGATTTCTGCACAAAAATAACACCATGGCAATTCTGCTGAAAACAACGTCGGTCCGGGTTAGTTCTATTCAAATCATGCAAATTAGAGTCCAAAACAAGGGCAAAAGAGTTTGGAAAAGTAGATACGATGGAGATGTATCAACTCCCCCAAGCTTAACCCATTGCTTGTGCTCAAGCAATTCAGTTGACAAACTGAAAGTGACAACGAAAAACTTTTACAAACTCTCTTTGATCTTGTTGTTGTAAATATGTATAGCCAATATTCAGGTTTTCAGCAAAGATTATGAACTAACCATATTCACAATAACATTTAGGTCTCACATTTACTCATATCAATGGCATAATCAACTAGCGAGCAATAATAATGAATCTTGGATGACAACACTTTTTTTCAAAACAATCATGATATAATATGACAAAATGGTATCTCACTAGCCCTTTCTGAGACTGCAAAACATAAATGCAGAGCAGCCCTGAAGATCAAGGGCTGACTAGACATTATAATTCATGGCAAAAGAGATCCAGTCACACTCATACTCAACATCAATTGATAACAAAGCATACAAATGACAGTGGGGCTCTCTAACTGGTGCTTTTTATAAGAGGATGATGACTCTCAATAAAAGTAAATAGACAGGCCCTTCGCTGAGGGAAGCAGGGATTTGCAGAGGTGCCAGAGCTCGAAGCTTTTAAAATAGAGATGAATATAATTTTGAGTGGCATGCTTTCATTGTCAATATAACAACCAAGAGATCTCACTATCTTCCATGCTAGATACATTATAGGTGGTCCCCAAACAAAATGGTAAAGTTTTTACTCCCCCTCCACCAACAATCACACTCCACGGCTAGCCGAATTCACCGGTGCCATCCATACCAACAACAGTCTTGGGGGAGTTTTGTTTTATTATTATATTTTGATTTGATTTTGAGCATGGAACTGGGCATCCCGATTACCAGCCACTTTCTCGTGAATGACAAGTGAATAAACACTCATCGTGAGAATAACCCACCTAGCATGGAAGATACTGACAACCCCTAGTCGCTACATGAGCGATTTGGGCATACAAAACAGATTATTATTTGAAGGTTTAGAGTTTGGCACATGCAAATTTACTTGGAACGGCAGGTAAATACCGCATATAGGTAGGTATGGTGGACTCATATGGAACAACTTTGGGTTTTAAGGAAGTGGATGCACAAGCAGTATTCCTGCTTAGTACAAGTGAAGGCTAGCAAAAGATTGAGGAGCGACCAACTAGAGAGCGACAACGGTCATAAACATGCAGTGAGATTAATCAACATTGAGTGCAAGTATGAGTAGGATATAAATCACCATGAACATAAATATCGTGGAGGCTATGTTGTTTTTGATTCAACTACATGCGTGAACATGTGCCAAGTCAAACCACTTAAATCATTCAAAGGAGGATACCATCCTATCATACTACATCACAACCATATTAAAATGCATATTGGCTCACAAGACAAACCATTATCCACTCCTAGCTAATTAAGCATGGCATGATTAACTATAATCTCTAATTGTCATTGCAAACATGTTTCATTCATAATGGGCTGAATCGGGAACAATGAGCTACTCATATTTACAAAAACAAAATAGGTCGAGTTCGTACCAGCTTTTCTCCATCTCAATAATTTCATCATATATCGTCATTATTGCCCTTCACTTGCACGACCGAACAGTGTGAATAATAATAAGAGTGCACGTGCATTGGACTAAGCTGGAATCTGCAAACATTTATTCAAAGGAGAAGACAAGGTAATATGGGCTCTTTGTTAGATCAACAATAATGCATATGAGAGCCACACAACATTTTCATCGTGGTCTTATCCTTACGACCCAAAGAAAAAGAAAAAGAATTTCAAAGAAACACACTGAAATATTTTTGGAGTTTTTGTTTTTCTGAAGAAAGTAAAACGAAAACGAGAAAAACTATTTACACGGGAAAGCTCCCAACAAGAAAAAGAACGAGAAATCTTTTTGGGTTTTCTTTTAATACTACTACTAGAAAGAAAAACTAAAAAGAAGCGAGAACTAATTTTTTTGGATTTTCTCAAAGTTTTTCAAACACACAAGAAGAAAGCGAGAAAAATAAACTAACATAGATAATACAATGAAAAAGTATGAACACCGACAACTGAAATGAGTGTGTGAACATGAATGTAATGTCGGTGAGAAATACGTACTCCCCCAAGCTTAGGCTTTCGGCCTAAGTTGGTCTAGGGCCACGGCTCGAAATAACCCTCTCCTCGGTACTGCGGACGATCCTGAGGGTTCCACTGGTTGGCGAGCTCCTGTGGCTCCCACTGATAAATAGGCTCCTGATATGGGTCAAGAACTGGTGCTGGCTCAGGTGCTGGGGGTTGTGAAAGACCCCAAAATTTGTAGATGTCCTCGGGCATAATAGTGTACCTGCCTGAATGAATATTGAACAAAGAAGGTGCAGGCAAGGTAATAATCTCACAAGTACCCTGACTAAATACTAGGTTGTAGAGGAGCCTCTTGTCATCGTCTTTCTTAATGAAACCATGTGCTACCATACTGGAATAGTTTAAATATTTAGTGGGTAACAACATCTCCTCCTCTTCAGCAAGCCTAATCGGTATCTCAAAATGTTTAGCAAGGCGGGAGGCATAGACACCTCCGAAAATAGTACCCTTCGAACGGTTTGTGTTTAACCGCCGAGCAACAATAGCGCCCAAACTAAAAGTTCTATCAGAATATAAAGCATGGCGCAAAATGGCAAGGTCAGGGGCACTGAGGCCTCCACTCTCCCATCGACCAATCAAACATCTCCCAGCAAATAATGAATAATAGCGTAGAACAAGAAAATGTAAACTAGCCACTCTCGCCTCCGACACTCCTCTCTCTTCCCCCACAGTAGTTTCAGCAATAAAATACTCCACATCCCTAGGACGTGGCTCACTGATGCTGCCCTCATAAGGTATTTTGCAAACATCACAAAAATCATAAAGTGTCATTCGCTTAGGCACATCATACAAGTGAAATTCTAGCATGGGAGGATCCTTCCTAGAATGAAAGTGAAAATTTTGCACGAAGGTATTAGTGAGTAGGAGGTATTGGTTACACTTATCTTGGAGGAAGGCAGTGATGCCGGGATTCTCCGCCAAATAATAGAAATCATCATAAATTCCTGCCTCCCTCAAGAATGTATTACTTGGCCACTCACAGAGCCGAACCTCCGCAGCGCAAGGAAGGTTGTACTTGGGCTTCTTCTTTTCCTCATTTCATTTCCCTCGGAGTTAAGGCTCGAAGAACCTCTTAACCACCTCCTCATGGTTTTTCTTTTCTCTGAAAATTTTAGTGACTCAAAATAAAAGTGAACAAAACTCAAAAAACTAATAGAAACTACTCCCACAAGTGTCTAGAGGCTATATTATGCAACAAAACTACTTTGGACCACATAAATTTGACATGCAAGCTCAAGAACAAGGTCACCACAGGAGCAAAAAATTGCAATATATAAAGCACTGGAACAAAAACTAATTGTACCAACGGAGGAGTGACATACCGAAGAAAAATCCCCCGAAACAGTTTTGGAAATGGAGTTCCGAGCAAGGAGATAAAAAATGGCAGAAAAATGAGCAAGAACATGGGTTTGAGCAATGGTGGGCTTTTTTCTAGAGGAAGATGAAGTGGATGGGTGCTGAAATAAGTGAGGGGGACCCACATGGGACCCATAAGCCTACTAGGCGCGCCCTGGGGGTGGGCGCGCCCTATGGGCTTGTGGCCCACTGGTGTACCCCCCTGTGTCGTGGTAGAACACGGCCACCTATGGGGCCATTGTTGAAGGAAATATGCCCTAGAGGCAATAATAAAGTTGTTATTTTATATTTCCTTATTCATGATAAAGGTTTATTATTCATGCTAGAATTGTATTGATCGAAAACTTAAATACATGTGTGAATACATAAACAAATGACGTGTCCCTAGTAAGCCTCTACTAGACTAGCTCGTTGATCAAAGATGGTTAAGGTTTCCTAACCATAGACATGTGTTGTCATTTGATAATGGGATCAAATCATTAGGAGAATGATGTGATGGACAAGACCCATCCGTTGGCTTAGCATAATGATCGTTCAGTTTATTGCTATTGCTTTCTTCATGTCAAATACATATTCCTTCGACTATGAGATTATGCAACTCCCAGATACCAGAGGAATACCTTGTGTGCTATCAAACGTCACGACGTAATTGGGTGATCATAAACATGCTCCACAGGTATCTCTGAAGGTGTTTGTTGAGTTGGCATAGATCGAGATTAGGATTTGTCACTCCAAGTATCGGAGAGGTATCGATGGGCCCTCTCGGTAATACACATCATAAGAAGCCTTGCAAGCACAGTGACTAATGAGTTAGTTATAGGATGATGTATTACGGAACGAGTAAAGAGACTTGCCGGTAATGAGATTGAACTAGGTATGAAGATACCGACGATCGAATCTCGGGCAAGTAACATACCGATGGACAAAAGGAATTACGTATGTTGTCATAAGGTTCGACCGATAAAGATCTTCGTAGAATATGTAGGAGCCAATATGGGCATCCAGGTTCCGCTATTGGTTATTGACCGGAGAGGCGTCTTGGTCATGTCTACATAGTTCTCGAACCCGTAGGGTCCGCACGCTTAACATTCATTGACGATATAGTATTATATGAGTTATGTATGTTGGTGACCGAATGTTGTTCGGAGTCCCGGATGAGATCACGGACATGACGAGGAGCTCCGGAATGGTCTGAAAGTAAAGATTGATATATGGGATAATAGTGTTTGGTCTTCGGAAGGGTTTCAGAATTCACCGGAAGGGGTTTCGGATGTTACCCGAAATGTTTGGGTACGAGAACACTTTATTTGGGCCGAAGGGGAAAGCCCATGAGGGCTTTGTAAAGAGCAAAAGGAAGTTTTGCGGAGACCAGAGGCTAGACGCCAGAGACCCTGGCGTCTGGGTCCAGACGCTGGGAACCCTGGTGGCTGGACCTAGAGTCCGAGAAGGACTCTTGCCTTTCGGGCAAAACCGACTTTGAGGAGGCTTTTACTCCAAGTTTCGACCCCAGGGCCCAACATATGAATAGAGGGGCAGGGCTAGCACCCAAGACACATAAAGATTCACCAAACTGTGTGCCGGCAACCCCGTCCCCACTAGTTTATCCTCTGTCATAGTTTCCGTTGTGCTTGGCGAAGCCCTGTGGAGATTGTTCTTCACCAACACCGTCACCATGCCGTCGTGCTGCCGGAACTCATCTACTACTTTGCCTCTCTTGCTGGATCGAGAAGGCGAGGACGTCATCGAGCTGAACATGTGCTGAACACGGAGGTGCCGTACATTCGGTACTTGATCGGGACGGATCGTGAAGGAGTACGACTACATCAACCGTGTTGATAAACGCTTCCGCTTAGCGATCTTCAAGGGTATGAAGATGCTCTCCCCCTCTCGTAGCTATGCATCTCCATGGATAGATCTTGTGTGTGCGTAGAAAATTTTTGTTTTCCATGCAACGTTACCGAACAGTGGCATCCGAGCCAGGTCTATGCATAGATGATATGCACGAGTAGAACACAAAGAGTTGTGGGCCGTGATAGTCATACTGCTTACCACCAACGTCTTATTATGATCCGGCGGTATTGTGGGATGAAGCGGCCCGGACCAACCTTACATGTCCATGCACATGAGACCGGTTCCACCGACTGACATGCAACTAGTTTTGCATAAAGGTGGCTGGCAGGTGTCGGTTTCTCCTACTTTAGTTGAATCAAATTTGACTACGGCCGGTCCTTGAAGAAGGTTAAAACAACAAACTTGATAAATCTCCATTGTGGTTTTTGCGTAGTTAAGAACGGTTCTTGCTAGAAGCCCGTAGTAGCCACATAAAACTTGCAACCACAAAGTAGAGGATGTCTAACTTGTTTTTGGAGGGCATGTTGTGATGTGATATGGTCAAGACATGATGTGATATATGTTGATGTATGAGATGATCATTTTTTGTAATATCGACAACTAGTAGGAGCCTTAGGGTTGTCTCTTAATTATTGTATGAAGTGCAAGTGCCATGTAATTGCTTTACTTTATCGCTATGCATTAGCAATAGTTGGCGAGACAAACCTGACGCAATGATGGAGATCAAGGTGTCGAGCCAGTGACGATGGAGATCATGATGTTGCTTTGGAGATGGAGATCAAAAGCACAAGATGACGATGGCCATATCATGTCAAATATTTTGATTGCATGTGATGTTTATCCTTTATGCATCTTATTTTGCTTAGAACGACAGTAGCATTATAAGATGATCCCTTCACTTAATTTCAAGATAAAAGTGTTCTCCCTGAGTATGCACCGTTGCCAAAGTTAGTCATTTCAAAGCACCACGTGATGATCGAGTGTGATAGACTCTACGTTCACATACAACGGGTGTAAGACAGTTTTGCACATGCAGAATACTTGGGTTAAACTTGACGAGCCTAGCATGTACAGACATGGTCTCGGAACACTAGAGACCGAAAGGTCGATCGTTAGTCATATAGTAGATATGATCAACATAGAGATGTTCACCATTGATGACTACCCCATCTCACGTGATGATCGGACATGGGTTAGTTGATTTGGATCACGTATCACTTAGATAACTTGAGGGATGTTTATTTAAGTGGGAGTTCATTAGTAATTTGATTAATTAAACTTAAATTTATCCTGAACTTAGTCTTAGTAGTTTTTGCATGATTATGTCGTAGATCAATAGCTCGCGATGTAGCTCCCCTGTTTTTGATACGTTAGTAGAGAAAACTAAGTTGAAAGATGATAGTAGCAATAATGCGGACTGGGTCCATGATATGAGGATTATCCTCATTGCTGCACAGAAGAATTAGGTCCTTGATGCACTGCTAGGTAACAGACCTATTGCAGGAGCAAATGCAGACGTTATGAACGTTTGGCAAGCTCGATATGATGACTACTTAATAGTTTAGTGCGCCATGCTTTACGGCTTAGAACCGGGACTTCAAAACATTATGAACGCCACGGAGCATATGAAATGTTCCAAGATCTGAAATTGGTATTTCAGACTCATGCCCGTGTCGAGAGGTATGAGACCTCTGACAAGTACTTTTCCTACAAGATGGAGGATAATAGCTCAGCCAGTGAGCATGTGCTCAGAATGTCTGGGTACTACAATCGCTTGAATCAAGTGGGAGTTAATCTTCCAGATAAGATTGTGATTGACAAGAGTTCTCTAGTCACTATCACCAACCTACTAGAACTTCGTGATGAACTATAATGTGCAAGGGATGACGAAAACAATTCCCAAGCTCTTAGCGATGCTGAAATTGACGAAGGTAGAAATCAAGAAAGAGCATCAAGTGTTGATGGTTATAAAAACCACTAGTTTCAAGAAAAAGGACAAGGGACAGAAAGGGAACTTCAAGAAGAATAGCAAACAAGTTGCCGCTCCCATGAAGAAGCCCAAAGCTAGACCCAAGCCTGAAACTAAGTGCTTCTACTGCAAAGGAAATGGTCACTAGAAGCGGAACTGCCCCAAATACTTGGTGGATAAGAAGGATGGCAAAGTGAACAAAGGTATATTTGATATACATGTCATTGATGTGTACTTTACTAGTGTTCATAGTAGACCCTGGGTATTTGATACCGGTTCAGTTGCTAAGATTAGTAACTCGAAACAGGAGTTGCAAAATGAACAGAGACTAGTTAAGGGCGAGGTGATGATGTGTGTTGGAAGTGATTCCAAGGTTGATAAGATCACCATCGCATACTCCCTCTACCTTCGGGATTAGTGTTGAACCTAGATAAATGTTATTTGGTGTTTGCGTTGAGCATGAATATGATTGGATCATGTTTATTGCAATACGGTTATTCATTTAAGTCAGAGAATAATTGTTGTTCTATTTACATGAATAAAACCTTCTATGGTCATACACCCAATGTGAATGGTTTATTGAATCTTGATTGTAGTGATACACATATTCATAATATTGATGCCAAAAGATGCAAAGTTGATAATGATAGTGCAACATACTTGTGGCATTGTCGTTTAGGTCATATTGGTGTAAAGCGCATGAAGAAACTCCATGCGGATGGACTTTTGGAGTCACTTGGTTATGAATCATTTGATACTTGCGAACCATGCCTCATGGGCAGGATGACTAAAACTCCGATCTCTGGAACAATGGAGCGAGCTAATGACTTATTGAAAATATTACATACCGATGTATGCGGTCCGATGAGTGTTGAGGCACGCGGCGGGTATCGTTATTTTCTGACCTTCACAGATGATTTGAGTAGATATGGGTATATCTACTTAATGAAACACAAATCTGAAACATTTGAAAAGTTCAAAGAATTTCAGAGTGAAGTGGAGAATCATCATAACAAGAAAATAAAGTTTCTATGATCTGATCGTGGAGGCGAATATTTGAGTTACGAGTTTGGCCTTCATTTAAAACAATGTGGAATTGTTTCACAACTCATGCCACCTGGAATACCACAGCGTAATGGTGTGTCCGAATGTTGTAACCGTACTTTATTAGATATGGTGCGATCTATGATGTCTCTTACCGATTTACCACTATCGTTTTGGGGTTATGCATTAGAGACAACTGCATTCACGTTAAATAGGGCACCGTCTAAATCCGTTGAGACGACACCGTATGAACTGTGGTTTGGCAAGAAACCTAAGCTGTCATTTCTTAAAGTTTGGGGTTGCGACACTTATGTCAAAAGGCTTCAGCCTGATAAGCTCGAACCCAAATCGGAGAAGTGCGTCTTCATAGGATACCCTAAGGAAACTATTGGGTACACCTTCTACCACAGATCCGAAGGCAAGATCTTTGTTGCTAAAAATGGGTCCTTTCTAGAGAAGGAGTTTCTCTCGAAAGAAGTGAGTGGGAGGAAAGTAGAACTTGATGAGGTAATTGTACCTTCTCTCGAATTGGAAAGTAGCACATCAGAGAAATCTGTTCCCGTGATGCCTACCCCAACTAGAGAGGAAGCAAATGATAATGATCATGAAACTTCAGATCAAGTTGCTACTGAACCTCATAGGTCGACCAGAGCATGATCCGCACCAGAGTGGTGCGGTAATCCTGTCCTAGAAGTCATGTTACTAGACTAAGGCGAACCTACGAACTATGAAGAAGCTATGATGAGCCAAGATTCCGATAGATGGCTTGAGGCCATGAAATCTAAGATAGGATCCATGTATGAGAACAAAGTGTAGACTTTGGTGGACTTTCCCAATGATCGACAAGCCATAGAAAATAAATGGATATTCAAGAAGACTGACGCTGATGGTAATGTTACTGTCTAGAAAGCTCGACTTGTCACAAAAGGTTTTCGACAAGTTCAAAGGATTGACTACGATAAGACTTTCTCACCCGTAGCGATGCTTAAGTCGGTCCGAATCATGTTAGCAATTGCCGCATTTTATGATTATGAAATCTGGCAAATGGACGTCAAAACTGCATTCCTTAATGGATTTCTTAAAGAAGAGTTGTATATGATGCAACCAGAAGGTTTTGTCGATCCTAAAGGTGCTAACAAAGTGTGCAAGCAATCCATCTATGGACTGGTGCAAGCATCTCGGAGTTGGAATATGTGCTTTGGTGAGGTGATCAAAGCATATGGTTTTATACAGACTTACGGTGAAGCCTGTATTTACAAGAAAGTGAGTGGGAGCTATGTAGCATTTCTAATATTATATGTGGATGACATATTATTGATTGGAAATGATATAGAATTTCTCAATAGCATAAAAGGATACTTGAATAAGAATTTTTCAATGAAAGACCTCGGTGAAGCTGCATGCATATTGGGCATCAAGATCTATAGAGATAGATCAAGACGCTTGATAAAACTTTCAATGAGAACATACCTTGACAAGATTTTGAAGGACTTCAAAATGGATCAGTCAAAGAAGGAGTTCTAGCCTGTATTGTAAGGTGTGAAGTTTAGTAAGACTCAAAGCCAGACCACAACAGAAAATAGAAAGAGAATGAAAGTCATTCCCTATGCCTCGGCCATAGGTTCTATAAAGTATGTCATGCTGTGTACCAGACCTGTTGTGTGCCTTGCCATGAGTTTGGCAATGGGGTACAATAGTGATCCAGGAGTAGATCACTGGACAGCGGTCAAAATTATCCTTAGAGGACTAAGGAAATGTTTCTCGATTATGGAGGTGATAATGGGTTCGTCGTAAAGGGTTACGTCGATGCAAGCTTTTACACTAATCTAGATGACTCTGAATCTCAATCTGGATACGTATTGAAAGTGGGAGCAATTAGCTAGAGTAGCTCCGTGCAGAGCATTGTAGACATAGAAAATTGCAAAATACATACGGATCTGAATGTGGCAAACCCGTTGACTAAACCTCTCTCACAAGCAAAACATGATCACACCTTAGTACTCTTTGGGTGTTAATCACATGGCGATGTGAACTAGATTATTGACTCTAGTAAAACTCTTTGGGTGTTAGTCACATGGCGATGTGAACTATGGGTGTTAATCACATGACGATGTGAACTAGATTATTGACTCTAGTGCAAGTGGGAGATTGAAGGAAATATGCCCTAGAGGCAATTATAAAGTTGTTATTTTATATTTCCTTATTCATGATAAAGGTTTATTATTCATGCTAGAATTGTATTGATCGGAAACTTAAATACATGTGTGAATACATAAACAAATACCGTGTCCCTAGTAAGCCTCTACTAGACTAGCTCGTTGATCAAAGATGGTTAAGGTTTCCTAACCATAGACATGTGTTGTCATTTGATAACAGGATCACATCATTAGGAGAATGATGTGATGGATAAGACCCATCTATTAGCTGTAACACCCCAAAAATCGGGTTATCGATTTTTGTGCTGTTATTCCTTTCTAGCTTTTCCCTCTCAAATTTTTCCTCTGGAATCTGGTGAATGACCAGGGGAATTCAGACAATCCTCAGCCTCTCCATGAATTTTCCATGCTCTTGTGCCAGTCAAGTTCCCGTCTGTAAACCCCGAACCTCATTTAAACCCTAGTTCCAAAATATCGGAACTAGAAATCCTGCCTTTGTGTTTACAAAAGACCTATCATTTTTGTTGCTCAGTTGATCCTCCCAAAATTTCCAGAGATCATCCTTCATCCATAAACCCTAGATGTGCGAAAATATTGCCAAGTTATATGCAATATTTTTCATCTAGAATTAAGTCCTTTTTTTGCCTTTCTGAGGAATTAAATCCAGGAAAATATCTATCCATCTCCAAAGTTCATGAAAACTTGTGGAGATATTCTTTGTGATCATAATGAGCTCTCATAAAAATATTGGCCATAATTAAATAGGGGAAATTGCATTTTCCTATTTAAAGCCAATATAACAATTTGGGGTCTTTCCAAAGGAACTACCATTTTGGTAGCTAGGAAAAATCCCAAATAAATTGTGGAGCTTGTCCTATCCCTATATTCACCATTTACATCAAGATCTCCAGTTCCACCCATTAAATTTTGAGCACAACACCACTTTGCAAATTCTGTCCAGATTCCCTATTTGCAAAGGAAGTGCTTGAATCCTTGATCTCCTTGGGCTGAAATTTTGCAGGGTGATTCATTATGATATATTACCCCTGGATAATAAAAAACAGCCCATTTAATCTAGCCAATTTTCCTCAGCAAATTTTCCAAGTTTCTGACCAGATTGGAGCACTGTGAAGGAAGTACCATTTCTACTGATGCAGATGGTATGAAATTTTTACAGTACCTCCATATGCCTAAGTCATTGATCTCCACCAAATTTGGGCCATTTTCATCTAGCCATTTGATCCGAGCATCATTATCTTCATTTCTGCTCACATTGCATCATTGTGAAGGAAATACCGTCATACATGATCAAAATGAACTGAAACTTTTCCAGCTATCTCTTTTGCTCATATCATTGCTGCCCTCCAAAATTCAGCTCAAGCAAGCAAGCCAATCCCTCAGAACGATCCTGTTTTGGTTTCTGTCTAATCTGCAAGGTTGTGAAGGAAGTGCTAGCTACACCTGTCCATTTGAGCTGAAATTTTGCCAAGTTGAGCACCTTAGTAGATGATTGACCCATGCCAAAGATCATGCCAAGGGGTGCACTGTGGTGGCCACACCACAGCACAAACACCTTGCTTCCATTTCCTGTTTGACCATCGTTCAGTCACACCAAAGCTCACTGCTACTGTCTGAGCGATCAAATCGTCTGCTGGAAGGTTGTAGAGTGCTCCAGACATGGTTTTATTGCGTTTTGGCGCTAAGTGCACGTGGTGCCGGTGGTGACCGTCGACGTTGATGGTAGAATCGGTGCTCTGCGCACCAGATCCTTCGCGAGGCCATCTCTTGCAGGCTGCAGCTCGTCCGGGAGTGCCTACGAGCTGCCCACCACTCGTTGCGCCGTCCGGTCACCTCTCCCCCTTGTCCCCGAGTCCCTGGACGGGTGTGCCGACATGGATGCTCCACCGGAATCCCGCCACGGCGATGCACTTCTCGGCGCTTCGGTCGTCGCCCAGTGCCCTCCCCGCGGCTATAAGTAGGTGCCCCGAGTCCCTCCTCCTCTCCATCAGCAGCCCCAACCCCTCCCAGCTCTCCCTCTTCGAGCTCCCTGAGCTCTCTGCCATTCCATGGCCGTGGCGCCGCCGCCTGCTCCCCTCGACCCCTCTCTGCCCGAGGCCCTCCTCGTCCCTTCCATCTGCGCCAGTGGCCACTCCGCGATCTCACTGAGCCACCGCCATCTCTACTCCGGTGAGGGAGCCCGGCCAGCGCGGTTCCCTCCCCTGGAGCTCCTCGGCCGCCATGGTTCTCCTCTAGAGTCGGTGCTGCGGGCCACCCTGAGCCGCCCTGAGCCCACCCACGGGCACGACGTGGGCTGGCGGAGCCCCTGCGCTCGCCGGACGGCCCCCACGTGCGGCGAGGCGATGGCCATCGCCGGCGACCGCCCGCCCCTGCCACTGCTCCGGTCGGGATGAGGAAGAAAAGAGAGGGCAAAGAGAAAGAGATAAGGCGGGCCCACCCGTCAGCCGGAGAAGAACAAGTCAACCCGGGGCCCAGGTGGATAAGTGGAAACGTATTTTCAGGAAATACGCTTCCAGCTTCGAAAGCGTATTCTGCCGCGGCTTAAGGGAGAAATGCGTTTTCTCGGTGGGGAGGCGTATACCCAGAAAGGCGCTTTCTCTTTTTCCAGCCGGCGGCCGAACTGTTTAAATAGTGAATGTTTGTCCGTTAAGCACTGAAATGGACAGATTCTGTCTGTTTTATCGCTTAACGAACGAACGTGCGTATCTCTGCGACCATAACTCCGATTGAGGTAAAACCAACGCCCACGTCTTCAGATCATCGAGCCCGTTCCGATGTCGTCATTTTCATAATGTTTTCACACTATGAAAATGACTGTTTTTCCCTTGCCCTTCGATCAGCTTCCTTCGAGAAAGAAACCTTTCCGGCAAATCTTTCCGGAGAGTCGTTACACTTTCACCTAGCGTATTCCTTTATCCCAGGCAAGCCAACCTCTTCCATGAGCTCCAGACTTGCGAGATGACTTTGCTTGCACCCTGTGTGTTCATTGTAGTACATATGTATCACCTGTTAGCCTGCACTTGCATACACCTGTTATGTCATCTGTTTTAGATGTTAGCATTACTTTTCATCTAATATCATGACTTGTTTTCATGGCATGTCCTGGCATGCTACTAACAATATTTTGAATACCGTTATCATGTAAGTACCATGATTTGATTTCTTGCCATGTTGTCAACGTGGTAATGATTCTGCTATGCTGATGTTAAGTGGCTGTTCACACTTATAATTGTTAAGGTAATGGTGGGATGATGGAGATACAATGATAAACCTAGTCGGTTGATCAGAGTCACCTGTCCGGGCTTATCCGTGCAACCACATTTGCCGGTATGGGACGGCCTTGACTTGGTCTAATCACGTGCTCTTTCACCGGTACCGCCCGACAGGGAGGGTTATGCGCGCGCGCTGCCCTGGCTCGGTAGGCGGCGATAACCCTGTGAGCCCAGTTGAGTTGTTTGGGTACCCGTCCCCGTTTGGGACAGTTTTGTTTGGCCCCGATGGTGGCAGGTGTCAGGACTGACACAGGGGCCACCCAGGGCAGGACTCCGGGGGAGGATGAATGCCGGTGGTACGATGGGAGAGTCACGGGTCAGGCAGGTTTCGTTGGAGCAACGCTGGTCCACCCGAATGGGATCACGATGTCAGTGCTCCATAGTGTGGGTAAAGTGTGCAACCTCTGCAGAGTGTAAAATCTATTCGAATAGCCGCATCCACGGTATTGGACAGCCCGTCCAGACCTCGCTAGGTGATCAACCGTAATAATGATAATAATGGTGGAAGAACCTACCCTGCATAGACATTAGTTGTTGTCAGGAATATGGTATGATAGCCATGGGATGGTTATGGAGGAGATGGTCAGATGACTGAAAGACTTGGATTTGGATCAGGTTCAGGTTGGATCATGAGATTATTCGGAATATGGATTATTTACTTGATACATGCTTTACTTTTCTGTACTTTACTTCAGTAGTTATTTTGCTAGATAACCCCGTTATGTCGTAATGATCAATGCTGCTAGATGTTTAAACATGCCAGATAATCTTGCTACGACATGATGATTAATAATGCTAGATAGGTATGCTACGCCATGCTTGATTCATGTTTCCCTGTTAATTCCATGCCATGTTTAGAATAAATTCTTACATAGCATAGGGCTTGCTTTCTCATCTGCTTGTTTGGATGCTATGTATTTGGTTGTCTTGCGAGTACATTCAAAGTACTCACCTGGCCTTGCACGTGGCCAGTTGCAGGAGAAGATCCGTCGTGCTAGATCGTAACCCAGCCAGTCCTGTGAGTGATGGAGCCCAGCCAGGGACGATGTTGCCGCTGAACCAAGACCTTCGCTGCCATCTTAGTTAGCCTTGGAGCTATGTAATATTGTTGTAAGCAACCATATTGTAATACTCCAATTCATATAATAAAGCCATTTTTGTGCCTGGAATTGCTGTATCATGTCTTGACGTGCACCAGGTCTTATCCTGGGGCTGGCGTACGTCGACCCTCTGTCGGGGTGCCACATTAGCTTAGCATAATGATCGTTCAGTTTATTGCTATTGCTTTCTTCATGTCAAATACAAATTCCTTCGACTATGAGATTATGCAACTCCCGGATACCGGAGGAATACCTTGTGTGCTATCAAACGTCACAACGTAACTGGGTGAT
Source organism: Thinopyrum elongatum (assembly GCA_011799875.1). Taxonomy (NCBI): domain Eukaryota; kingdom Viridiplantae; phylum Streptophyta; class Magnoliopsida; order Poales; family Poaceae; genus Thinopyrum; species Thinopyrum elongatum. Next base: position 495,058,297 of record CM022300.1, read on the forward strand.
CATAAAGATGCTCCACAGGATTCTTCGAAGGTGTTTGTTGAGTTGGCATAGATCGAGATTAGGATTTGTCACTCCGAGTATCGGAGAGGTATCTCTGAGCCCTCTCGGTAATACACATCATAAGAAGCCTTGCAAGCAAAGTGACTAATGAGTTAGTTACAGGATGATGTATTACGGAACGAGTAAAGAGACTTGCCGGTAACAAGATTGAACTAGTTATGAAGATACCGACGATCGAATCTCGGGCAAGTAACATACCGATGGACAAAGGGAATTACGTATGTTGTCATAAGGTTCGACCGATAAAGATCTTCGTAGAATATGTAGGAGCCAATATGGGCATCCAGGTTCCGCTATTAGTTATTGACCGGAGAGGCATCTCGGTCATGTCTACATAGTTCTCGAACCCGTAGGGTCCGCACGCTTAACGTTCATTGATGATATAGTATTATATGAGTTATGTATGTTGGTGACCGAATGTTGTACGGAGTCCCAGATGAGATAACGGACATGACGAGGAGATCCGAAATGGTCCGAAAGTAAAGATTGATATATGGGATAATAGTGTTTGGTCTTCGGAAGGGGTTTTGGATGTTTCCCTAAATGTTTGGGAACGAGAACACTTTATTTGGGCCAAAGGGGAAAGCCCACGAGGGTTTTGGAAAGAGCAAAAGGAAGTTTTGCGGAGACCAGAGGCCAGACGCCAGAGACCCTGGCGTCTGGTCCTGGAGTCCGAGAAGGACTCTTGCCTTTTGGGCAAAACCGACTTTGAGGAGGCTTTTACTCCAAGTTTCAACCCCAGGGCTCAACATATAAATAGACGGGCAGGGCTAGTACCCAAGACACATCAAGATTTACCAAACCGTGCGCCGGCAACCCCGTCCACTCTAGTTTATCCTCCGTCATAGTTTCCGTTGTGCTTGGCGAAGCCCTGTGGAGATTGTTTTTCACCAACACCGTCACCACACCGTCGTGCTGCTGGAACTCATCTACTACTTCGCCTCTCTTGCTGGATCGAGAAGGTGAGGACGTCATCGAGCTCAACGTGCGCTGAACGCAGAGGTGCCGTACGCTCGGTACTTGATCGGGACGGATCATGAAGGAGTACGACTGCATCAACTGTGTTGATAAACGCTTCCGCTTAGCGATCTTCAAGGGTATGAAGATGCTCTCCCCCTCTCATAGCTATGCATCTCCATGGATAGATCTTGTATGTGTGTAGAAAATTTTTGTTTTCCATGCAACGTTACCCAACAATTTTGTGGTTCGGCAGGGGGGAGGTCACATTGCACAAAGAGCCGAGGCCATGGGACAACACGGCAGTGATGACGCTTGTGGTTTTTACCCAGGTTCTTGCCGCTGAGAAGCGTAAAACCCTACTCCTGCTTTGGTGGATTCATGGAGGGACCGTGAAGAACGCGCGGCGCTCAAGCCTAGCAAGGTCGCCTTGGGGAGAGTAGCTACGCGCGTATGAGTACACGAGGGTCCCAATCCTTTCTAAGCTTGCAACAGTCCTCCTTTTATAGGCTAAGGGGTTACCACAATGGCAAAATGGTCATTATCCAGTGATTAGATAGCCAACAGTGCTATCATACCTAACTCTGATAGTTAGGACAAAGTGCATTAAATGCACTGCCATGTGTCGCGCTGTGGATGCGGCCCAGTAGGCCTGCCGCGCGGCTTAGTCATCTTCCACCTATCTGCTTGACACGCCTCTGGACGAGTGTCATATAGAGGTGATCTTCCTTCTAAATGGCTGCCACGTTCCAAATGACAGCCACATAGCTATCCGTGGGCTCGACACCGCACCGATGGATGTCTTGCGTTGCGATGCGGTGGATCGGTGGAGTCTTGGCGGGAAGGTAGACTGCCATCAGTCCCGGCGAGCCTGCCGGGGAAATCTCGGGACTTGTCTTCGGGGTGGCCTCGACCTGACCAGGCTCGCTTGCCCGGCAGGGGAGGTTTTTCCTTAGTGATGTCTTGTTCTCTTTGCTTGTCTTGGTCTTCTTGATCCGCCCCTTGATTCCTCGAAGGGATATCTCTGTGGCTTGGTTTTGTCTTGAATGCTTGGTGGAGTTTGCATCTCTGCCACTTGAGCCTGTGTACAGTCTGGGCAACATACGTGAATGTTTATTGCACCAACACGAGCCCCCGGGCCTGGTCCAAATGTGCTGCCGAGCATCGTTGGGGTAGGCCCCATCAGGTACATAGGCAGGGCATTTGTGGTGATTTTCTCCTCTTTCTTGATATCTTCCTTGCTTCTTCATTAACCTGTGCTTGGGCTAGCCTCCGGTTTTCCCGCACGTCGTGTGATGCCAAACGCAGTGGGGGCCATCTTGTAATGGCCTGTGACTGTCTTTATCCCACGTGGAGGTAACTGCCATTTCACTCCTCCCACTATGCCCGTCCCTTCTGCCACGTACGTCGCATGCACCACGCGGGGTAGGTGACGGATGCGTATGGTGCAGGAAGGAGTGCTATGACAGAAACCAAATATTCCGGATTGGCGCAGGAGGTTGGTCGATGGGCTCGTCCGTCATCAGTGGATCAGGTCAGATTCGAAAGAGCTCTTGAGAGTGGGTGGAGAATTAGTCCCCCCCCCCCCCCCGTTCAGCTATAAAATGGAGCACAAAGGGAAGCGGAGGCACTCATTCACGCACCTCCCTCTTCTTCTTCCTTGCTTACTTCCTTGCCATGCTGAGGAGGAGAGATCGGGGCCAGGCCCCGGGCCTCAACCCGGGTGTGGTGATCCCGAAAGCTAGTGTTACCACTTAGGGAGTGAGTCTGGTCCGGGGCCGCGGGAGACGCGGTGACCGTAGTTTGGGCAATTCACTACAAAAAAAGACACATCCGTGATATTTTGGCCCGAACGAAAAAAAATTATTTCATGCTTATGACACTTCTATGACGATACTTGTGACAAAACCCGATATCATCATAGATGTGGTGGGCTCCTACTTCTATGACAAAAAATCATGAGAGAAAATGGGCTTTTCATCCTGGGCGGGCTGGGGACGCACCTGCATGACATTCTTTGGGCTGTCCATGACGGAAAAAATCATGGTAGAACCGAGGGCGAGGAAAATTTCGGGGAGTTGCCGGTTACAGTGGGTGGTCGAGGCCGAGCGATGCATGGAGGGTTTGCGTGTTTCTCTCGTACACGTACGCGCGTGTGTGCAAGGCGTTGGGCTCTAAATGAACCCGAGCGAGGCGTTCGCTTACTGAACTCGAGCGATTGCACTAGCTACGCGTTACTGAACCCGAGCGATCGATCCCTTGTTGTTAACTAAACCCGATCGAGCGATTCCTTCGCTACTGCTGCTAACTGAAGCCGATCAAACCTGCTGCCTCTTGATGAACAGTGACCGTTGTTGGGGGTTGGATGAACAGTTCCCGGTGTGGGTTGGATGAACAAGACCCTGTGGTAGTAGAGGTCGTTGCCGCTGGATGAACAGGACCCCGATCGAGGAGGTGGGGGTGGATGAACAATAGCCGGTGGAGGGACCCCGTGGAGGGCTGGTTGAACAGGACCTCGTGGAGGGCTGGTTGAACAGTAGCCGGTGGAGGCTGGATGAACAGGACCCCATGGAGGGCTGGTTGAACAGTAGCCGATGGAGGCTGGACGAACAGGACCCCGTCGATTAACAGTAGCTGGTGGAGGTAGGAGGAAGTCGACGGTGTATGAACAGTAGCAGGTGGAGGCTGGAGGAAGTCGATGGTGGATGAACAGTAGCCCGTGGAGTCCCGTTTTGCGATACGCCACACCCCTCCCGATGAACAGGACCCCCGTTTCGACCGTAGCACTCCAACACAAGTCTGTTTCCTCCGTTTTGCGGTACGCCACACTCCTCCCGATCAACAGCACCCCGTTTCGACCGTAGCCGGTCGAACAGAAGGCCGTTTCCTCCGTATTGCGGTACGCCAGACCCAGTTTCGGTTGTTCCGTCCGAGCCGGTTGGCTCCCGTTGAACAGGACGCATTTCGACCCAGTTTGTTGCCTCCCGATCAACAGGACACTGTTTCTCCGTTCCGACCCAGCCGGTTGGCTACCCGATGAACAGGACGCCGTTGCTGCCGTCTGTTGCCTCTCCATGTACACAAGCCCTGGCCGTACGTATGCGCGAGTAGGCGTTCGAGACCCCGCCCGTATGAACATACGTGGCCGTATTTTTTGGCATGTGGCTGTACGTACGTGTACATGGTTTAGAAGGGACTGCCTAAACAGCTAGTCGGGGGCACTACTACTACACGTGCCGCTGCTTGCTCAGCAACGGTTCATCGTTGCAGAGAGACCGATCGACCAGTATGTATGTACACATTCGCGACCAGAATGACAACGCTATGTACGCTTCGACCAGGTGGGGCCCGGCTGTCCGGGAGGATAAGGAGGAACTTCCTTGCGTGCGAAGTTATTGATAGTGGGTCTGAGCTGTCAGGGGGAGGATTCGTTTTTTTCGCGCCTAACATGGAGGCACTTCCTTGCATCCGAAGATATAGCTGGTGGGTCCTAGATATCAGGGGGAAACATTTTTTTCGCAAAATATGGCCATTCCGGTAGGTCCCCGCTGTTAGGTGGAGGAATCATTATTTTGCGCATAATAAGGAGGCACTTCCTTGCTGCGGCCGTGGACCCAGCTGTCAGCCTCTCCATGTACAGTCCTCTTCCGATGTAAGTCGTTCCTTGACCACGTTGACCATGCCGCGGCGAGAGCACCAAAGCGGTGGACGATGGCAAGGCCTAGGAAGGGAATGACCCGGAGCCAGGGAAGACTCGGTAGTTGTTTCCCACGCAGAGGGGAGTAGAGGGTTTACTGGTTGGGCTGTAGTGTGAGGCTGTCGTCGCCGAAGAATAACAGGAGGTCTGGGTGAGTACAGGGATGGCCAGGCCAGCGATGGGAGTAGGGTGGGGCGGTGAGGCCTGCGCGGCAGCAGAGCCGGCCACGGGAGGCAGGAGCAGGCGGCACGACCGGCGCTGGTTTGGGCGGCTGGAGCAAGAAGACCAGAGGTTGAAGAAGCACTACGGCCGTTGGATGGACATCGTACGGTCACTAGAGCTAGAATCATTCATATTGACTAAGTTGACAAAGCCCTCCGTCCGCGTCAACTTAGTAGGCCCACAAGTCAGCCTCCAACTATGGTGGGTCACAGCTAGCAGGGGAGTATTCATTTTTTTATGCGTAATAAGGAGGCACTTCCTTGTGTGCGAAGATATAACTGGTGGGTCTGAGCTGTCAGCGGAAGAATGTTTTTTTCGCAAAATACAGAGGCCCATCCGGTGGGTCCCCACTGTCAGGTGGAGGAATCATTATTTTCCGCGTAATAAGGAGGCACTTCCTTTCGTGCGGCCGTGGACCCAGTTGTCAGCCTCTCCACGTACAGTCCTCTTTCGATGGATGTCGTTCGTTGACCACGTTGACCACGCCGCGCCGAGAGCACTAGGGCGGTGGACGACGGCGAGGCCTAGAAATGGAACGACATGGAGCCAGGGAAGACTCGGTAGTTGTTTCCCACGTGGAGGGGAGTACGGGGTTTTACTGGTTCATTCACCGGAGAATAACAACATGTGTGGGTGAGTAGAGGGATGGCCAGGCCAGCGATGGGAGTAGGGTGGGGCGGTGAGGCCTGCACGGCAGCACTGCCGCCCACGGGAGGAGGGAGTAGGCAGTCCCGCCGGTGCTGGTTTGAGCGGCTGGAGCAGGAACAGCAGAGATTGAAGAAGCATGACGGCCGTTGGATGGACATCCAATAGTAACTTCTCTCGTGTGTTGGCTAAGTTGACAAGGCCTTGCCTGCGCGTCAACCTAGTAGGCCCACAAGTTAGCCTCAAATATGTGGAAAACAGCATACAACCCATCTGCCAATATTGCTAATAAATGTACAGCCCATTGGCTAATTCTTAAGGATTTTTTCAAGCCCATATTCTTTTTGTTACCATTACAGCCCATATTCTGGCCACGGTTAAAAATTCAACCAAATTTTCATATTTCGGTGTGGTTCGAACTGTTTTTAATCCCGAAATTTTGAATCACATTCAAACTAATTTTAAAATAATAAATTTATATAAATTTAAAATCCAACATAATTTTCCCTCTAAAAAACAATTAAATTTGAAATCTTAAAAATAGATATTTGAAACTAATTGCCAGTTTGCTGCGTTTTTAAAATTTACATCCCATTTCTTACTACTTCATTTTCTGGGTAAGTGAATACATCGCTCTCGCCTTGAAAGATTTGCAGCCCAGTAGGGCTGAGAAAGCAAGTAGGCCTCCGTTGGGTATTTCTTTAAAAAAGGTCGAACTGGTCTAGCCATTTTCAGACAGAAAAAAACACAACTGGGCTCATGATGTGGTAAACATAAAATAAAACCCTGGCTAGACGGGCCACAGCCCCCGCACAGCCCCATTGTTACCCTGATCCGTCTCTAAAACTAGTAAATAACAACTGCTTGTTCCTGAAAAAAAAGTAAATAACAACTACGCGACCTGCTGGGTCCCGGGTGTCAGCCGCTCGTTGTGCAATTCTCACGTTTATTGACTACATTGACAATGGCATGGGCCCAAGATGTCCAACCATTAGGAGGAACCATTTTTTTGGGCTTGTAATAACGAGGCACTTGCTTGCGTACTGCCATGACCCTGGTGGGTCCCTTCTGTCATCCTCTCCACGTACAGTCATCTCCTTATTCCTCTCGGTTGTTGACCACGTTGACAACGGCAGACAGCGGCGCACCACGCACGGCGAGTGAACCAAGGCGGAGGACGACAGCGAGGCCTTGGACGAAATAAACAGGAGCCGTGGAAGATGCGCCAATCTAGTCGCAGGCAGAGGGGAGTACGAGGGTTGACTGGTTCGGGTGCGGGTGCGTGTTGGGGCTGACGTCGCCGGAGAATAATCGAACGTGTGGGGGAATAGAGGGAAGGACTGGCCAATGTTTGAGGGTACGGTAGGGCGGCGGAGGCGCAAGCAGCCGTGGGAGGTGGGAGCAGGCGGAACCGATGGGGTGTTTTGGTTTGGGCGGCTGGAGGAAGAAGACAAGAGATAGAAGATACACGACAGATGTTGGATGTCAATCCAACGGCTGGTAGGCAGAATCATTTGTTGACTAGTAATTAAGTCGACACCACCTTGGATAGGCTTTTTCCTCGTCGGTCCCAAATGTCAGAATCCAAATCTGTCATGGTCATGCAGCCTTTCTTATGAAAATTTACAGCCCATTTGGTGTGCTAGTTCCAAATAAGTTTGTGGGTGCTAGTGGGGGCTAATCACTTGGGTTCTGTAATGCATAGTGAGCTTAAGCAGATGGCGATAGTGATGTTATTTCCCTTGGTTGGGATTTGTTACAATATTTCTCTCTTAATTAAACAAATGGCAAGCCATCTGCCTTGTTTCAAACAAAATATGACAGTCACAGCCGTGTTGAAAAGGGTAACAACATCTAACTCCAGCTTACAAACTGTACAAAAGCACGAGGGTTAATTGTTCATCAGGTTTAGACAAATCCCAGATTGAAAAGGGCAACAACATCTAACTCCAGCACTGTTTTCGGTAGTCACAGTCAAATGGATCGGTCAGGTCCATAGAATGAACATCCTGGGTCGTAAAATTTATTGGATTATGACCACAAGATGTTGTAAATAGAAGCTCGGCACGTTCAGAAGCCCTTTTGTCCACCTGAAACTCCTTTTTTTGCTCTTAGACATACCCATCCGTCAAAACCATGCTGCTGATAAACTTAAGCCCGATGGACAATAGTAACCTCGCATTCAGCAGGAAGAATGTGACAAATCTAGTGTTTGCATGGTTGGCTACATATCGTTCCAACGTTATTGTCTTCAATCGAATGTCATGAGAAGTGAGAAAATCCTGGTGCTTACGAATCCACCGATTGGTTATAACTTTCTTACCCCGTCCTGTTACCTAAATAGACATGAAGATTGAAAATAGTTAAGGTCTAAAAAAGAGTGTCGAAAGAGCAATAGCTTAACGGTTAATTCCAGTACACTATATGCGGGCTTCCAATGTGCATGAAATTATCACCTTTATATACAACTTCTCCAGACATGGAAAGCATTGCAGCAAGCCAATAATCTTGTTCAGATCAAAACTATTCATTTGGATATATAAGATCTTGACAGAATCCAGCACCATTGATAGGCTATCCATGGACAAACTCTTCATTGAGCATAGAACATAATATTAGTACAAAATGTGTACTCCAAGATGATATAGAACTTATGCGCAGAAATTTAAAATGCATCTTTGATGATTCCAAGTGTAGATGATAATATACTGTACCTGAAGAACTGTGGAGCCAAACACCATCTTGAAATGAGCACAGAGATCATGTATTACACCCAAGGTCTCTAGTTTAGGCGCAAAGATGATAGTTATTTCCGATGGTGAATAACTAAAATCAAGGATCAACCTTTGAAGTGAAGGGGCATCTTCGATGATGAGCTGCCTTCCGTCAAAAGAAATTCCAATTCTTACAAGGTTAGGCGACTTTATTTGGAGACAACCGATTCTAACAATGAAAACAAGCACCAAGCACTCCAGGGCAGGGCAACTAGAGTGGATGATGCTGTGCAATGAGGCCTCCGATATACGAACCCGCACAAGTGAAAGTTTTTTGAGAAATGGGAGTCAAAGGTTTAGTACCAAATTGTCTAGTAGGTAGTGTCGTGGGAACAGATCTAACAGTAGAGATGGGGGGTACGTAGGAGAGGGCAGAGTCCTAGCTACGGCGAGGTTGCACGCACAGTTTTACGAGTCCAGGCCCCTCTCGGAGGAGGTAACAGCCCTACGTCTCGGTGCCACGGGGGCTTGTCGATTGGAGTGTTGTATAGTTACAGGGGGTGCAAACCCTTGTGCATGAGGGGGGTAGCTTATATAGAGTCCGCTGACCCCTCGTAGCCCTCGGTTACACAGGGGTTTAATGAGGAAATAAAGTCACGTACGTTACTGGTAACGCCCGTGTTTAATGACCTTTAAGGCGACGGAGTGAATGCCTGATCGTTGCCATACTGGGGTGGCTCTAGGTCTTCTGTCCTCCGAGTGGAATTTTGAATTCTGTGTGAATAACGTAGGTCGAGTGGAATTGGGGTATCCGAGTGGATCTTCCGTTGAGTGAATCGCACTTCGCGAGGATTCCAGTCGGTATCTTATGTTTAACTTTGTGGGCCTTGACCTCTTGTGTAGTGTCCTTGGGTAGGGCATACAAGTCAGGCCTATGGCCCTACCCAAGGTACATGTCATCGTCATTAGCCCCCGAATGGATCAAGGACCGAGTGAAGAAGGATTGAAGCTGGCTTCGATCCGACTCATTGTCTCTAGAACACCTTCTTTGAGGTTCGACAGTATGTTGGTAGTTTAATCCTTCGCCTGTTGCCTTGATCTATTCTGGCTTTTGGAATTGCCGAGTGAAATATGTAGCATGGGACTGAGCAGATTGGATTTGGGTATCTTTGGCACGATCGACTGATCCGCTACGCCCGGATTTCTCGGGATTCGAAATTTGGAGAAGCGCATGGGTCGGGGCGCGGTGTGGTAAGCGGAGCAAATGAAGAGGGACCCCTCGATCCTTGCTCCACCTTTTTCGCCACGTATCGAGCAGGCGCCTGTTGCGGGATGCGCTGAGATTACACGGGCCCACCAGTCAGTCACTCGGACACGCAGATATTTATAATGACGCGACCGATGCGCGCAACAGTGCCCACCATTATCCCCTTTCTTCCTCGCCCTTCCGCCTTGCTCTCTCCAACGCAGCACCACTCGGCTCATGCCCGTCGACCACTGCAGCAATGGCGAAGGACAAGACGAAGGCCCTGGAGCTCGCGAAGAAGACGGCGGTGAAGGGCAAGAAAGTGGCCAAGGGGTCAACCTCGCGCTCCGGTCTGCCACCGGGCTGGATCCAAGGGGATTGGATCCGCTCGTCGGTCTCGGAGGAGGATTTAGAGGGGCTCTCCGCCGACGGCTTGATAGCGCCCGGATCCTGGAGGCTACCGGAGGGAGAGATTGAGCCTGCGCCACGCGACGGCGAGCGGGTTCTCCTCATGACTCATGTGGAAAGAGCTTTCTCCCTGCCTCCACATCCATTCTTTCGCGGGTTCTTGAATTTCTTTGGTGCTCAGATCCATCACATTCCTCCAAACACCATCTCGTACCTTGCTACATTTATCTCAATGTGTGAAAACTTCCTTGGGTGCCATCCTCATTGGGGCCTATTCAAGCACATCTTCACTTGCCGATCTCAGTCGGTTAAGAAAGCCAATCCGACTGATAAGAGGGCCCACGTGATCCAAATGTGTGGTGGTTTGGGAATCCAAATGAGGGGTAGGAGCTCTTTCCCTCCCATGACCTTTCCTGAGTCGGTTAGGGGGTGGCAATCGACCTGGTTTTACTGCAAAGATGTCCCAACTCCAGGCCAGTCGACTAGCCTTCTCCATTTTTCTTTGGAGAGACCCCGCGCCCCTCGTTCATTGGTTGTAGAGGAGGAGGAGAAGGGTGAAGTGGCCATCCTGGTTGACGAAGTCGTTGCGCTGGTCCGGGGCGGAGTGACGGGCATGGATTTGCTGGAAGTGTTTCTCAGTCGACGCATCCAGCCCTTGCAAGCTCGCAACCACCCTATGTGGTTGTACTCGGGCACAGAGGACACTGCCCGGACCCACCCAGAGGAGGTACAAGTGGAGACAGTTGCACAGTGGCTTCGGAGCATTACTGGGAACAAGGATAATCCACGTGGAGCAAAACGGATCTTGCCATTCGACGTTGATCACCTCCCAGGAGAGGTGAGACATAATGTTGACGAGTGTTTTTGTCTTTTGCTTTCGATATGCATCTGTATCGCAGTCCGACTGATCTTTGCAATCTGTGTCTTGTAGGTATTCACGAAGCTGTACTCGCCTGTACCCAACGGGGAACAACTCACTAGAGGAGAGGAGAGCGAGGGGGGAAGCGTCGACATCGAATATGCGGACAACAGTGAAGGTGACAGCAACGACTCTGAAGACGACGAGGAGGTCGAGTCACCACCGCATACTGAATGTCGTACCAAGCAGACCCAAGATCCCGCAGCTAGCCAGGGCAACGATGCGGGGTCGAGTGCCAGTACTCTGAAGCGCGCTCGGACACCAACTCCTGACCCGACTGAGAAAATCGCCAAACAAGCAAAGGTTGCTCCACCTAAACCTCGGAAAGCTTTGCTCAGAATCAAGGTTGTTGTGCCTATCGCTTCGACGTAAGTGCCTTTGTTGCAAAAAAAATCACTTTCTGTCTTATTCTTGTAGACACTTATGTTTTTGCTGACCGAGTGGAATTCTGAATCCCAGGGCGGCTACCTCTACGTCCCATATGGAGATCGACGACAATCATGCTGACGCGGAGACTGCAGATGCGACCACTTCTCGAGCAGGTATGATCAGTTCTCATTGTGTCAATTGTTCTGGCGGTCGATTGGGATCTTACTGTTGAGTGACCATTGTGCCAACAGACGTTATCCAGCTTCCAGACGACAACGAGGAGGAGCCTCCAAGGAGTGCAGGAGGAAAAGGCAGGGCCTCGACCACCGTGCGGAACCTCTCTCGGAGGGAGACTTCCAGTCGGACGTCTCATCTGCCGCCTGAACCTGCTGCTCCAGAACTCGGTAGTTCGCCTCGAGTTGGTGTCTCTTTTGCTGACCCTTTATCGATTGCCCAGCCTTCGATGTCAACTGCCGAAACTACAGGTCTGACTGGGCAGCGTCAAACGCTGATCCCTCCAGCTGCGTCACCAACTCCTACGTCGATTGGATTCACTCTGCATCATGTCCCGGAGGACCAGACAGGAGCTACCAAGGAGACCATGGTCCAAGCTGGCTTGATGATGCAGCGGATGAAAGAGGTGTACGAATCTAGCAAGGCTGCTTACGACGCCAGTTCTGCCCTTCAGAACAATGTCCGAGTAAGTGCGATTGTAAGTTGATTTCCGATTGGATTCTCTTCATCTTGAATTTGTACACCCGCTGGGTGTGAATCTGTACACCCACAGGGTGTTCTCTTTTTCTGTGTAGTTCTTCCATTGGGGGCACGCTGAGTGCACCCACTGGGTGTAGTCCCCGAGACCCTTGTCGAATGTTTGATTCGGCGGGGGTCTTAGAATATGCTTGTTTGTAGCTCTTCACTCGGGCCGGTCAGGCCGCGCCGAGTGGGTAACTGATCCAGTTGGGGCACGCTGAGTGCACCCACTGGGTGTAGTCCCCGAGACCGCTGTCGACTGCGGGCAGTCGGCGGGGGTCTGAGAACAAGGTTTTGATAACAGCAATCTGGATTTGCTCTTCTCCACTCGGAAGTAAAGGGTATTTGTCTTTGTCGACTGAATTGTCTTTTTCTTGATTTTAGAAATCTTGTGAACTTGGGACTCAATACGCTGCCCTGGAGAAGGAGAAGATCCAACTCCAACTTGATCTGGAACTTGCCAAGAAGAACCTGAAGGAAGCTCAGGCTGAGGTGAAGGCCATGGCAGGTAATTCTTTGCTGACTGTATGCTTTGCAATTTCTTCTTATCCGTCCCTTGAACCGAGTGATTCCACTCGAACAGATGTGCGTAGTGAAAACTGCCAACTCCAAGCATGATTGAAGAATGTTATTTCTTTAGACACTATGAAGCAGGCGCTGGAGAGGAAGGACAATGAGCTTGCGGGGGCACAGAAGGTGGCCCGAGAGAAGACTGAAGCCGCTGAGAGGAAGCTGGCTTCAGTCGGTAAGCTTGAGGAGGAAAATACTGCTCTGAAGACTGCTGTTGATGAGGTAAAAAAGGAAGCTGCACAACTGAGAGAAGAGAAAGTTGTCTTGGCTGACAAGGTGGACCAGCTCACTCGGAAGAGGGGCGAGCTGGAGGTTTACTTAGGGGGCCTTGCAAAGCAGATGTTCATCATGCTCGAAGGTACCGTTCTTCGTCCGACTGAATCTAAAAAACTTCTTTACAATGTTACTGCTGACTCATACTTTCCCTCTTTGCGCAGAGTTTTGTCAAAATTTTGAGGAGGAAACCAAGTGAATTGAACCAGGCCTGGACCCCACAAACTCACTTGTCAAAGATGAAGCCGCAATGAACGTGCTGCGACTGGAAGCTCGTCTCGCCAGCGTCTTGGAGTACATTGCTCGACTGAAGGTTGTGATGACACGGATAGACAAGGAGCTGTGGCCAGAGGATGTGCTTCAGAATGATCTCGAGTCACTGATGACTCGGCTCAATGAAATCCCTGGTCGAGTGCAGGCGTGGAAGAAATCAGCTGCTCGTTGCGGAGCTGACGTGCCTCTCTCACTCGTCAGAGTCCATTGCAAGGACGCCAAAAAAGAAAAGCTGAAGGCTCTCCAAGTGGCGAACACGAAGAAGCTCCAGTTTGAATCCTTCATGGAGACCTTCATTGAGGCAGCCACTCGCATAGCTGACAGCATCGACCTGGACACTTTCGTCGAGCCAGCGAGTCCTCCTGCTGAGTGAAGAAAAAACTTGATGACTCAAATTTATTTGCATCGGCATGCCGAGTGATCCTGTAATCGTTAGACTATTTCGGGCTTGTCGTCCGAATACTTTTGCTTGCGCTTCTGAACTTGATTGTTTTATCCGAACTTGGTGGATTTTTCCGAATATTGCTTTCTTGCTTACAAAATGCTTTGTGTGAACGGATTTTTTAACTTAGGCGAAACTGATTAGTGGCTAAGCCCCCCGAGTGGGAGGATTGCTCCCACTCAGAGTAGTTTTTTAACTTAGGCGAGGACGGGCTCGCAGCTAAGCCCTCGAGTGAGAGGGATGCTCTTACTCGGAGTAGATTTTTAACTTAGGCGAGGACAGACTCGCGGCTAAGCCCCCCGAGTGGGAGGATTGCTCTCACTCGGAGTAGTTTTTAACTTAGGCGAGGACAGGCTCGCGGCTAAGCCCCCCGAGTGGGAGGATTGCTCTCACTCGGAGTAGTTTTTAACTTAGGCGAGGACAGCCTCACGGCTACGCCCCCGAGTGGGAGGGTTGCACTCACTCGGAGTAGATTTTTAACTTATGCGAGGACAGGCTCGCGGCTAAGCCCCCGAATGGGAGGGTTGCTCTCACTCGAAGTAGATTTTGAACTTAGGCGAGGACAGGCTCGTGGCTAAGCCCCCGAGTGGGAGGGTTGCTCTCACTCGGAGTAGATTTTTAACTTAGGTGAGGACAGGCTCACGGTTAGGCCCCCGAGTGGGAGGGTTGCTCTCACTCAGAGTAGATTTTTAACTTAGGCGAGGACAGGCTCGCGGCTAAGCCCCCGAGTGGGAGGGTTGCTCTCACTCGGAGTAGTTTTTTAACTTAGGCGAGGACAGGCTCACGGTTAAGCCTCCGAGTGGGAGGATTGCTCTCACTCGGAGTAGGTTTTTAACTTAGGCGAGGGCAGGCTCGCGGCTAAGCCCCCGAGTGGGAGGGTTGCTATCACTCGGAGTAGTTTTTAACTTAGGCGAGGACAGGCTCGCGGCTAAGCCCCCCGAGTGGGAGGATTGCTCTCACTCGGAGTAGGGTTTTAACTTAGGCGAAACTGGTTCGCGGCTAAGCCTCCGAGTGGGAGGGATGCTCTCACTCGGAGTGGATTTTTAACTTAGGCGGAACTGGTTCGCGGCTAAGCCTCCAAGTGGGAGGGATGCTGTCACTCGGAGTGGATTTTTAACTTAGGCGAAAACGGATTCCGCGGCTAAGTTACCCACTGGGGGATTTGAACACATGTTTATGTGAGAACAATCATTATGAGACTGCAGGAGTCATGTCTTGATAAACAATCTAGGAAAAAGTACTATTATTACATCCTGACAGTCCGACTGTCAAGTATAAAAATGACGAAGAAGATCTGCGTTCCAAGAGCGCGGGTCATCTTTCTTTTGCTTCAAGTCGTAAAGATGATATGCCCCATTGTGAAGCACCTTAGTGACAATGAAAGGACCTTCCCACGCCGGGGCAAGCTTGTGTGGTCGCTGCTGATCCACTCGGAGTACTAGGTCTCCTCGTGAGTGCGGCACGCACCTTTTTCTTTGTTTCGGAGCGGGGCGTGTACTATTGCCACTACTTTCCACAAAACTAGGGACTTCGAAAACGAGGATAGTTTGCTAGGTAGGGATACCGTTGTTCGAATTGTCGACCCTTGACGTTTCTTGCATGGAATCAATGAAGATCCTGCTGATAAACAGTTGACCGAATCAAAGCCATCTCTCGCTCTTCTTCTAGAAGGTAACGGCATCTTGGCGTGCTTGTTCGGCTTCAGCTTCAGAATAAAGTTCCACTCGGGGTGCATTGTGAAACAGGTCACTAGGAAGCACGGCTTCAGCCCCATACACCATGAAGAAAGGAGTTCGGTTGGTAGATTGGTTAGGAGTCGTCCTCAATCCCCATAGAACAGATGGCAGTTGAGTCACCCAAGCTCCAGCTGCGTGTTCAAGGTCCCACATGAGTCGAGGTTTTAGCCGTTGGAGAATTAGACCATTTGCTCTTTCAGCTTGTCCATTCGACTGCGGGTGCGCAACGGATGCGTAATCTACCCGAGTGCCCTGGGAAGCGCAGAATGCTCTGAATTCTTCCGAATCGAAGTTTGAGCTATTATCTGTGATAATACTGTGCGGAACACCGTATCTGAATATCAGCTCTTTTATAAACTTGATGGATGTGCGTGAGTCTAAGTTCTTGATTGGCTTGGCTTCAATCCACTTGGTCAACTTGTCGACTGTGACAAGTAAATGAGTGAAACCGCTTCTGCCGGTCCTGAGCGGCCCAATCATATCCAACCCCCACATAGCAAATGGCCAGACGAGTGGAATGGTTTACAAAGCAGATGCAGGCTTGTGTGACATGTTTGCGTAGAACTGGCAACCTTCACACTTGTCCACGATTTCTTTTGCAGCTTGATTATCCCGAGGCCAGTAGAATCTTGCTTGGTATGCTTTGGCCAAAATGGTCTGAGAGTTCGCATGGTAACCACAGGTCCCCGAGTGAATCTCGTCCAGAATCAGTCGACCTTCTTCTAGGGAAATGCATCGTTGGGCGACGCCAGTGACACTCTCTCTATAAAGCTGCCCATTGATTACTGTGAATGATTTGGATCTGCAGACAATCTGTCTCGCTTCAACTTCATCTTCAGGAAGTTCCTTCCTGAGTAGATATGCGATGAATGGTAATGTCCAGTCGGGGGTGATTACCAGGATCTCCATCACCAAGTCAATAATAGCAGGTATCTCGATTTCAGTCGGATCAGTAGGACTTTTCGCCTGAGGAGGCTCTTCAGTGAAAGGATCTTCCTGTATTGACGGGGAATGGAGATGTTCTAAAAACATATTGCTAGGGATGGGCTTCCGAGTCGAACCTATCTTTGCCAGATCATCAGCTACTTGATTCTTGAGTCGGGGAATGTGGTGAAGCTCCAATCCCTCAAACCTTTTCTCTAATTTCCTCACTGCATTGCAGTATCCAGTCATGGCAGGGTTTCTGACGTCCCACTCCTTCATCACCTGATTGACCACCAAATCTGAGTCACCGTAGACCATCAGGCGATAGACGCCGAGTGAGATGGCCATACGCAACCCATAGAGGAGTGCTTCATACTCAGCTTCATTATTGGAGGAATCAAAGTGAATCTGGAGAACATAACTGAGTTTATCACCTCTTGGGGACACCAGGACCACTCTGGCACCAGAACCATTCAACATCTTAGACCCATCAAAGAACATAGTCCAGTGTTCTGAGTGAACTTGATTTGGCTATTGCTGTTCAATCCACTCGGCCAAGAAATCTGCGAGCGCCTGAGATTTGATCGCCTTCTTTGCTTCGAACTTGATATCCAAAGGGAGAAGCTCAATTGCCCACTTAGCCACTCGACCAGTTGCATCTCGATTGTTCATGATCTCAGACAATGGAGCATCACTGATGACTGAAACAGAGTGGTCTTGGAAATAATGTGCAACTTTCTTCGCAGTCAAGTAAATTCCATAAACAAGCTTCTGGTAATGTGGATACCTCTTCTTGGATGGAGTCAAGACTTCAGAGATGTAATACACTGGGCGTTGAACTTTATAGGCCTTGCCTTCTTCTTCTCGCTCCACTGCGAGCACCGTGCTAACAACCTGACCAGTAGCTGCAATATACAAGAGTAGAGGCTCTTTGCTGTTCGGAGCAGCAAGCACCGGATGGGTGGAAAGCAGGGCTTTGAGCTCCACAAACGCTGCTTCAGCTTCGGGAGTCCACTCGAACGTGTCAGACTTTTTCATCAGTCGATAAAGAGGCAGAGC
Organism: Thinopyrum elongatum; assembly: GCA_011799875.1. NCBI lineage: Eukaryota > Viridiplantae > Streptophyta > Magnoliopsida > Poales > Poaceae > Thinopyrum > Thinopyrum elongatum. The sequence goes on from CM022300.1 coordinate 495,075,564, forward strand.
CTTTTCACCAAGTCGTGAAATAAACCGACTCAATGCAGCGAGACAACCTGTGAGCTTCTGAATGTCGTGCACACGTACAGGGCGTTTCATTCGGAGGATTGCATTGATCTTCTCGGGAATGGCATCTATTCCTTGTTCGAAAATGAGGAAACCGAGTAGCTTGCCTCCGGGTACTCCGAATGTGCACTTGGATGGATTCAACTTAATGTCATACCTTCTCAAATTTGCAAAGGTTTCAGCGAGATCAGTCAGCAGGTCAGAACTTTTCCATGACTTGACCACAATGTCATCCATATAGGCCTCCACATTCCGACTGATCTGAGTGAGCAGGCACTTCTGGATCATGAGCATGAACGTGGTGCCAGCATTTTTTAGATCGAATGGCATAGTGATATAGCAAAAACACCCGAATGGGGTGATGAAGGCCATTTCTATTTCATATGGCCCATACAGTCGGATCTGATGGTATCCGGAATACGCATCAAGAAAAGACAAATGCTCAAACCCTGCAGTTGAGTCGACTATCTGATCAATGTGAGAGAGCGGAAAATGATCTTTCGGGCAGGCCCGATTGATATGCTTGAAGTCAATGCACATGCGGAGTGATTTATCCTTCTTAGGTACCATGATGACGTTGGCGAGCCACTCGGAGTGGTATATCTCGTGTATAAACTCAGCTGCTAAGAGCCGAGCCACTTCCTCGCCAATCACCTTCCCCTTCTCTGCGGCGGACTGACGGAGATGCTCTTTGACAGGTTTGGCTGTGGAGTCGACATGCAAATGGTGCTCAGCCAGTCCCCTGGGTACACCTGGCATGTCCGATGGTTTCCATGCGAAGATGTCCCAGTTCTCGCAGAGGAACTGGATGAGTGTGACTTCCTATTTGCTATCGAGTGTCGTTGAGATGTGGGTCGAAGCAGCTGTGGAATCTTCCGGGTGAATGTGAACTGGCTTCATCTCACCAGCCGACTGAAATGCTTCTCAGGTCAGCATTCTTCTTGTACTCTTCCAGTTCTACCACCGCCATTTGCTCATCAGCTATCTTGGAACCCTTCTGGAGGCATTCCTCTGCTCTCTGTCTATTCCCAGTGACCGTGATCACACCTTTGGGCCCGGGCATCTTCAGTTTGAGATATACGTAACATGGTCGGGCCATGAAGCGAGCATATGCCGGTCTGCCCAGAATAGCATGATAGGCACTGTGAAAATCTACCACTTCAAACGTCAGCTTCTCTTTGCGAAAATTCTTTGAATTGCCAAAAACCACATCCAAAGCTATATGTCCGAGTGATTTCGCTTTCTTTCCTGGGATGACCCCGTGGAACTGCATGCTGCTCTCACTGAGTCGGGACATCGGAATGCCCATCCCCTGAAGGGTCTCAGCATACAGAATGTTCAAACCATTGCCACTGTCCATGAGAACTTTACGCAGTCGAGTGCCTCCAACGACTGGGTCGACCACCAAAGCTTGCCGCCCGGGGGTAGCAACATGAGCTGGGTGATCTGACTGATCGAAGGTGATAGGAGTCTTTGACCACTTGAGGTATGTTGTAGTTGCCAGAGCAACCATGTTCACCTCTCTGTTGATGACTTTCAGTCGACTTTTGCTCTCAACATCAGCAAAAATCACTAGGGTTGCGTTGACCTTTGGGTAATCATCTGCCTTTTCTTCATCTTCATCCTTATCTGAGCCCTTCTCACTCTGCTGACCTTCACGGAACTGCTGGATAAGGAATCTACACTGTCGAGTGGTGTGTTTGGGCAAAATCAAGTTGCCCTCTTCACCTTTCTTCGTGTGGATGGCACACGGTAAATCCAGGACATCCTGGCCCGACTGGTCCTTGATCTTCTTAGGAATCCATGGCCCCTTAGGCTTTCCCTTGAACTTTCCCTGGGTATTCACCACTGCAGCTTCAGCCTACCCTGCGGCTTCAGCCTTGCATTTCTGCCCCCAGCATCAGGGTCGACTATATTCCCTTTGCCATTATGGAGCCGGTCCTCTTCTTCGCCATTCGCATACCCAGTGGCTATTTCCATCATCCGATTCAGAGTCATGGCCCCGGAGCGACCGAATTTGAGTGTGAGCTCTCTGTACCGTACGCCTTCCTTGAAAGCGCAAACTGCTTGGTGTTCTGAAACATTCTCCACCAGATGGTGAAGCATAGTCCACCGCTGGATGTAATCCCTCAAGGTTTCATTCGGCTTTTGGACACAATGCTGCAACTCAGACAGCCCAGCGGGACGCTTGCAAGTGCCTTCAAATGTCTTGATAAAACCTCGGGCCAAGTCTTCCCAACAGTATATGCTAGCAGGGGCTAACTGATTCAACCAGGCCCTGGCCGAGCCCTCAAGCATCAAGGGCAGGTGCTTCATGGCCACTTCGTCATTGCCTCCACCAATCTGCACTGCCACTCGGTAATCCTCCGACCACGTGTCTGGCTTTGACTCGCCAGTAAACTTGCTTACTCCTGCAGCCAATCTGAAGTTGGGAGGAATCTCAGCAGCTCGAATGGCTCTGCTGAAACACTCGGGGCCAGAGACGAACGCTCTGCTCCCACTCGGGCGATCTCTGTCCAGACCTTCTCTGTTAGCTCTGCCTCTGTCAACCGGGCCCTAAACCAGGACTGACCTTGCATCAAACCCGGGCTCTCGGGGGTCGACTGGAATCCTCCGCTCGTCATCGTACAGGTGCCTGTCATCATACCATTGGGGCGCGTATGAACCACCCCTCGGAGGGGGCGTAGGCACTCGACGGTGGTCATCACGGTGGTATCGAGGCTCAAACTGCCCGCGACCTCGACCTAGGTACTGATCTTGGCGAAAACCATGATCTTCACGCCGCGAAGGCGATCTCGGGTTGTGTGCCAACTGAATTGTGTCCGCCATGACGGACCTGTTGTGAATCCTATTGTGCGACTGGAAAACAGTTGAATTCTGCTCTCCGGCCGCCCTGAGCAGTGCTCGAATCTGCTGTAAGCCTCTACCAGCCTCGGAATGGGACAGCTGGATCGAATCTGCAATACGCGCAGCTGCTGCAACATTTTGGATCAGTGTACGATATACCTGACACTCATCCTAATGTCCAGTCGGGAATAGTTGCCGCTGCCGTCGACTGGAAATTGGAATGTTTCTGCGGGCGCGGTCGTCGAGTGCTTGCTGAAGATTCTCCAGGCGTGCATGTTCAGCCAAAGTGGCTACGCGCGCAGCCTCCAAAGCCTGAGCTTCGGGGGTCTCCCCAACGATGGTAGTCTGGAGAGCCTGATCATTCCTGCGCCGCAGCTCTTCCCTCTTTTCTGCGGTGAGGGCTTGAGGGTAGTACTCGCTGTTGTCGTGTGCTGGACCACCGCTACTGCCCCCGCCACGGGGAAATCCTGGCGGGCTGCGCTGAGGACCAACCATGAGGACTTCTGCCGCGGGGTCGTTGCTTTCGCACTCGGAGAGAGTATCCGAGTGGCCAGTCGATAGATCGAACAATCCATATAGGGACTCATCAGGCTCAATTGCCGCGATTTGAGGCGTGGCCGATTGATGGGCCACTGCGAGCTTCACCCACCGCTGGAGCCGCGAGCGACCGAATCGCTTGTAGTGACGGGCCGCGGGAAGCGAAAATGCCACGGGAGTCGACCCATACTGAATTGACGGCTGCTGCAGGAGGATGCCGCAGGCACTCACGCGGAAGTGAGCCGCGCCGTGAACGGGGAGCGCCTCGACGTCGAGGGGGGCCTCTTGGAGCCAGGCCGAGTTGTCGGCGATGAAGGCAAGTGCGCCGAGACGGATCTCGCGGCCCAGAGACAATCCACCGCCGAAAACCATGTTGACGAAGATCGAAGATTGCAACCTCATCGGAAGTCGCTTAGACGCCTGCCCCACGGTGGGCGCCAACTGTCGTGGGAACGGATCTGACAGTAGAGATGGGGGGTACGTAGGAGAGGGCAGAGTCCTAGCTACGGCGAGGTTGTATGCACAGTTTTACGAGTTCAGGCCCCTCTCGGAGGAGGTACAGCCCTACGTCTCGGTGCCGCGGGGGCTTGTCGATTGGAGTGTTGTATAGTTACAGGGGGTGCGAACCCTTGTGCAAGAGGGGGGTAGCTTATATACAGTGCGCTGACCCCTCGCAGCCCTCGGTTACACAGGGGTTTAATGAGGAAATAAAGTCACGTACGTTACTGGTAACGCCCATGTTTAATGACCTTTAAGGCGATGGATTGAATGCCTGACCGTTGCCATAGTGGGGTGGCTCTAGGTCTTCTATCCTCCGAGTGGAATTTTGTATTCCGAGTGAATAACGTAGGTCGAGTGGAATTGGGGTATCCGAGTGGGTCTTCCGTCGAGTGAATCGCACTTCGCGAGGATTCCAGTCGGTATCTTCTATTTAACTTTGTGGGCCTTGACCTCTTTTGCAGTGTCCTTGGGTAGGGCATACAGGTCAGGCCTATGGCCCTACCCTAGGTACATGTCATCATCAGGTAGCACAGCACAAAGGTGGCGGTGTGGAGAGAGGAGGAAAACCGCGAGATGGACATCGGTGCTGAGGGCACAAGTACATGGCGTTCGGTATCTGGTAGGTGATTTCCTAAGGAATAGTAGAACTCAAGCAGCTGTAGTTCTGTGAATTCAGGGGATTTTAGCCAGGCGTCCACCGTGCAGGGCATGCTATGCTTGCTCAGGTAGCATGACGGGATGCAGAGGCTTTGAACGGAGCCCTCGTGGGAGGAGATGATGGCTCTGGGGAGTTCAAAATCATTAAAGAGAGATAGCTAATGACAGTCGAGATTAAGGGGCGCGGCGCGCCATAGAGGGTGCCACCGAGTTGAGAGGACTTGGGTGCGGCAGCAATCCTTGGTGGGGAGAAGCAAGATGATCTTCCCAAGGATGGCGTCCAGGAGATCGCTAATGTGGTCCACCCGAGATTCTACGGGTTCCTGGGATCCGGTAGGGGCGGGCTCGCCGCTTCTCCCCGTGCTGCCGGTGTGGGATCTACAATAGGCGTCGCCGCTGGCGGGAGCCTCATCTTCTTGGTGCTGGGGTCAGCCGACTCCATTTTCCTCGAGGGCGTCATGTCGAGCTCACGGATTTGAGTAGAGTAACGAATGACGAGCCTAGTTGTAGTGCGAGTGAAGAAGAAGGGGAGCTGGGGTTTTCTGTAGTAGTGAGGAAGAAGGGGAGCTGGGGTTTTCTGTAGGAGTGAGGTGAGGAATTTGGGGGTACGAGTGGAGCGAGCTGACGTGAGGTGGGTGGGAGTGAGGAGGAAGAAGAGCACCCAGGTTTTTTTGGGGGGCGGTGTGCTGGGTAGCGCCACTCATTAAGTAAATATATGGGCTTTTGAATTGATTTTATTATTTACTAGGGTGGATGGGCTGTTTTGTCTTGGGCCCAGAGAAATAATTACTACTATTATAGTGGAGACACTCTATAGCTACCCAGAAAAACAATTACTACTAGTACAGTGGATACACTACCGCTTCAAGCTCCTTCGAGGTCATCGAAACGCCTCCCTCTACTGAATGTCGTTTTACTTTGGTTCACCAACATGCGGGCCATGCAGCACGCGGGCCCAAATGCCATCCACCAAATTAGAAGGTTGTATGCAGGCAGAGAGTCACCCCGGTCATAGAGCGGCAGTAACGAGCCGTCATATCACAAAACCCCACCTCCCCGCAGTCTAAGTTCGACGGACGAAGCAACCATCATTTCACTCTTCGCTGAATCCCCTTCTCCCTCGTCTTCTTCAAGAAAGCCAACACTCGCATCTGCCATTGTTCTTCTCTCCCAACGAAGGGAAGGTAAGCGGATCCGTGATGTTTGTATATTTTCTTTCAGAAAAAAAGAACTTTTGCAAAGCAGTAACCGATCCTCACTCTCTTTTTTGTTTCATTGTCATTGCGATTGTGTTTTCCTTTCAGTTGTCTCCTATTCGTCAGTTTCATCATGGACCAAGGAGAACCAGGCAAAGATCTGCCGATGTTGGAGCAGACGTGGGAGGCTGATCCCCACGAGACAGAGAGCTCCAAGAAGATGGAGGCCGCCACCGAGCCGACCCCAGATACGCTCACGGCCACTACTGAGATGGTCAACGCCCCGTTTGAGGTTACAGCCCCCGTGGGCCTGCAGGAGCAGTTTTCCCCCTTCAAGGATGTCCCCCCCCACACCCCCCCCGCGGAGTGCCAAGGTGATTTTCTTCTTTGCCGATCTCGATTGTGGTTTTTCATCTAAGTATGTGGTGATAAATAATGCAAAATTTTATTAGCTTCGATGCCATGCTACCTTCCCTATCATGCATACTTTTGACTCTACATAGTGGTTTAAATAACTTGTGTTTTTTATATTGAAAAGTAATTCAGAATTCGTTTCTGTTTCAATTAGAGCCCTGATGCAGACAAGGATTGTGTGGTTGTACATGTCACTCGCTATGATGCGGATGACCTGAATATACGCACTGGGAAAACAAAGTTCTTAGGCTATTGGATCCTGGAAGCCATTTGCACTTATACCAAAGTCGAGATGTATTCCAGCCTCACTGTTGTCAGGCGTGTTGTCCAGGGTGTACTGAAGCACAAGAAATTCAGAGCTACTCCTTCATTTGTGAGGCATACTGTTCTTGTCAAGCTTACGCAGGAAGATGATGTGGCATGCCTCCACAAACAACTTTATGAGTGGCAAGGCCACAAGTTTATGAGTGGCAAGGCCACAAGGTTATCTTCAGGAAGGTTCACAGGATTGAGCTGCTGCCGGACGTCCTCGATGATGTTCATGGCAAGGTCCGTCTTGTGTCCATCCCAAATTAGATCGAGGCATGAAATAGTTACCCCAGCTAGTGTTTAAAAGTAGTTTGGATTGTGTCTAATTATCCAAACCTTGCCTATTATTGAGCCCTCTGGGACTAGTACTCTATTTGAATCCGTCTATGGGAACTACTTCTACTTTTGTGTGCCCGTGAATCATGTGAGAACCATCCTAATTGTTTCCGAAACAAATGCGTCCTCACTAGTTTTTTCATGTAATATGGCATGGTAAGACATAAGTTGTCACGGTTTATCATACGACCAGTGTGTGTTTGATGAAATAGAGTACTTATTCGAGAACTATGCGCCGACATATACATAGGGTACGTAAGGCTGGTTAAGTACTTGTAAACACTGTTGGTGCTACCCCACTTGTAAGCAGTTGTGCAAAACATGGCACATTGGCTCAGCTCACTTCAACACTAGAAAAGTCGGCTATCGACCAGCAAACAATCAATAATCTGTTGTCTAACATATAAGCAACTACGTATCTTGTTACAGTGGTTCATGCAGTTAACTGAGGCCACAATGTAAATTCCAAACTTTCACACGCTAGTCCAGCGTTCATGTGGAACATTCACATTAAACTCGGCTTCATTAAATACTTGAAAAGCATAAGTTAAGCAATTTTATACATCTCCATGATTCATAGAACATAACAAACATTTATTAGTTCACAGCAAAAGACAAAGTTGTGAGAAGGTTTACAAATCAAGAAAAATCAAGCAAGGCTTCTCTGAGCAAAGGGCCTCCCTAGGCAGGCTTTAATTTCCTGGAGTTCTCTCTGGTTTTTCTTGTTGCCACCATCCAGGGTTAGGTTCTCTCATTCCAGAATAACCAATTATAATTGTGTTCTCAGTTGGAATGCTGAACTAAACCATGTAGTGTACTGACCATCTGAACTTCTTGTGCAGTTCCACTAAATTTAAGCACCGCTATTTGCAGAAATAAGCAGACCACAATGCCTCTTGTCCGCGCACCTGTCCCAAAAACCTCCGTGCAGCCATGCTAGCTAATCCTCTGTCCATCCGTGAATTGGGAGAAAGTGCATTCCCGACTAGGATGCAGTTGTTTTCACTCGTCCCTGCACTGCAATCAGGAAGTAAAATGTACGAATCAGCTTCTTTTAGATTGCGTTGGTCATTCTACCTAGTTACTACCAATGTAGGAATACCTGGAACACTGATGGTTAGAGGACGGTAGCTAGGAATAGCCATCTGATTTTGTGCAGTTCTGCCAAAATTGAGGTGTGTACTTCTGATTGCACAAATAGAAACGATATGGAGATAGACATCCCTGCTTGCATAAATATGAAATATGGTTATTTAAGCAGTGACGGTTATTTCCAGTGGCATATGATGAACAACAGCATCTATTGTATTATAACTGCCACTACATTAACAGTATAAAAAAGTGCCATTAAGTAAGAAGTAGCATCACATCACATCAACTATGCCACTAGATTAACATGCAGAACAATACCATTAGTATTACTGTCATGAGAGTAGCACATGGTCAGTAAATGTGCAATCAAATTTGTGCAGTTCCACTGGGATGAAGCAATGTTAGCGGTGTGAGATTTAAGTGTAACTACAAAAACACAATTCAAGGGAAATAAAGCAAGACGGAAGCACTTCATAAAATGGTGGTGTCATTGCTTCAATTTATCGACAGCACTAGACCATTACTTAATAGTGACATCAGGTGGCATTGCTTCAATTTATCGACGGCACTAGACCATTACTTAATAGTGACATTAGGTGGCATTGCTTAATGCTTCATGTGATTTTACATTAACGGTAGCGATATGGGCATAGGGACAGCAGAGGCATAAAGTGGTCAGGCAGATGTGGTTGCCGAGAGCGGCAAACATTCAGGCAGCATGTTTGCATTTGTCCCATTTTTTATCTCCTCGGCGACATTTTCCTATGTGAGCACAGGAAATCTAGACCTGCTCGTTCTCATTTGCGTTGTCCCCCAACTCCCGTCACTTTCTTTCCTTTTTCGACCAAGAGACAGGTCCACTTCCCCCCACCCTTCGCCATCCACCCCGCTTTCTTCGCCTTTTCAACCAAGAGACCGGTTGGGTAGCCAGTATCTACTACTTTCCCCCGTTTCCTCTTAGAACCAAGTCCTAGATTCATGCTACAGCTTTCCCACTTTCTTCCCTATTTGAACCAACTCTTACATTCGACTGTATGAACTAGCTTTACCTCTAATAATAGTAAAAGCCTAGGTGGCTTTAGAACAGCCAATGGAAGTAGAAAAAGATCCTCACGCAGCCACGTGGGGAGCTGGGGCAGTAGAGCAAGGCAGTTTCGAAGGAATATATACCTGAGGGTCGTTGGGATGTGGCAAAGACGACGTCGGGAGGCCGCATCTTGGCCACAATACCGCAGGGAGGAAGAAGGGGTTAGAGGCCCTCCCGAGCCGGTGCTATCTCGGAGAGAACGGCACAGCCGCTGATCGGGACGCGCGGGCAGCTATTGGTCTCCTCCCTCGCCGCCGACAACCGTGTGAACGATGCACCTACACCCCTGCCCCGGCCGAGGTGGTCCGGCCGGATTTGTGACCAGTCGTGAGCAGAGAGAGAGTGTGGCCACCTATGTCTTGCTTAGATCTGGAGAGCATGAGAGAGTGAAAGAAAGGAACCCTCGTAAAGCAAGCGCCGAGGCTCCTGCTTAAATATATAGTGGAGTGATTTTGTTGTAGCAACCGTTACTAAATTGAATACGCGCGAACCACTATTTTCATTTAAAGTTCAAGTAAAAATAAAACTCGATCAATAACGTGCCACCGCTTCCAGGTCGCACTATCAAATCACCACGTCCATGACGCACTATGTACTGTATCATTCATGTGCGGTCCCCGACCCTCCATCAAGTTGAAAACTAGACTAGTCAAAATGTCAATTGGGATGCCTCTTTGTAAATAAATGCGCTCCTACGTGTACCCGCGAGTGGGTGTGAGAGAACTAGTGCGTGCGTGCACCGCTTCTCTTCGTGAGAGTACAAAATACTACGCCCAAAGAACGTTCGCCACAAGAGTAATAGTATAAGTGTGTGATGTGTGAGGTAAAATAAAAGGTGTGTGACGTCTTTTATTTTTTAGAAGTTCTGAGGGTAGGGTGTGAAGAGCACATATGTGTGTGACATCTACCTACAGATAGACGGTGGGTGCAAGAGGACTCAGGAGAGTTGTGACTCGTGAGGGTGCGTGTGTGTGTGAGAGAGAGGGTGAAGGAAATATGCCCTAGAGGCAATAATAAATTTGTTATTTTATATTTCCTTATTCATGATAAAGGTTTATTATTCATGCTAGAATTGTATTGATCGGAAACTTAAATACATGTGTGAATACATAAAAAAACGTGTCCCTAGTAAGCCTCTACTAGACTAGCTCATTGATCAAAGATGGTTAAGGTTTCCTAACTATGGACATGTGTTGTCATTTGATAACGGGATCACATCATTAGGAGAATGATGTGATGGACAAGACCCATCCGTTAGCTTAGCATAATAATCGTTAAGTTTTATTGCTATTGCTTTCTTCATGTCAAATACATATTCCTTCGACTATGAGATTATGCAACTCGCGAATACCGGAGGAATACCTTGTGTGCTATCAAACGTCACAACGTAAATGGGTGATCATAAAGATGCTCCACAGGTATCTCTGAAAGTGTTTGTTGAGTTGGCATAGATCGAGATTAGGATTTGTCACTCCGAGTATCGGAGAGGTATCTCTGGGCCCTCTCAGTAATACACATCATAAGCTTTCAAGCAAACGACTAGGGAGTTAGTCATGAGGTGATGTATTATGGAATGAGTAAAGAGACTTGCTGGTAACGAGATTGAACTAGGTATGAAGATACCGATGATCGAATCTCGGGCAAGTAACATACCGATGGACAAAGGGAATTAAGTATGTTGTCATAACGGTTTGACCGATAAAGATCTTCATAGAATATGTAGGAGCCAATATGGGCATCGAGGTTCCGCTATTGGTTATTGACCGGAGAGGTGTCTCGGTCATGTCTACATAGTTCTCGAACCCGTAGGGTCCGCACGCTTAACGTTCGATGATGATATAGTATTATATGAGTTATGTGATTTGGTGACCGAATGTTGTTCGGAGTCCTGGATGAGATCACGAACATGACAAGGAGTCTCGAAATGGTCCAGAGGTAAAGATTGATATATAGGATGATGCTATTCGGACACCGGAAGTGTTTCGGGGGTCATGGGGTACTTATCGGGTCACCGGAAGGGGTTCCGGGCACCCCCGACAAAAGATATGGGCCTGATGGGCCAAGCGGGGAAACGCACCAGCCACAAGGGGCTGGTGCGCCCCCCATATGGGCTGGCCTAGGAGGAGAAGGAAAGAGGGGAAGAGAAAGGAAAGAGTGGAATAGGATTCCCCCTTCCTTCCCTCTTCCCCCCCCCCCCCCCCCCCCCCCCTCATTCCTTCCCCCTTGGATAAATATGGCAGGGGGGCGCCACTTGGGGAGGACCCCAAGTAGGATTCGGCCTACTTGGGGCGCCTCCTGGCAGCCTCCCCTCTCCCTCCCACCTATATATATGAGGGGGGGCGCCTAGCACACACCAGACAATTGCCTAGCCGTGTGCGGTGCCCCCCTCCACCGTTTACACCCCCGGTCATATTTTCGTAGTGCTTAGGCGAAGCCCTGCGGAGATCACTTCACCATCACCGTCACCACGCCGTCGTGCTGACGGAACTCATCTACTACCTCAACGTCTTGCTGGATCAAGAAGGCGAGGGACGTCACCGAGCTGAACGTGTGCAGAACGCGGAGGTGTCGTGCGTTCGGTACTTGATCGGTTGAAGCGCGAAGAAGTTCGACTACATCAACCGTGTTGTGAAACGCTTCCACTTACGGTCTATGAGGGTACGTAGACACACTCTCCCCCTCGTTGCTATGCACCTCCATGGATAGATCAGTTCATGTGCATAGAAATTTTTTTGTTTTCCATGCAACGATTCCCAACAGTGGCATCATGAGCCAGGTCTATGCGTAGATGATATGCACGAGTAGAACACAAAGAAGTTGTGGGCGGTGATGTTCATACTGCTTACCACCAACGTCTTATTTTGATTTGGCGGCATTGTGGGATGAAGCGGCCCGGACCAACCTTACATGTCCACGTACATGAGATCAGTTCCACCGACTGACATGAAACTTGTTTTGCATAAAGGTGGCTGGCGGGTGTCTGTTTCTCCTACTTTAGTTGAATCGAATTTGACTACGGCCGGTCCTTGAAGAAGGTTAAAACAGCAAACTTGATAATTCACCGTTGTGGTTTTTGCCGTAGGTAAGAACGATTCTTGCTAGAAGCCCGTAGCAGCCACGTAAAACTTGCAACAACAAAGTAGAGTACGTCTAACTTGTTCTTGCAAGACATGTTGTGATGTGATATGGTCAACATGATGTGATATACATTATTGTATGAGATGATCATGTTTTGTAAGTTATCGGCAACCGGCAGGAGCCCTATGGTTGTCTCTTTATTGTATTAAATGCAAATGCCACGTAATTGCTTTACTTTATCGCTATGCGTTAGCAATAGTTGTAGAAGCAATAGTTGGCGAGACGACCACGACGCAACGATGGAGATCAAGGTGTCGAGCCGGTGACGTTGGAGATCATGACGATGCTTTGGAGATGGAGATCAAAAGCACGAGATGATGATGGCCATATCATGTCACATATTTTTTTATTGCATGTGATGTTTATCTTTTATGCATCTTATTTTGCGTAGTACAGCGGTAGCATTATAAGATGATCCCTTCACTAAATTTCAAGGTAAAAGTATTCTCCCTGAGTATGCACCGTTGCTACAGTTCGTCGTGTTGAGATACCACGTGATGATCGAGTGTGATAGACTCTACGTTCACATACAACGGGTGTAAGACAGTTTTGCACATGCAGAATACTTGGGTTAAACTTGACGACCCTAGCATGTGCAGACATGGCCTCGGAACACTAGAGATCGAAAGATCGAACGTGAATCATATAGTAGATATGATCAACATAGAGATGTTCACCATTGATGACTACCCCATCTCACGTGATGATCGGACATGGGTTAGTTGATTTGGATCACGTATCACTTAAATAACTTGAGGGATGTTTATTTAAGTGGGAGTTCATTAGTAATTTGATTAATTGAACTTAATTTATCATGAACTTAGTCCTGATAGTATTTGCAAATCTATGTTGTAGACCAATAGCTCGCGATGTAGTTCTCCTATTTTTTGATATGTTCCTAGAGAAAACTAAGTTGAAAGATGATAGTAGCAATGATGCGGACTGGGTCCGTGATCTGAGGATTATCCTCATTGCTGCACAGAAGAATTATGTCCTTGATGCACCGCTAGGTGATAGACCTATTGCAGGAGTAGATGCAGACGTTATGAATGTTTGGCAAGCTCGATATGATGACTACTTAATAGTTTAGTGCGCCATGCTTTACGGCTTAGAACCGGGACTTCAAAAACATTTTGAACGCCATAGAGCATGAGATGTTCCCAGAGCTGAAATTGGTATTTCAGACTCATGCCCGTGTCGAGAGGTATGAGACCTCTGACAAATACTTTGCCTACAAGATGGAGGAGAATAGCTCAGCCAGTGAGCATGTGCTCAGAATGTCTGGGTACTACAATCGCTTGAATCAAGTGGGAGTTAATATTCCAGATAAGATAGTGATTGACAAGAGTTCTCTAGTCACTATCACCAAGCTACTAGAACTTCGTGATGAACTATAATGTGCAAGGGATGACGAAAAACGATTCCCAAGCTCTTCGCGATGCTGAAATCGATGAAGGTAGAAATCAAGAAAGAGCATCAAATGTTGATTGTTAACAAACCACTAGTTTCAAGAAAAAGGGCAAGGGATAGAAAGGGAACTTCAAGAAGAACAGCAAACAAGTTGCCGCTCCCATAAAGAAGCCCAAAGCTAGACCCAAACCTGAAACTGAGTGCTTCTACTGCAAAGGAAATGGTCACTGGAAGCGGAACTGCCCCAAAAACTTGGCGGATAAGAAGGATGGCAAAGTGAACAAAGGTATATTTGATATACATGTTATTGATGTGTACTTTACTAGTGTTCATAGTAGCCCCTGGGTATTTGATACTGGTTCAGTTGCTAAGATTAGTAACTCGAAACAGAAGTTGCAAAATGAACAGAGACTAGTTAAGGGCGAGGTGACGATGTGTGTTGGAAGTGATTCCAAGGTTGATAAAATCACCATCGCACACTCCCTTTACCTTCGGGATTAGTGTTGAACCTAAATAAATGTTATTTGGTGTTTGCGTTGAGCATGAATATGATTGGATCATGTTTATTGCAATACGGTTATTCATTTAAGTCAAAGAATAATGGTTGTTCTGTTTACATGAATAAAACCTTCTATGGTCATACACTCAATATAAATGGTTTATTAAATCTCGATTGTAGTGATACACATATTCATAATATTGAAGTAAAAAGATGCAAAGTTGATAATGATAGTGCAGCATATTTGTGGCACTGTCGTTTACATCATATTGGTGTAAAGCGCATGAAGAAACTCCATGCAGATGGGCTTTTGGAATCACTTGATTATGAATCATTTGATACTTGCGAAGCATGCCTCATGGGCAAGATGACTAAAACTCCGTTCTCCGGAACAATGGAGTGAGCTAATGACTTATTGGAAATAATACATACCGATGTGTGCAGTCCGATGAGTATTGAAGCACGCGACAGGTATCGTTATTTTCTGACCTTCACAGATGATTTGAGTATGTATGGATATATCTACTTGATGAAACACAAGTCTGAAACATTTGAAAAGTTTAAAGAATTTCAGAATGAAGTGGAGAATCATCGTAACAAGAAAAAAAAGTTTCTACGATCTGATCACGGAGGCGAATATTTGAGTTACGAGTTTTGGCCTTCATTCAAAACAATGTGGAATAGTTTCACAACTCACGCCACCTGGAACACCACAACGTAATGGTGTGTCCAAACGTCGTAACCATACTTTGTTATATATGGTGCAATCTATGATGTCTCTTACCGTTATACCACTATCGTTTTGGGGTTATGCATTAGAAACAGCTGCATTCACATTAAATAGGGCACCGTCTAAATCCGTTGAGGTGACACCATATGAACTATGGTTTGGCAAGAAACCTAAGCAGTCATTTCTTAAAGTTTGGGGATGCGACGCTTAAGTCAAAAGGCTTCAGCCTGATAAGCTCGAACCTAAATTGGAGAAGTGCGTCTTCATAGGATACCCTAAGGAAACAATTGGGTACACCTTCCACCACAGATCCGAAGGCAAAATCTTTGTTGCTAAGAATGGGTCCTTTCTAGAGAAGGAGTTTCTCTCAAAAGAAGTGAGTGGGAGGAAAGTAGAACTTGATGAGGTAATTGTACCTTCTCTCGAATTGGAAAGTAGTACATCACAGAAAAATGTTCCCATGATGCCTACGCCAACTAGAGAGGAAGCTAATGATAATGATCATGAAACTTCAGATCAAGCTACTACTGAACCTCGTAGGTCGACCAGAGCATGATCCGCACCAAAGTGGTACGGTAATCCTGTCCTAGAAGTCATGTTACTAGACCAAGTGTTGGGACATTTCCCTTCTTTGTGTTTTGGGTGATGATGACAACTCTCCTTATGGTCTCATCATGAGTTAAGTTCTTCAGGTTATCTATGCTCAAGTACGCATCGATTAGACATTCTCTTTGGCTGGAAAAGATCGAAGACGGAGTTTTCTACGTGTTTATTTCCTTGGTCGTAGGAAACCCGTACTATCAAGAGGGAATTCTCATCGGAAGTTATGGGGTGAATCATTGCACGTACATTCTTCTCTTCACCCACCATTACATTCCGTTCCATGTAGAGAGAGGTCCTCAGCGGTTGTACCGCACACAAGGGCTGTTCTACCGCTGGCCTGTTGTACTGGCTCAACCACCGCCCCAGGGGTGATACCCTAGGGTTGCACCTCCCAGGTTCTTGCCTAGCGGTTGTGCCGCTGCCTCGGGCGGTGGTACCACCATCTCGCTGGAAGAACTCTGGAGTTGCATCTTGGGCGCTTGTACCGGCCGGGTACCGCCCATCCACCAGACTCGCTTCTGTGGTAGGGCGGTACTTGGGCGGTGGTGGCCCGGTTGTCCCAGTTGTGCTCTGCATACCAGTACTACCGAGTGTCTTGAGCGGTTCTACCACTTGGGACTTAGCCACCCCTAGCACCAGGAGCAGGTGGTAGTTCCGGAGAACTACCGCTCGACCACCGCCCATAGGGGTGACTCCCTTCTGGTTTCAAGGTGGTTGTTGAGCTGTAGGGAAGCTGTTGGTCCGGTTATTCCTAATGACCGGTACTACTGCTCCAGCATCCGGTTGTACCGCTTGTTAGGGTTTCAGCAGCTTACCCGTGATTCCCGGTTGTACCGGGGAGAGGAGCGGTTGTACCGCTGTAGTGTAAAAAATGTTGTAACGATTGGATCTTTGGGTTTCCTATATAAAGGGGGTTCTTCCACCTACCACCTTACCTCTTGCCTCTCTCTCTCTCCACCATTAATGCCCTTCAAGCTTTCTTGCCCGATCTCTCTCTCTAGCCACTCAAACTTGTTGATTTGCTAGGGATTGAAGGAGGAGACCTAGATCTACACTTCCACCAAAGGATATTTGATTCCCCCATACTTTCTTATGTGGATTTTGGTACTCTTGGGTGTTTGAGCACCCTAGACGGTTGAGGTCGCCTCGGAGCCATATTCCATTGTGGTGAAGCTCCGTGGTTTCATTGGGAGCCTCCAATTTAGTTGTGGAGAGAGCCCCAACCTTGTTTGTAAAGGTTAGGTTGCCGCCTTCAAGGGCACCACTAGTGGAATCACGACATCTCACATTGTGTGAGGGCGTGAGGAGAATACGGTGGCCCTAGTGGCTTCTTGGGGAGCATTGTGCCTCCACACCACTCCAACGGAGACGTACTTCCCTTCAAAGGGAAGGAACTTCGGTAACACATCCTCGGCTACTCCGACTCCACTTGTGGTTATCTCTTCCCTTTACTTTGTGCAAGCTATTATTGTGTTGTATCATTTGCTTGCAGTTGTTGTTGTTGTTGTTAGCATCATATAGGTTCCTCACCTAGTTGCATATGTAGTCAACCTATTTGTTGCTATACCTAATTTGTTAAGAAAAGCTAAAAATTGGTAGTTGCCTATTCACCCCCCCTCTAGTTAACCATATCAACCCTTTCAATTGGTATCAGAGCCTCGTCTCTTTATTAAGGGTTTCACCACCCGAAGAGTATGGTTGACACCGTTGAGGATGTGCCCGAGGCCGTAGAGTTGACTTTGATCACTAGAGATGACTTAAATGAAGCTATGGCTTCACTTAAGATGTCTATGATGACCGAAGTCAAGTCCATGATTAAAGAATTACTTGAGGGGATGAAATCCACTCCCGATCCCTTGCTTGTGGTTAATCCCACGACATCGGAGTCGGAGGCCAATTCCGCCAAGGAAGCGGCTAAAAGTACTCATGTTCCTTCCCCTCAAGACAAGAATGGGACGGGAACCTTTGCCTCGGTTCCCCCTCCCCCGGTCTATGGAGGACCGGTCCCCACAGTTCGCATTAATATTCATGGTCCTCCTCCCAAGCTTGTTAAGGGTGATTTTGCTAATTGGGTCTCTCGCATTAAGTCTCATTTGAATCATTGCTCAACTAACCTTTGGAGAATCATTGAGCAAGGTTTCTACCCGCATGATCCAAACAACTTCACCCCAAGAGAAGAAGTGGACAATCAATACAATCACTCTGCATTGTTCATTCTTCAAGAAGCGGTCCCTCCCGAAGATCTATCGCACCTACGACCTTTCACTCATGCAAAGGATTGTTGGGACCACATTGTTTCCATGTACAAGGGGAGCTCAAGCATCCAACGGTCCAACTTTGAAGTGGTCCTTGATGAGGCCGATGAATTTGTGATGCTTGAAGATGAGGATCCGCGTGATCTTTACCGGAGGGTGACAACTCTTGCGGTTGCTCTCCAAGACCATGGAAGCAAGGATACGGATGACACTTGGATCAAGCGCAAGTTCCTAAAGGCCATCATGCCTTTCAACAAGGCCATGTCTTCCGTGATTCATCAAAGGCCCGACTTTCACTCCTTGACCTCAAGTGAAGTGTTGAATGAGTTTATTGCCATGAACATCATGAACAAGACCGCCGACAATGCTCTTGCTCATGTCCGGTCAAAGAAAAGCACTCCCACCCTTGCTTTGAAGGCCAAGGCCATTCCGGAAGAAGAAGAGGAATGTGGCCCCGAGGACACCAAATATGCTTACCATGAGCACATGGCTCTTGTGTCAAGGCAATTTTGGAGCAAGAAGAGGAACTCAAGGCCCAACTTCACCAAGAATGACTCAAGTGGGTCAAAGAACAAGCAACGTGTAAGAACTTGCTACAATTGTGGCAATGTGAGTCACTTTGTGGTGGATTGCCCCTACGAGAAGAGGGAAGACAATGGTGGCAAACTCATTCGCAAAGATAAAGCCAAGTCCTTCCCTAGCAAGAACAACTTCACCAAGAAGACTCCTCCAAAGGGCTTGGTGGCACATGAAGAGTACCCCTCCGATGATGATGAGGAAGATACAAGTGGTGGAGGAATGGCAACGGCAACCATTGCCATTGCTACATCTTCTCCCTCCAAGGTGTCTCTCTTCAGCGCCCCCAATGAAAACACCATTGCCAAGTGTCTCATGGCCAAAGGTATCAACAAGGTAACTCCTAAAATCAAAACCACCATCATCACTACTCCTTCATTGTTAGATTGTGTAAATGATAGTGAGGTGGAGAAAGTTGATGAGAATGAGTTCACCAAGTTTGTGAGCAAGCTCAAGGGTGAGTCCAAGAAGCACTTTCTTGCTCTCTTGGAACAACTTGGTGAGGCCAATGATATCATTGAGTCGCATGAGGATTCTATCTCCAAGTTGGAGGGGCATAGTCGTGACTATGCCAATGAGATTGCGGATCTTTCCATTGCTCTAGAGGAAGAGCGAGATCTTCGTTTGACTCTTGAGGAGTCACACAATGTTGATCATGCTAAGTTGCAAAAAGATCTTGGTCATGCTATTGTTCTTACTCGTGTGCTTAAATCCGAGAAAGCCGCACTTGGGGTTGGCCATGATAGACTCAAGGAAGAATTTGATACACTTGACAAGGCTCACAAGGTCTTGAAGGGTGTTAATGCTTCTCTCAAAGAGTCTCATGATCAACTCCAAGTGAAGCTAACCAAGGAGATTTCCACTTGTCCTCCCTTCATTCTAATTGATAATGCCCATGCTACTAACCCTTGTTGCGAGCATGTGCATCTCATGGAGGAAAATGCTAAGTTGAAAGAGCAACTTGAGAAGGGCCTTGTGACATGAATACAAGGTGAAAAGAACCTCAATGACCTTTTGACGAATCAAAAGGAAGTTGTGGGAAAGGAGGGACTTGGGTTTGCACCCAAGTCAAAGAAGAAGAACAAGACCAAGCAACCTCTCCCACTCAAGGAAAATTTTGTGAAGGCGGGTGAGGGTACTCATGAGAAGAAGAAGAACAACAAGGAAGTGGGTGGTAATGCCAAGAAGGGCAAAACTGCCCCTAACAACAAAGCTGGCGACTTTAACCCTTCTTATGTTTTGTGTCGTGCTAGTGATGGGCATGTTTATGCTAAATTTGTTGGTTCCTACTATGAGTACATTGAATGGTCTATTTGGGTTCCTAAGACCCTTGTTACTAACCTCAAAGGACCCATCCAAGAATGGGTACCTAAATCCAAGCATTGATCTCTTGTAGGAGTTTGCTTCCGGTGGAGTGTCATGGTTGCTTGATAGTGGAGCAACAAATCATATGACCGGGAGCAAGGACTTGGTGGTGGATGTGCATCCAATTCCATCTATGCCCACCCATGTCCAATTTGGTGATGCTTCAACCTCTAAGGTAGTGGGACTTGGCAAGGTGGTCATCTCTCAAGATTTATCTATTGAGAAGGTCATGCTTGTTGAGTCCCTTGCATACAATTTCCTTTCCGTTCGTCAACTTGCACTCATGGGCTTTTCTACATTCTTTGATCTTGATACCGTGGCCCTTTTGTGGAGCAAGACCCTTAAAGTAGCCTTCGTTGGGCATGTCGAGAACGGTCTTTATGTGGTGAACTTTTTGGAGCGACCCACTAAGACCGTGATTTGCCTAATGGCTAAAGTTGATGTGGGTTGGCTTTGGCATCGCCGACTAGCCCATGTCAATATGAGATCTTTGCAAAGTCTCCTCAAAGGGGACCATGTCCATGGACTAACAAATGTGAGTTTTGCCAAAGACCGTGCTTGTAGTGCTTGTATCGAAGGAAAGCTTCATGAAACGGCTCACCGACCATCGACTATCATCTACTCAAAGAGGCCCTTGGAGCTCCTTCACATGGATCTCTTCGGTCCTTCATCCTTTGATAGTCTTGGTGGAATAAAGTATTGCTTGGTGATTGTGGATGACTACTCAAGATATACATGGGTATACTTCTTCAAGCGGAAGAGTGAGACTCAACAAACCGTCATCAACTTTGCAAATGAAGCTCAACATCAACATGAAGCAAAGATCTTGATGATTAGAAGTGACAACGGCACCGAGTTCAAGAACTACACCTTGGATGAGTTCCTTAGTGACGAGGGGATCAAGCACCAATATTCCGCACCCTATACCCCTCAACAAAATGGTGTGGCGGAGAGGAAGAACCGGATGTTGATGGATGCAGCAAGGACCATGATGGCGGAATTCAAATCTCCGTACAACTTTTGGGCCGAAGCCATCAACACCGCATGTCATGCATCCAATAGGCTCTATCTCCGCAAAGGCTTGAACAAGACTCCATATGAGATACTTACCGGAAACAAGCCCAACCTCAAGTACTTTCGGGTGTTCAGTTGTAAGTGTTTCATTCTCAAGAAAGGTGTTCGTTTGTCTAAATTCGAACCTAGAGCTCAAGAGGTATTTGTTGGTTATGCTACAAACTCTCATGCTTACCGTGTCCTCAACAAGTCCACTGGACTCATTGAGGAGACGTGTAACCTGGAGTTTGATGAAAATAACGGCTCCCAAGTGGAGCAAAGTGGTCTTTGTGATGTAGGTGATGAAATTCCTCCCCAAGCCATAAGAAGAATGGGGATTGGTTAAATACTCCCCATTGAGGAACCCCTTGTGGCCGAAGGAGAAGGACAATGCTCTACTCAAGTGGAGCCATCACCTACGCTAGACCCACACACTTCCAAAGAACAAAATGAAGGCCCTCAACCCAATGAGCAAGATCAAGGACAAGATCAACTCGATGGAGATGGTGATGCACCAAATGATGCCCAAGATCAAGTTCATGCCTCCGAGCTTGCTCAAGACCAAGAGCAAGCTCAAGACCGTGCTCAAGATCAAGAGCAAGCTCAAGCTCAAGAGCAAAATCAAGACGGTGCTCAAGATGTGCAAGATGATCCTCAAATGCCCATCGAGGAACTTTTGGAGCGCCGTGCCGCTAAGGTGGCTTCCAAGCTCGAGCGTCAACAACATGTCATGGAGAATGTGCTTGGAATTTTGAGAAAAGGGGTAACTACTCGTAAATAATTGTCAAACTTTTGTGAGCATCACGCGTTTGTTTCGTGTGTTGAACCCCAAAAGGTACATGAGGCGCTCGATGATGAGGATTGGCTTGAAGCCATGCATGATGAACTCAACAACTTTGAGCGCAATCAAGTTTGGGATTTAGTCCCTAGGCCAACGGAGGAACACAATGTCATTAGGACCAAATGGATATATAAGAACAAGCAAGATGTGAACGGTGTGGTTGTTCGAAACAAGGCAAGATTGGAGGCACAAGGCTACTCCCAAGACGAGGGTATCGACTACGGTGAAACTTTTGCCCCCATTGCTCGTCTTGAATCTATTTGCATGTTGCTTGCATATGCATCTCATCATGATTTTAAGTTGCAACAAATGGATGTGAAAAGTGCATTTCTTAATGGTCCTTTGAATGAATTGGTGTATGTCAAACAACCCCCGGGATTCGAGGATCCCAAGTTGCCCAATCATGTATACAAACTCAAGAAGGCACTCTATGGCCTTAAACAAGCCCCACGTGCGTGGTATGATCACCTTACTGAGGTGTTGCAAGATCGTGGGTTTGAAATTGGGAAAATTGATCCCACTCTTTTTACTAAGAGGGTAAAAGGGGATTTGTTCATATGCCAAATATATGTTGATGATATTATTTTTGGTTCCCCTAACAAATCTTTCAATGATGAGTTTGCCGCACTAATGACTGAGAAGTTCAAGATGTCTATGATGGGAGAGTTGAAGTTCTTTCTTGGGTTCGAAGTCAAGCAAAGAAGAGAAGGAACGCTCATAAACCAAGCCAAGTATACCCAAGACATGCTCAAGAGATTCAAGCTAGATGATGTCAAGACGGTCAAGTTTCCCATGCCAACCAAATGCAAGCTTGACAGTGATCCCAATGGTAAAGCGGTGGATCAAAAGGTATATCGTTCCATGATTGGATCCTTGTTTTACCTTTGTGCATCTAGACCGGATATCATGTTGAGTGCGGGAATTTGTGCACGGTTTCAAGCCGCACCTAAGGAAAGCCACTATGTGGCGGTCAAGCGAATCTTTAGATATTTGGCTCATACCCCAAACTTTGGCTTATGGTACCCCAAAGGAGCAAGCTTCGATCTCATGGGTTACTCGGATTCGGATTGGGCAGGAGATTGTGTGGATAGGAAGTCAACTTCCGGAGGGTGCCAATTCCTTGGTCGCTCTTTGGTGAGTTGGTCTTCAAAGAAGCAAAATTGTGTGTCTCTCTCGTCCACCGAGGCCGAATATGTAGCCGCCACAAGTTGTTGTGCACAATTGCTATGGATGAGGCAAACTTTAAAGGATTACGGTGTCACTTGTGACAAAGTGCCTCTTCTATGTGACAATGAAAGTGCTATCAAGATTTCTCACAATCGGGTGCAACATAGCAAGACGAAGCATATTGAGATTCGTCATCATTTCATTAGGGAACACATCAAGCGGGGAGATATTGATATCATCTACATCAACACTCAAGAGCAACTAGCGGATATCTTCACCAAGCCTCTAGATGAAGCAAGATTTCGCGAGTTAAGGCATGAGCTAAATATCATTGATTTGAGCAATGTGGCTTGAATCTAGGCACACCCCACCACACTCATCATCATATCTTGTTCTAGATGTAGGCATGGACATAGGGGGAGTGTCGTTCTCTCAATGAACTCTCCCTCCCCCCATTATGCATAAATCAATCACATCTTTCACATTAGCCATTTTTTATGGTACTTGTGCTTCAAAGATGAGGTTTGGTCATGGGCCCAAGGTTAAAATCTTCGCGGTACCATACCTCTGCACTCATACATAGGTGGCCTCGGCCACCGCCCCTTTTCTTCGTAAAAGGGTTGGTTTCTTTGGATCTTATTCGCTCTTGCTAGATCTTTTAGGTCCTAGGTGTTGTGACCTCCAAGTAGTGGTTTTTATTGGTTGCTTCTTGCACTTGTGGTGGTCACCACACCCTACTCCAGTGACTTATTTCCATCCCAAGCCTTTCTCTATCTAATAACCATCTCTTCCAATTGCACACAAATTGATCTTGGTGTGGGTGATGTTGACTGGGCGGTACAACCGGTGTCCCTGGCGGTTCAACCGCTAGGACACTCATTTGTACCGTCCAGGGGTACCACCAGGGCAGTCTGAGCGATTCCACCGCTAGCTCCCAGGTCATGCACCTGGCCGGTACTACCGCTCGGTTTCTGGCGGTACTACCGCTGCCTCCCGGGGAACGGAAGTACCGCCCACAACCACTGGTATGTCCCAGGGAGCGGTACAACCGCTCCTAGGAGCGGTACAACCGCTTCACGGTCTATGGGTATATATAGGGGTCGGGGCCGAAGGGGTATCTTCTTCCTCCCCTCACCCCCGTTACCCTCGCTTGCCCTAGGCGCCAGTCATCATTGCCCGTGTCCCGGAGTGCTCTTCGGCGCTCGGGATCCATGGGCCCTCCTTGGATCTGCTCCGTGGAGGCCCCCTCCCTCTCGATCTCTTCCCATGGATGCCAGTAATGCCCCATTTCTTCTTTCTAGGGTTTCATTCCTTGATTCCTTCTTCTTAGGGCATTGCTTGATGGTACTACTCGCTTAGAACTTAGAATATTGCTAGATTGCTAGATTGATTCAAATCACGTAGGTAGTTGTTCTCAATTTGGTGGTACTGCTCGCTTCCAGCGGTTCTACCGCCCCTATGGGCAGAACAACCACGTGAGCGGTTCCACCGGTTGTTGAACCGGTACAACCGGGATTCCTGAACCAAGTAGCACTGTTTTACTTTCTCCGATTCACAAGCAATGTATTCTCTTGCTCTTGTGTGCAATCCTCTCATCTTTGCTGGGTCTCTTGTGTTCTTCCCATGTGTGTTTGCAGGTGGCTCTAGTTCTCATTCCGCTCCTCGTACCAAGACCAAGAAATGAGCTCGAAGATGCAAGCGCCCTACTGAGTCAGATGGGGAGGAGGAGGTTGTGATTCCCACCAGGCCAACCCGCCGTGACAAGTCTGCCGCTGCCAAGCAACGTGTGGTCATGCCTATGCACAAATGGAAAGCCAAGGAGTGGGATGCCTTCCGGAAAAGGAATCCATACACTGTTCCTATTGCTCCTCGTTGGACTACGGTTCTGTTCCGGAATGAGATGCAAGTGCGGATTCTTCATGAGCTTTTCGAGCATAACAAGAATTGGTACACCAAGCAGTGGACCATTGACCTTGACCATTGGAGGAGCAACATGGAGTACTTTGGAGAGGCCTTGGCTCTTTGTGAGGAATTTGATTTGGTCAAACTTATGTCTGTCAACTGTGACTTTGATGTTCAGCTTATTCATCAGTTTTATGCAACCGTTCACTTTGGTGAAGATGATGCTCGCACTCTCTCCTTCATTTGCCGTGATGAGTTCTTTCAAGTGCCCTGGAGGGCCTTCTGCAATGCTCTTGGCTATGAGGATACCGGTCTTGAAGGGAATGGAGGTATTCATCCTCACGGCCATCCCCACTCCATGCCTAAGGAGAAGCTTGCTCCTCTGTACATTAGTGGACGAGGCATTATTGGTGAGTCCAAGGATCTTCAGAAGTTTTATGACATCATGCATCGCGTGTTTCGCAATGTGCTTCTACCCAAGGTTGGGAATCAGGATGAGATCGATGGGTATCTTGTTGACTTGCTTGTTGCTATGAAGACCAAAGTGGGGACTGGTGCTACTTTTGATGTGTCCAACTGGCTTTGGCAGGAGATGTACAACATGGTCATCTACAGAAAGGTTCCCATCTATGCATTGTTTTTCATGTGCTTTCTGAACTCAGTTTGGGCTGTTCGCCGTCCTGGAGAGCTCCTCACCTCACCAGATAACCTCACCGTGCATGAGGTCAAGCAGCTTAAGAAGAAGAAGCATGCTGAGCCCCGCTTTCCTTCGGATGATCCCGAGGATGTGTATGCCACCTCCGATGATGAGGACTTTGAGTTGGAGCCGGGTGCCAAGCCCTCCTGGGTGACCAAGCTCACTGCAAAAGTGAAGAAGACCTTTTGCCTTCAGACTCACATTCAGAAGAAGATGTATGAGGCACATGTCAATGAGAAGCTTGCTCGGCGCCGTCAGATTGCCATGATGAAGCACCTCAATATGGCTATGAAGAGTGGATCTGAGAAGAGCATCACTCCAGAGGACCGGTGGATCTCTACGCACAGCACCTGGACTGATGATGAGGCTGAGGCATCTGGTCATCCTGCCACCTCTACATCTGTTGCTGTTGATGATGCTATGGAAGAAGATGCAGAGTCCGAAGATCGTGATTCAGATGAGACCAAGGGGTCAGACAAGATCTACTGAGCTCTGGGGCGTTAGCATTACTCTTTTCCTTTTTGGTGTCTTGATGCCAAAGGGGGAGAGAGGTCTATTAGGCCCTCGGGATTTGCATGGGAGTTGCTTGGGTGTTTTCTTTTTCGACTTGAGAGTTGAACTTGAGTTTCTATCTGCTCTTTCTTAGTTTGTGGACCCTGTTTTGTGAGACTCGACTTGCATGGTGTGAGACATGCATTCTCTATCCATCTACCTTATCGGTTTATCCATAGCTCGTTACACTCTACTTATATGCTTATTGTTTATCTATCTCAGATAGTAGGAGTGGTGGGTCTATAAAATCTAGGGGGGGCTTTGATCCTAATGTGTGACTTTGCATTCCAAAAGAAAAATCAAAATAGCGCACACATCTAGGGCGAGCCCGTCTATATTTTCTAGACCTCTTGTGCAAATTTCGTTGTTGTCATCATCCACCAAAAAGGGGAAGATTGTTAGGACATTTCCCATCTTTGTGTTTTGGGTGATGATGACAACTCTCCTTATGGTCTAATCATGAGTTAAGCTCTTCAGGTTCTCTATGCTCAGGTACGCATCGATTAGACATTCTCTCTGGAAGGAAAAGATCGAAGACGGAGTTTTCTACGTGTTTATTTCCTTGGTCGTAGGAAACCCGTACTATCAAGAGGGAATTCTCATCGGAAGGCATGGGGTGAATCATTGCACGTACACTCTTCTCTTCACACACCATTACCTTCTGTTTCGTGTAGAGAGAGGTCCCTTTTGTTTCATTCTGGTGTAGTGGTTTCTCCTCAGTGGTTGTACCGCCCACTAGGGCTGTTGTACCGCTGGCCTGTTGTACCGGCTCAACCACCGCCCCAGGGGTGATACCCTGGGGTTGCACCTCCCAAGTTCTTGCCAAGCAGTTGTACCGCTGCTCCTGGGCGGTGGTACCGCCCACTCGCTGGAAGAACTCTAGAGTTGCATCTTGGGTGGTTGTACAGGCCGGGTACCGCCCGTCCACCGGACTCGCTTATGTGATAGGGCGGTACTTGGGCGGTGGTGGCCCGGTTGTGCTCTACATACCGGTACTACCGGGTGTCCTGAGCGGTTCTACCGCTTGGGACTTAGCCACCCCTAGCACCAGGAGCAGGCGGTAGTTCCGGTGCACTACTGCTCGACCAACGCCCATAGGGGTGACTCCCTTCTGGTTTCAAGGCAGTTGTTGAGCTGTAGGGAAGTGGTTGGTCCGGTTATTCCTAATGACTGGTACTACCGCTCCAGCGTCTGGTTGTACCGCTTGTTAGGGTTTCAGCAGCTTACCCATGATTCCTGGTTGTACCGGGGAGAGGAGCGGTTGTACCGCTGTAGTCTAAAAAATGTTGTAACGATTGGACCTTTGGGTTTCCTATATAAAGGGGGTTCTTCCACCTACCACCTTACCTCTTGCCTCTCTCTCTCCACCATTAATGCCCTTCAAGCTTTCTTGCCCGATCTCTCTCTCTAGCCACTCAAACTTGTTGATTTGCTAGGGATTGAAGGAGGAGACCTAGATCTACACTTCCACCAAAGGATATTTGATTCCCCCATACTTTCTTATGTGGATTTTGGTACTCTTGGGTGTTTGAGCACCCTAGACGGTTGAGGTCGCCTCGGAGCCATATTCCATTGTGGTGAAGCTCCGTAGTTTCATTGGGAGCCTCCAATTTGGTTGTGGAGAGAGCCCCAACCTTGTTTGTAAAGGTTAGGTTGCCGCCTTCAAGGGCACCACTAGTGGAATCACGACATCTCGCATTGTGTGAGGGCGTGAGGAGAATACGGTGGCCCTAGTGGCTTCTTGGGGAGCATTGTGCCTCCACACCGCTCCAACGGAGACGTACTTTCCCTCAAATGGAAGGAACTTTGGTAACACATCCTTCTCTACTCCAACTCCACTTGTGGTTATCTCTTCCCTTTACTTTGTGCAAGCTATTATTGTGTTGTATCATTTGTTTGCACTTGTTGTTGTTGTTAGTATCATATAGGTTGCTCACCTAGTTGCATATCTAGTCAACCTATTTGTTGCTATACCTAATCTGTTAAGAAAAGCTAAAAATTGGTAGTTGCCTATTCACCCCCCCCCCTCTAGTCAACCATATCGATCCTTTCACCAAGGTGAACCTACGAATTATGAAGAAGCTATGATGAGCCAGATTCCGACAGATGGCTTGAGGCCATGAAATCTGATATAGGATCCATGTATGAGAACAAAGTGTGGACTTGCCCGATGATCGGCAAGCCATAGAGAATAAATGGATCTTCAAGAAGAAGACTAACGCTGATGGTAATGTTACTGTCTACAAAGCTCGACTTGTTGCAAAAGTTTTTTGACAAGTTCAAGGGGTTGACTACGATGAGACTTTCTCACCCGTAGCGATGCTCAAGTCCATCCAAATCAGGTTAGCAATTGCCGCATTTTATGATTATGAAATCTGGCAAATGGACGTCAAAACTGCATTCCTTAATGGATTTCTTAAAGAAGAGTTGTATATGATGCAACCAAAAGGTTTTGTCAATCCTAAAGATGCTAACAAAGTGTGCAAGCTCCAGCGATCCATCTATGGACTGGTGCAAGCATCTCGGAGTTGGAATATATGCTTTGATGAGGTGATCAAAGCATATGGTCTTATACAGACTTTCGGTGAAGCCTGTATTTACAAGAAAGTGAGTGGGAGCTCTGTAGCATTTCTAATATTATATGTAGATGACATATTGTTGATTGGAAATGATATAGAATTTCTGGATAGCATAAAAGGATACTTGAATAAGAGTTTTTCAATGAAAGCCCTCGGTGAAGCTACTTATATATTAGGCATCAAGATCTATAGGGATAGATCGAGACGCTTAATTGGACTTTCACGAAGCACATACCTTGACAGAGTTTTGAAGAAGATCAAAATGGATCAGTCAAAGAAATGTTTCTTGCCTGTGTTGTAAGGTATGAAGTTGAGTAAGACTCAAAACCCGACCACGGCAGAAGATAGAGAAAGAATGAAAGTCATTCCCTATGCCTTAGCCATAGGTTCTATAAAGTATGCCATGCTGTGTACCAGACCTGTTGTGTGCCTTGCCATGAGTTTGGCAAGGGGGTAAAATGGTGATCCAGGAGTAGATCACTAGATAGCGGTCAAAATTATCCTTAGTTACCTAAGAGGACTGAGGAAATGTTTCTCGATTATGGAAGTGATAAAAAGTTCGTCGTAAATGGTTACGTCGATGCAAGCTTTAACAACGATCCGGATGACTCTGAGTCTCAATCTGGATACGTATTGAAAGTGGGAGCAATTAGCTAGATTAGCTCCATGCAGAGCATTGTAGACATAGAAATTTGCAAAATACATACGGATCTGAATGTGGTGAACCCGTTGACTAAACTTCTCTCACAAGCAAAACATGATCACACCTTAGTGCTCTTTGAGTATTAATCACATGGCGATGTGAACTAGATTATTGACTCTAGTAAACTCTTTGGGTATTAGTCACATGGCGATGTGAACTATGAGTATTAATCACATGGCGCTGTGAACTAGATTATTGACTCTAGTAAACTCTTTGGGTATTAGTCACATGGCGATGTGAACTAGGAGTGTTAATCACATGGCGATGTGAACTAGATTATTGACTCTAGTGCAAGTGGGAGACTGAAGGAAATATGCCCTAGAGGCAATAATAAAGTTGTTATTTTATATTTCCTTATTCATGATAAAGGTTTATTATTCATTCTAGAATTGTATTGATCGGAAACTTAAATACATGTGTGAATACATAAACAAACAACGTGTCCCTACTAAGCCTCAACTAGACTAGCTCGTTGATCAAAGATGGTTAAGGTTTCCTAACCATGGACATGTGTTGTCATTTGATAACGGGATCACATCATTAGGAGAATGATGTGATGGACAAGACCCATCCGTTAGCTTAGCATAATGATCGCTAAGTTTTATTGCTATTGCTTTCTTCATGTCAAATACATATTCCTTCGACTATGAGATTATGCAACTCCCGAATACCGGAGGAATACCTTGTGTGCTATCAAACGTCACAACGTAACTGGGTGATCATAAAGATGCTCTACAGGTATCTCCGAAGGTGTTTGTTGAGTTGGCATAGATCGAGATTAGGATTTGTCACTCCGAGTATCGGAGAGGTATCTCTGGGCCCTCTCGGTAATACACGTCATAAGCTTGCAAGCAAATGACTAAGGAGTTAGTCACGAGGTGATGTATTACGGAACGAGTAAAGAGACTTGCCGATAACAAGATTGAACTAGGTATGAAGATACCTACGATCGAATCTTGGGCAAGTAACATACCGATGGACAAAGGGAATTACGTATGTTGTCATAACGGATCAACCGATAAAGATCTTCGTAGAATATGTAGGAGACAATATGGGCATCCAGGTTCCGCTATTGGTTATTGACCGGAGAGGTGTCTCGTTCATGTCTACATAGTTCTCGAACCCGTAGTTTCCGCACGCTTAACGTTCGATGACGATATAGTATTATATGAGTTATGTGATTTGGTGACCGAATGTTGTTCGGAGTCCCGGATGAGATCACGGCCATGACGAGGAGTCTTGAAATGGTCGAGAGGTAAATATTGATATATAGGATGATGGTATTCGGACACCGGAAGTGTTTCGGGGGTCACCGGGTACTTATCAGGTCACGGGAAGGGGTTCCGGGCACCCCCGGCAAAAGATATGGGCCTTATGGGCCAATAGGGGAAATGCACCAGCCACAAGGGGCTGGAGCGCCCCCCATATGGGCCGGCTTAGGAGGATAAGGAAAGAGGGGAAGGGAAAGGAAAGAGTGGAATAGGATTCCCCCTTCCTTCCCTCTCCCCCCCTCTTTCCTTCACCCTTGGATAAATATGGCAGGGGAGCGCTACTTGGGGAGGACCCCAAGTAGGATTCGGCCAACTTGGGGCGCCTCCTGGCAGCCTCCCCTCTCCCTCCCACCTATATATATGAGGAAGGGGCGCCGAGCACACACCAGACAATTGCCTGGCCGTGTGCGGTGCCCCCCTCCACCGTTTACACCCCCGGTCATATTTTCGTAGTGCTTAGGCGAAGCCATGTGGAGATCACTTCACCATCACCGTCACCATGCCGTTGTGCTGATGGAACTCATCTACTACCTTGAAATCTTGCTGGATCAAGAAGGCGAGGGACGTCACCGAGCTGAACGTGTGCAGAACGCGGAGGTGCCGTGCGTTCAGTACTTGATCGGTTGAAGCGCGAAGAAGTTCGACTACATCAACCGCATTGTGAAACGTTCCGCTTACGGTCTACGAGGGTACGTAGACACACTCTCCCCTCATTGCTATGCATCTCCATGGATAGATCATTGCGTGTGCGTTGAAAAAAATTTGTTTTCCATGCAACGATTCCCAACAGAGGGGGCACGTATCAATGCAATGCATGTGTCCGTAAATCATATCTGACAAATGTTCGCCACAAGCCGTTTCCTGATGAACGTCGTAAGAACCGTTAGATCGGCATCCGACAGTGTCAGTTTTGCCATGGCATTTAACAGAATAGCCACTCCTCCGACACACAAATCTTCCACGTGAGTGTTAGCAACTGATGTATGCTCCTCGCTCCATTCCAAAATGTAGTGCATATAGCTTTATTGAAAATTCGAACCTCACAAACTTTTACCGAGTTTTCGTATACCAAAATGCACATATAGAATACCCAGTATATATCATTTCATTCATCTTCGAGAGGTAGCTATAAAGATGGGGGAGGAGTGTACAAAGAAAGACCATCGTATCTCCTGCAGCAATTTCAACCATCCTTTGGTGTGGAGGAATATCATAGGAACTCTATATGATATGATTTTTATAGGATTTTTTTCCTTTAGAGCCAATTGGTTCATAGGAATAGATTTATATACTCCACATTTCAAAGGAAAATAAACATGATATTATTTTTATAGCTTTAGAGCCACTTGGTTCATATGAATGGATTCCTATACTCCGACAATTTAAAAGGAAAATAAACATTAGCCTATATTCAATAGAAAAGTTCCTATGATGTGAACCAAATGACATCTCTTTTCTAATCCCTCCTCATAGGAATTGAGATATATGTCATTTCTAGATTCAATAGAAAAGTCCCTATGATGTGAACCAAATGACATCTCTTTTCCAATCCCTACTCATAGGAATTGAGATACATGTCATCTCTTTCCCTACAACTTCCATATATACATCTTCTATTCCTAAATAGCTAGTACAACCCACTAGTAACTTTTTTCCTGGACATGCAACTATGGCACATGAACACGTCATGCATGCAAGTCATAAATCACATTGTTTTTGTACTCTATGCATGCAAGCACCACATCATCAATTCGTGCATGTTACTCATAAGTTATTTCTTGCATTAGATTTTGTATTGACAATGTATTTGTTGGTCACGTGCACACATATGTAGTTCACATTCACATTTTTGTTAGAAATGTCATTCTTTTAACTGCAATTCATTTTTTCTCTTTGTATAACATTTTTATTTTAAGCATACATTCACTTCCCATTAGTTATAGATGTTTTTGGAGGAACTTTTATGCATTATTTTGAGTAGCAAATTTCACGCGGCCGCGGGTATATCAAAATGCGGGGCCCATGCGTCATTGCCTTTCGGTCGAACCTACGTCCACAATTTTTTGTACGTATATCTCAACTGCTCCCCGAACCCAAAATGCTGCCTCGTTCCCGTAAAACCGAGCGGCCCACCCGTATTAAGGCGTCGACTCGAACTCAATCCCTCTCCCGTTTACTACAGCGTGGCCCCGCACGCCGTAGTAATCCTACAAACCCTACCCACCGCACGCTTCATCGGTTTTCTTCAAGAGGACGAGGGAGAAGCGGATTTGTAGTGGAGGCTCCTACCCTAGGGCGCCCTAGGTAGCTGCCGCACGCATCATTGGTTTTCTTTTTTCTTTATGCTCTTGTGCCCTAGAGTGAAATGATGGTTGCTTCGTCTGTCCAGCTTAATGCGGGAAAGGTGGGGCTTTGTGATTTGACCCCTGATCGCTCATTTACTACTACTGCGGCACTACGACCGGGGTGCCTCCAAGTCCAACCGCTGCTCCGAACTGTAATTTGGTGCATCGCACGTGGAACAAGACAGTGGATGAGCCACATGTCAGCCAGAGGGGTCCTGTAAGTATGTCGCCATTTCGTGTGCGGACTGACCCTGCTGAGTTGCTACGCCAACGCGACAGGAGTAGGCTACCACTTGGTTTTGCTCCTTGGTGAATCCCGACTATATTGATCAAAAAAGATACTAGTAGTATCCAGATTACTCCCTCTGTCTTGGTTTATAGGGCGTGCACGTAGTTCTAGGTCATCCATTTGACTAACTAAATATGAGTTATATGTCACAAAAAGTATATCATTGGATTCTTAAGAGGATGTAGTTTCTAAACATATATTTTTCATCACATATAATACATATATAGCTAGGTAAATTCTCAACCTAGAATGACGTGCATGCCCTGTAAACCGAGATGGAGGAAGTAGTAAAAATGAGGTGATTTTACCGAGCGGTGGGCGGGGGAGCATGGCCTGTCATGCGGTCCCACGTGTCATGATGTACCAAGGCGATACGCGTCCCTCTTGAGGCAGAACAATGGCAGAAGCAATACGTGGTTTTATTGAAGGAGATGTTGGAGAAGCGGATTCAGCGAAGTGTGAAATAATAATGGTTGCTTCATCCGTCTGGGGGAAAGGTGTGGCATTGTGATTTGACGTCTCATTGCTCATTACTACTACTGGGGCGTTATGACTAGGGTGCGTCCCCCTGCTGTTCTGCACTGTTATTTGGTGCATGACGCATCGACCCGATTGCTATATGTCCCACATGTCAGCGAGAGGAAGTACAGAATTCATGAAAGCGAGCATCTCCACTCTTTTAGTACGACGGAGGAGTACAAGACACGGCTTGGTTTTTGCTGCTTCGTGCGATCCATCGATACAAACCTGGACTAAAAAAGGCGAGGGCAGGTCTTTTCCCGTGCGGCAGGCAGGGGAGTTTGGCATAGTCTATTCGAGGCAACGAGGCAGGAAGGGAAACAAGCAAATAAAGGTTGAGCAAATTAGTTTTGGGAAAATCTGATTTTACGGAGTACGTACCCACTATGGAGGTAGTACTACTTACTACTCCCTCCTTTCCGTTTTATAGGGCTCATCTAAAAAAATTCATTTTTCCGTTTTACAAGTCTCAATTCTACTAGTATTTACCATCACATGTTTGGATTTCGAGGTGCATTAAATCACCCGATGCAAGCAGTATCAAGAGAAAACTCACCAATGCATGTAGAAGTTCATGGAAATTTAGTGGTCATGCATGCATTCGTTGTAATTAATGCATCGGTAAACATAACGTTTTGAGAAAAACGAGCGTACTAATAAAGTACTTGTGCAAACTACAAAATTAATTCCACCACTCACCGTCTACCTTGGTTGGAGAGATTTTGAAATTGAGCCTTAGGCTGCTTGTAATGGAGATTATCATGTAGCTGAAAGCACAAGTGCTCCCTGTGAAAGCACAAGTGCTCCCTGGGTGGTTTTGGTAATTAATGTCAACATATCTCTTTTTGGACTAATATTTTCATCTAGTATATTTCAGATAGTTCAACGATGGCGTGGCTTGGACAAGAGGATGTGGAACCCCTTCAAAATGCTAAGGACAAAGATTCGCACAAGCTCAAGACTCTACATTTCTATTTTAGTGATCCAAGATCACATTGAGTCCATAGGAAAAGCCAATACTATTAAAAGGGGATGAGGTGTTGCTTAATGGTCTACTTGCTCAAAGTGCTTAGTGATATGCTCCAAAGCCCTCAACCACTCTCTCAATTCCAGATATGTCCTAAACCTAAAGTCAAACTCAGCCCCACTGATTTGATCTATCCGGCGCCACCGAGTTCCTTTGACATAGCCACTGCCAGAAACCCTAATCAGTTCAGTCTCACCGATAGGTATCTCAGTCTCACCGAGATGGCAATGCAAACTCTCTGTTTCCCTTCATAACATTTCGGTCTTACCGAGATGAGCGATCGGTCTCACCGAGTTCGCCTTGCAAACTCTCTGTTGCCTATTGCAACTATTTCGGTCTCACCGAAATGTGCAACCGGTCACACCGAGTTTGCCTGACCAATTCTCTGTTTGCTCATTGCTGAAATCGGTCTCACCGAGTTCATGCAATCGGTCACACCAAGATGAGGTTTTGCCCTAACCCTAGCACATCGGTCCCACCGAGTTGATCTTATCGGTCCCACCGAAAATCCTAACGTTCACATTTTGAACTGTATCGGTCTCACCGAGTTCTTCTATTCGGTCTGACCGAGTTGGGTCAAATGTGTGTAATGGTTAGATTTTGTGTGGAGGCTATATATACCCCTCCACCCCCTTCTCTATTCAAGAGAGAGCCATCAGAACGTGCCTACACTCCCACTGCTCATTTTCTGAGAGAGAACCACCTACTCATGTGTTGAGACCAAGACATTCCAATCCAACCACAAGAATCTTGATCTCTAGCCTTCCCCAAGTTGCTTTCCACTCAAATCATCTTTCCACCATAGCCAAATATGTGAGAGAGAGTTGAGTGTTGGGGAGACTATCATTTGAAGCACAAGAGCAAGGAGTTCATCATCAACACACCATTTATTACCTTTTGGAGAGTGGTATCTCCTAGATTGGTTAGGTGTCACTTGGGAGCCTCCGACAAGATTGTGGAGTTGAACCAAGGAGATTGTAAGGGCAAGGAGATCGCCTACTTCATGAAGATCTACTCGAGTGAGGCAAGTCCTTCGTGGGCGATGGCCATGGTGGGATAGACAAGTTTGCTTCTTCGTGGACCCTTCGTGGGTGGAGCCCTCCGTGGACTCGCGCAATCGTTACCCTTCGTGGGTTGAAGTATCCATCAACGTGGATGTACGATAGCACCACCTATCGGAACCACGCAAAAAATCTCCGTGTCTCCAATTGCGTTTGCACACTCCAATCCCATCTCTTTACTTTCTTGCAAATTGCATGCTTTACTTTCCCCTGCTCATATACTCTTATCATGCTTGCTTGAAATGTATTGTGAATGCTTAAACTTGTGCTAAAACTCTACCTCAACTTGAAGAACTTAAAATCTACTACTTTTGCTAGTTGAGTGTCTAATCACCCCCCTCTAGACACCTTTTCTCGATCCTTTCAATTGGTATCAGAGCATTGGTCTCCATTGCTTTGGTTTAATCACCATTGAAGGAAGATGGATGAGTCTACAATTGGGAGTATTAGACGTAGAGTACCTTTACTTGATGGAGAGTTCTATCATGATTGGAAAAATGAGATGCTTGAGATTTTCAATGAATATCACTTGAACAAGTACATTACTACCCCTTGTGCGCCTCCTATTGATCCTTTGCATCCTACCCCCGATGAGTCTCTTGACATGATCCGCAATCTTAGAACTGTTAATCTTATCATTAGAGGATTGCCTAGAAACTTGATTGTGTGCTTGCCTACACTTGAATGTGCTTACACTATATGGAGATATCTCGAGAAACGCTTTCCAAACTATTCCTTGAAAAATCTAGATGAGATTCTTCAAAAGTCCATTGCTTTAAATAAGATGAATTCTAGTGATCCTAAGTTTGGTGATTGTTTATTTGAGCTTCGTGACCTCATGCAAGCCAAAGGAGATCTTGGAATCATTAGTGACATTATCTCTCAAGTTATTAGAATTCATAAATATGAACATTGTCATGGTCATAAATCAAATGAGTTACCTTCTCTAGGTAATGATCATTCATATGATGATGATGTTGAACATGGATATTATGACGAGGATGATGATAGTGACTTTGATCTTGAAGAGTCTATGAGGCACTTTGGTCTTATGGCTAACCTTCATGGTTACATGGCCGAAGGAAAGGAATGGGTTCTTGATAGTGGATGTACAGATCACATGACCGGAGACAAGGATATGTTTCGTGAGCTTGCTAAAAACGACGGCCCTCGAAAGTATGTCATTTTTGGTGATAACTCAAAGGGTAAGGTGGTTGGCCTTGGTAAGGTGGCCATCTCACATGACAGCTCCATCCAAAATGTTATGCTTGTTGAATCTCTTGGCTACAATTTACTT
Source organism: Thinopyrum elongatum (assembly GCA_011799875.1). Taxonomy (NCBI): domain Eukaryota; kingdom Viridiplantae; phylum Streptophyta; class Magnoliopsida; order Poales; family Poaceae; genus Thinopyrum; species Thinopyrum elongatum. The sequence goes on from CM022300.1 coordinate 495,112,476, forward strand.
TCCGTATCTAGACTAGCCAATTTCGGTCTCAATGTTCTATTCACTGAAGTAGATTGCCAAGTGTTTAGAAGAGATAATCATAATATGGTCTTTACCGGTATACGTAGAGGTGATCTATACATTGTTGACTTCACTAAAAAGGCTCGACCTAGAACCTGCTTAATTGCTAAATCTTCTAAAGGTTGGTTGTGGCATAGAAGGTTAGGTCATGTGGGCATGCGAAATCTTGATAAGCTTATTAAAGGTGATCATATCCTTGGTGTTAAAGATGTTATATTTGACAAGGATAGACTTTGCAGTGCTTGTCAAGCAGGAAAACAAGTTGGAGGAAGTCATCCCGTGAAAAACATCATGACCACGAGAAGACCGCTTGAGCTACTTCATATGGATCTTTTTGGTCCCAATGCATACAAGTGTCTCGGTGGTAACTCGTTTGGTTTGGTCATTGTTGATGATTTTTCAAGATTTACGTGGGTGTTCTTTCTTGATGATAAATTGTAGGTCCAAAAGATCTTCAAGAACTTCGCTAGGAAGGCCCAAAATCAATTTGAAGTGAAGATCAAGAAGGTTCGCAGTGACAATGGAACGGAGTTCAAGAACGCAAATGTGGATACCTTTCTTGATGAAGAAGGGATTTCACATGAGTTCTCGGCTACGTACACACCTCAACAAAATGGAGTTGTTGAGAGGAAGAACCGGACACTCATTGAGATGGCAAGAACGATGCTTGATGAATACAAGACGCCAAAACACTTTTGGGCGGAAGCGGTTGAGACAGCTTGTCATGCAACAAACCGACTATATCTTCACAAGTTACTCGGCAAGACGGCATACGAGCTTCTCACCGGTAACAAACCCCAAGTTGGATACTTTCGAGTATTTGGCTCAAAGTGCTACATTCTTGATAAGCATCATCGTTCGAAATTTGCTCCTAAATCTCATGAAGGTTTCCTACTCGGTTATGGATCAAACTCTCACACTTACCATGTCTACAACAATTTCACCCGAAAGGTTGAAGAGACGGTAGATGTGAAGTTTGATGAATCTAACGGCTCGCAAGTAGAGCAATTGCCAATTGTTGTAGGTGATAAAGATCCCTCGGAAGCAATACAAGACTTGTCTATTGGCAAGATTCGCCCAATGGAGGTGAAGGAGAGTACCTCGTCCGTTCAAGTGGAAGCCTCAACTTCACACCAAGGTGAACCACAAGTTGACTTGGAGGCATCCACAAGTGGAACACGTCAAGATGAAGGAAACGAGGAAGAACACCAAGATGAACCTCATCGACCTCCTTCTCCACCTCCACAAGAGAACATCAACGCCAACAACAATGAAGAAAGACAAGAGGAAGAACAAGATGATGAAGAGGATGTTCCACCCCAACCCAAACAAAAGCTCTCGCGACTTAGAGCAAGAGTTTCAAGAGATCATCCCGTTGAACAAATCTTCGATGATATTCAAACCGGGAGAATTACTCACTCTAAGTCTCGTTTAGCTAACTTTTGTGAACATTATTCATTCATTTATAACATTGAACCTATGAAGGTTGAAGAAGCTCTTGATGATCCGGATTGGGTGAACGCTATGCATGAAGAGCTACACAATTTCAAGAGGAATCAAGTGTGGATGCTTGTTGAACAGCCCAATGAAAAGCACAATGTCATTTGAACCAAATGGGTGTTTCGGAATAAGCAAGATGAAGATGGACAAGTTGTACGCAACAAGGCCCGTCTCGTCGCCCAAGGTTACACTCAAGTCGAAGGTATAGACTATGGTGAGACATATGCCCCCGTTGCTAGACTTGAGTCCATACGCATCTTACTTGCTTATGCCAATCGCCATGATATCACTCTATACCAAATGGACATTAAAAGTGCTTTTCTAAATGGTGAAATTGAGGAGGAAGTCTATGTTAAACAACCTCCTGGCTTTGTTAATCCCAAGAAACCTAATCATGTTTACAAACTTCACAAAGCTCTTTATGGTCTTAAACAAGCTCCTAGAGCATGGTATAAATGCTTGACTAAGTTTCTTATCGAAAAAGGCTTTGAGATTGGAAAGATTGATTCTACACTTTTTACTAAAAGGGTTAATGGTGAATTATTTGTGTGCCAAATTTATGTGGATGATATCATATTTGGTTCGACTAACCCTCATTTTAGTGAAAAGTTTGGAAGGCTAATGTCGAAGAAGTTTGAGATGTCTATGATGAGTGAAGTTAAATTCTTTCTTGGTTTGCAAATCAAGCAAACTAAGGAGGGTACTTTTGTCTCTCAAACAAAGTATACCAAGGACTTATTCAAGAAGTTCAACATGCAAGAGAGCAAAGGTATGAAAACACCCATGCCTACTAGTGGACATCTTGACTTGACAAAGGATGGCAAACCGGTTGACCAAAAGGTTTACCGCTCTATGATTGGTTCATTATTATATCTATGTGCCTCCCTTCCCGATATCATGATAAGTGTGTGCATTTGTGCACGATATCAAGCGGCCCCTAAAGAATGTCAACTTAAGGCTGTGAAAAGGATAGTGAGATACTTAATTCATACACCAAACTTTGGCATTTGGTATCCTAAGAGGTCTTCTTTTGATCGTGTTGGCTACTCCGATTCGGACTATGCCGGTGACAAGGTTGATAGAAAGTCCACTTCGGGAACTTGTCAATTTCTTGGTAGATCTCTTGTGTCTTGGTCCTCCAAGAAACAAAACTTGGTATCCTTATCCACCGCCGAAGCGGAATACATTGCCGCCGGTTCATGTTGTGCTAAATTACTTTGGATGACCCAAACTCTTAAAGATTATGGGATATATGTGAAACATGTTCCATTGCTTTGTGATAACGAAAGTGCTATTAAGACTGCTCACAATCCCGTGCAACATTCTCGAACAAAGCATATTGAAGTTCATCATCATTTCATTCTAGATCATGTTGCTAAAGGAGACATCGATCTTAAGCATGTTCGTACCGATAGGAAATTGGTGGATATATTCACCAAACCACTTGATGATAAAGTATTTTGTCATTTGAGAGGTGAATTGAACATCATTGATGCCTCAAACTTGGAGTAGAAACTCCATGTGGATACATGCAAGGCATGAGCCTTTGACTAATCCTTGATATTTCTCTTATGATGATGATCATATGTCTTGGATCTATACATGTACCCTTGCATGCTATCTAACCCTTGTAGGTACTTGGATAAGCCCAAATCTATGAGATTGCAAGCCACTCACATCTAGAGCGATCTCTACATCACCAAGTCTCTACAATATGGTGGTTGAAGACAAGGAAGCTTGAATTCACTCAACATATCCTTTGACAATTTCTATATATCAAATTTCATTTGGTATCAAGTTTCATGATTGTCATTTTGGATACACAAGTGCTCTTCCTTGCAAGACTAACCCATGTAGGAAGATGAACTCAAACTAGAAGTGGTGCTCCCAACTCTTGATGAACTACATCAACCTTGAGCATCCAATACAAGTTCGACTACATGATCAAGATCAACACCACCACCCAAGGTATGTTATTCCATCTTAGAGAAGCTTTACCACAAGTCATGGGTCAAAGCAACTCAACAAGATGAGAATACATTAAAATGCTTAAACAAAAAATGGTAACCCCATTTTGAGCTCAAACGATGAGTATGACCTACGATCAAGTGTTATCACTTGACTCCTCAGTCAATATACTCTAACATAGGTGACTTTGTCGCCGACACCTTCTAGATGAATTTCTCTATTGTTTCTTTGTGTTCTTGCATATGTTTCTTGCTTGTTTGTTCCCCTTTTCAAAAAAAACTTCATCTAGATCCTTTCTTTTATTTTTCTCTGCATTTTCTGCATCTAATTCATTGCAAATCCTTTAGATAATTCCTTGCAAATCTTTGTGAGATCTTATTTGCCAAGTATGCTGAGGTGAAAAAAAATTCCTCTGTACTGAACTCGGCCTCACCAATTCACGCCAATCGGCTAGACCGAACTACAAGAACACCTTGTAGATAGTTCATCGGTGCAACCGACAAGGACTAACCAGGTCTGACCGATTTGCATCATCTATGACACTGCCAACTCGGTGTCACCGATGAAAATGAATCAGTGTTACCGATTTCACTACTGAGAAAACTTTTTGCCATTGCAAACGTCATTTCTTCTCCAGCTCCACTCGATGATTCTTATCCTCTACTCGCATCTTAAACTACATGCTGCTTTATAATGTGACTCAAGAACCAATCCTATTTGACTCATGCTCCAGAAGACCCTTCTTGGAAATTGATGTCAAAGGGGGAGAGAGAGCACATCAAAGCTTATCACATGGGAGAGAAAAGCACATCTCCAGATGCTTATTAACAATAGAAGAGAGAAGTGACATGTCTTTAAGAGGGGAAAGACATGTTAATGTATGTTTATTTTTGCTCTGATTTTCTCTTACCCTACCTTCTCCCATTATCCAATATCAGATTCAGGGGGAGAGGGAGTTCATATCTAAGGGAAGAAAATCTTTGGAATTCATTGCATTTCTTTAATCTTTGGGGACATGTCTATACCCAAATAGAGTACTAAGTACTCACTTACTATATGTCATCCTAGTCTTGGTACTATTGTGGTTTTCTGAACTTGCTTTGTTTAGTAGTGTTTCTATGTTATCTAACCATGTTTTCTCAGAATCATCTCTTCCAAAGCCAGCTCAAGACCACAAGGTAAGTATATGCATCACACTCACGTGCATGATGATCTCTTGCTGATGTACATATTGTTTGCAAGAAGGACCCATGAACATGAAGGTACATTCCCTGTATCTACATCATTTGCTCTGATGCATATAGCCAAGATACATGTAACTCATTGCTTGCTTTGACATGCTTAAGCATTCACATGATCTTTCATACTATCTTTACATGATTGCATACATGTAGGGGGAGCCTATGCATGTTACATGTCCTTCCAAAGCTTTACTTGTTACCTTTCATATCCTTATCTAAAGCTTTGATGTATGTTGTCATCAATTACCAAAAAGGGGGAGATTGAAAGCACAAGTGCTCCCTGTGAAAGCACAAGTGCTCCCTGGGTGGTTTTGGTAATTAATGTCAACATATCTCTTGTTGGACTAATATTTTCATCTAGTATATTTCAGATAGTTCAACGATGGCGTGGCTTGGACAAGAGGATGTGGAACCCCTTCAAAATGCTAAGGACAAAGATTGGCACAAGCTCAAGACTCTACATTTCTATTTTAGTGATCCAAGATCACATTGAGTCCATAGGAAAAGCCAATACTATTAAAAGGGGTTGAGGTGTTGCTTAATGGTCTACTTGCTCAAAGTGCTTAGTGATATGCTCCAAAGCCCTCAATCACTCTCTCAATTCCAGATATGTCCTAAACCCAAAGTCAAACTCGGCCCCACCGATTTGATCTATCTAGCGCCACAGAGTTCCTTTGACATAGCCACTGCCAGAAACCCTAATCAGTTCGATCTCACGGATAGGTATCTCGGTCTCACCGAGATGGCAATGCAAACTCTTTGTTTCCCTTCGTAACATTTTGGTCTTACCGAGATGAGCGATCGGTCTCACCTAGTTCGCCTTGCAAACTCTCTGTTGCCTATTGCAACTATTTCGGTCTCACCGAAATGTGCAACCGGTCACACCGAGTTTGCCTGACCAATTCTCTGTTTGCTCATTGCTGAAATCGGTCTCACCGAGTTCATGCAATCAATCACACCGAGATGGGGTTTTGCCCTAACCCTAGCACATCAGTCCCACCGAGTTGATCTTATCGGTCCCATCGAAAATCCTAACGTTCACATTTTGAACTGTATCGGTCTCACCGAGTTCTTCTATTCGGTCTGACTGGGTTGTGTCAAATGTGTGTAACGGTTAGATTTTGTGTGGAGGCTATATATACCCCCCCCACCCCCTTCTCTATTCAAGAGAGAGCCATCAAAACGTGCCTACACTTCCACTACTCATTTTCTGAGAGAGAACCACCTACTCATGTGTTGAGACCAAGACATTCCAATCCAACCACAAGAATCTTGATCTCTAGCCTTCCCCAAGTTGCTTTCCACTCAAATCATCTTTCCACCATAGCCAAATCTGTGAGAGAGAGTTGAGTGTTGGGGAGACTATCATTTGAAGCACAAGAGCAAGGAGTTCATCATCAACACACCATTTATTACCTTTTGGAGAGTGGTGTCTCCTAGATTGGTTAGGTGTCACTTGGGAGCCTCCGACAAGATTGTGGAGTTGAACCAAGGAGTTTGTAAGGGCAAGGAGATCGCCTACTTCATGAAGATCTACCTGAGTGAGGCAAGTCCTTCGTGGGTGATGGCCATGGTGGGATAGACAAGGTTGCTTCTTCGTGGACCCTTCGTGGGTGGAGCCCTCTGTGGACTCGCGCAATCGTTACCCTTCGTGGGTTGAAGTCTCCATCAACGTGGATGTATGATAGCACCACCTATCGGAACCACGCCAAAAATCTTTGTGTCTCCAATTGCGTTTGCACACTCCAATCCCATCTCTTTACTTTCTTGCAAATTGCATGCTTTACTTTCCGCTGCTCATATACTCTTATCATGCTTGCTTGAAATGTATTGTGAATGCTTAAACTTGTGCTAAAACTCTACCTCAACTTGAAGAACTTAAAATCTGCTACTTTTGCTAGTTGAGTGTCTAATCACCCCCCCCCCTCTAGACACCTCTTCTTGATCGTTTCAGTAGCACATCATTTAATATGATATGGTATCCTTATATGATACTCAAGCATCTCTTTCTTCATTAAATTCTATGCCACATCATCAACATTGCTTAGTTGGCATGCATGATACTACTTATGATACTCTCATTACGGGCAGTGATAACCCACAAGTATAGGGGATCGCAACAGTTTTCGAAGGTAGAGTATTCAACCCAAATTTATTGATTTGACACAAGAGGAGCCAAAGAATATTTGCAAGTATTAGCAGCTGAGTTGTCAATTCAACCACACCTAAAGATTAATTATCTGCAGCAAAGTGATCAGTAGCAAAGTAGTATGATAGTTTTGATAGTAGTAGCAACAGTAGTAGTAACGGTAACAGTGATAGCAATGATTTTGTAGCAAGTGCAACAGTAACAGTAGCAGTAGTAACTTAGCAGGAACAATATAAGAGAAAATCGTAGGCATTGGATCGGTGAATTCGTTGGATGATATTCATTATATAACAGTCATAGCCTAGGGCGATACGGCACTAGCTCCAGTTCATAAATATAATGTAGGCATGTATTCCGTAAATAGTCATACGTGCTTATGGAAAGAACTTGCATGACATCTTTTGTCCTACCCTCCCGTGGCAGCGGGGTCCATAAGGAAACTAAGGGATATTAAGGCCTCCTTTTAATAGAGAACCGGAACAAAGCATTAACACATAGTGAATACATGAACTCCTCAAACTACGGTCATCATCGGAAAGTATCCCGACTATTGTCACTCCGGGGTTTGAGGATCATAACACGTAGTAGGTGACTATAACTTGCAAGATCGGATCTAGAACATAGATATAATGGTGATAACATAAACGGTTCAGATCTGAAATCATGGCACCCGGGCCCAAAGTGACAAGCATTAAGCATGGCAAAGTCATAGCAACATCAATCTCAGAACATAATGGATACTAGGGATCAAGCCCTAACAAAACTAACTCAATTACATGATGAATATCATCCAACTCCTCACGGACCAGCGAGCCTACGGAGGAATTACTCACTCCCAGTGGGGAGCATCATGGAATTGGCGATGAAGAAGGGTTGGTGATGACTAAGATCGAAGATCCCCCTCTCCGGAGCCCCAAACGGACTCGAGATCTGGCCTCCCGATGAAGAACAGGAGACAGCGGCGGCTCCATCTTGTGAAACGTGATAACTCTTCCTCCCCTATTTTTTCTCCGAAAATGTGAATTTATAGCGTCGAAGATAGGGTCAGCAGGGCCACCAGGTGGGGACAACCCACCTAGGCGCGCCAGGAGGGGGGCGCGCCCTGGTGGGTTGTGCCCACACAGGGGCCCCCCTCCAGTGGTTCTTGGCTCTAGTAATTCTCTTTTATTATATAAAAAATCCTCGCAAAGTTTCGTTCCAATCTGAGAACTTTTATTTCTGCACAAAAAACAACACCATGGTAGTTCTGCTGAAAACAGCGTCAGTCCGGGTTAGTTTCGTCCAAATCATGCAAATTAGAGTCCAAAACAAGAGGAAAAGCGTTAGGAAAAGTAGATACGATGGAGACGTATCAGGTAGCCTAGGGTAGCTTGCTGCACCACGGACTCCAAGGAAATTGCTGTAGTACTACTCCTACCACTGTACTACTCCTACTACTAAAAGACATATATTTCAAACAATATGATAATCTCTCTAACCAAGGTAGGGGAGTATATGTCTAATGGAGGGAGTAGTAGAATTTTCTCCTCGTCCTGCGAGCCACCGCGCGCGTGGGCGAGGGAGCGGGCGTAGGTGTAGTAAGCAAGCTTCTCCTCGTCCTGCGACTCTGCGAGCCACCGCACCCGTGGGCGGGGGAGAGGGCGTACTAAGCAAGCTTCTCCTTGTTCTACGAGTTGATGGGACACATCAAAAGTAGTACTACAAAGCATCTCCAGTGTATATAACCTTGCCTCTAAGGTAGGCCCCACATGGTTTGCCTCTTATCAAATGAAAAAACCACAATGTATAGAGACTCTAACCATCCTCTAAGGTGGGCCCTAGCAAACATTTAAAAAGTATTGATTAGCACCACATTTGTCCAATCAGTACTATTTCTCTTGTACTTTCTTATGCTTCCTAAGGCTGACAAGTGGTACCAGATGGATTGTTACATTGTTAGAGGCAGCCTCTAAGGTTAGACACAATGCTAGCCAATTTTTTGTTAGAGGTAGTTCATGCAATGTATAGAGGCCTGCCTCTAAGAGGAGAGAGAGGGCTTAGAGGAAACAAAAAGCATACATTGTGGATGCCCTAAGTGCCTACTTTCCGGTCTTTATGACTCAATTTGAAATCCACAATGTATCCATAATAGATGCTGAGTGGTGGAATAAATTTACTTCCATAGTTCACAAAAGTACTAAGCATGTGAGATGGTGAACGGAGAGAGTACGATACCATTAGTACTACAGTTCTTTTGAAAGGGTTGTAGTAGTCCCTCCCATTCACATGTTCACATTTCAAGCTTCAATAAAAACGTTGCATGCAAGGATTAAGAGAAACCTCGGCAATGCATGTACTCCCTCAATCCATATAGGGTCTAAAATGCGTTTTGGAGGCTAACTTTGACCACATGTTAGAGCAATAATATGACATCCAACTTACACAAATCTTACCATCAAATTCGTACGTGGTCATTATACTAATAACACATGCATGCGTTGTAATTAGTACGTACTCCCTCCGTTCCTAAATATTTGTCTTTCTAGAGATTTCAACAAGTGACTACATACGAAGCAAAGTGAGCGAATCTACACTCTAAAATATGTCTACATACATTCGTATGTTGTAGTTCATTTGAAATGTCTAGAAAGACAGATATTTGGGAACGGAGGGAGTACATGATACAGTAGTAAACACTCACTATCTAGTAGTACTAGTACTCTACACTACTACTACTATGAGGCCATCCAGCTGTGTCCCAGCAGAAGACCGCGGACACCGATTATTCGTTCATATTTAAATTTGTTTTCACACAGCAAAATATCCATGAAAACAACACATGGCAAAATTTCACGGCGAACGAGGGATTTGAATGTGCTGGGAGGGGTGGGTCTGGAAGGGGCTATTTGGATCTTGCCCGGGGTAGCCAAAATATTGGCGACCCTTTTGTCCACCCGTGCCTTTGCCACCGATGAACGAGGAAGAGCTCGGGTGCTCATGCATCCTCCAGTGCACGCGTTGGACACGAGCTTGCATGAGCTGTGCTTTTTTTGTCCCACCTCGCCGCCCAAGCCGGCCGCAGACCGACCGGTGACCCGCAAATTACGCCATCCAACCGTAGCCGCACACATTCTGAGAGCAACTCAACCAACCGGACGAAATTCATGCAAACACGGCGATATTTCATATAAACAATGACGGACTTCATATAAAATACCGGATTTTCATATAAACATGATGGATTTCATTACATTCAAATCAACTAAGCGGTGCTACTCCTGAACAGCACAAGTATAATAATACCTAGCCTAAATGGTCGCCCGCGGATCCATTTGTCTTCCTCATGTCCGGCAACACAATCACTGGACTACCGGGAGCCCCAGAGGTATATGCTTTAGCGCAAAGGACGGCTCGCTTCCCCACCGCTCAACTGACATCGTTGGCTAATGCCCAAGATGGAGTCTGAAGGGGGCTTCTCCGCTTCTGTGGAGCCCATGCGGGGTCGACGAAGGTCCTCGCAACAGAAGGATCCGGCAAGACACCTGCTGTGTACGCCGGTGTCGCCTCGGCGGTGGCCTTGATGGGACCCAAGCGGCGGTAGCCTCCCTTGTTCTACTCTCCTCGATGATGGCGGCGGACGCGGAGGTGCTAGCCACTAACTCGTCGCTTTTCGTGCACCCGGCTTCTGTCTCTGCTTGCATGGCGCGGCCGCAGGCATGGGGGTCTCGGCCACAGACACCGGAGACGCGGTCGCAGACACGGGAGGCGCGGTACGAGGCAGCAGCATGGACGGCAGCGATGACGCCAGTGCTCCCTGTCGTGCCGGCGTGGAGCAGCTCGCCGCTCCTCGTCGAGCTGGCCGGGAGCGGCGAGTTGCTGAACCACGCGCTGGCTTGGGGCGGCAACTGGCTCCGTCGGGCGAGGGGAGGGAGGTGGATCAGCGAGCTGCATAGCTCGTATCCGGCGGGCTCGACAGGCCACCCAGCCGACTTGGATGCCAGATAACTACTCTTCGTAAGCCATTGTAAGAGTGGAGAAAATGGTGAAGGAGGAGATAGGGTAGCGGCGGAGGTGTGCGATTCTTGGCCGGCGTCTGGCCTCGTTTAAATAGGAGATTAAATAGACGGCGGACGGGAGGAGCTCGGCCGGCGTTGCGTTTAATGCCGGCCCGATCATGAACAGACGTGTGTCCGGAGTGGGTTTATTGGCTTCTACACGGGTTTCATGGAGGCGTTTGAATGCGGAAAGGAGGCGTGTTCAGCCGGGCGTGCAACGAGCGGCGCCCTCGACTCTGACGTACGACACCGCGTCGTTCTTCCACTAACGTGTGGCCTCGTTGGGTACCTGGCCTGCATGTCAGTGACCCAACGCAGGCAGCAGAGGAGCTTTTGGTGGGCCAGGGCGGTGAGAAGCGGGCATTTCATAAACCAATGATTGTTCATTGAGTGTGACATCATCTAATTCATGTAGGTTGATAAGCCTACTATATAATGTAAGAGAATTTTAAAATTTTCATATATACGTTGATAGCCCGTTCAATACATTGTCATTCATAAAGACCGTTGCAAACATCAATGTTTTGCTTATCACAGATAAGATTGATTAATACCCGAAACAATCCATGTCCTTAACAAAGGGTTCATGCACGTATAGGTTGAGCGTGTGTCTTGCGCCGTTTGCTGTGTGCATGCAGGCATGCGAGTGTTGCGTGCTTGCATGTGTATGTTTCAGTGTTGCATGCATGCATGCGGGCGTGCGTGTGTTCATGAGTGCATGTGTACGTGTTAGTGTTGCACGCCTGCATGCGTGCGTGTGTTCGTGCGAGTGTTGTGTGCGTGCGAGTATTGCATGCATGCATGCGGGCGTTGCGGGCGTGTTTGTGCGCATGTGTGATGTGTTTGTATTCACCACAGTGGCTCGTGCGTGCGTGCAATTAAAACGGCCGGCTCAGCATATCATCACAAGGCGACCTTGTCCGCTGTGGTTAGGGCACGCGGGCTGCCAACCAGAGGTCTCACGACTTCGAATCCCCACCGACCACTAATTTATTACTATTTCTGTCTTTCATATACGCGCTGACGGGTGGGCCCTACGGTAATGTGCGCTGGTGAATGTGGACCGTTTGACTGGTCAATTGATCGTGTCATCAACAAATTACGGAGCTGTATGGTGAGCTAGTGACCGTATGATCACCATAAAATGTATTTTATTAACACAGTACAGACTCAAGCTACCATTTGTTTCTTTCATATACGCACTGACAGGTGGGCCCCACGGTTACGTGCGCTGATGGTGCAACACTAGTTACGCCACGTGGAACATTTGACTGGTCAATTGATCATGTCATCAACAAATTAGCGAGTTGTACGGGTGAGCCAGTGACCGTATAGTCACGACATGTATTTTTTAACAAAGTACAGACACAAGCGCTCATATATACGCGCAAACACTCACTGCTATAAGCGCGCACACGCACACCCTACCCCTATGCGCACCTTCGAGAGAGTGAGCCAGCATATGATCTTGAGATTTTACAAAGTCACCATAGGTGCCTCGTAGTCGAGGGGAACGTCTCCTCCCACTGAATGCACATCGCTAGAAAATACTGAAATTAATCCAGGATAAATGCGAGCACCAGGACTTTAACCCTGGTGGTCTGGGGAAACCACTGTCCTCCTAACCATCCAACCACAGGTTGCTTAGCTCCACAAAATGTATATGGTGACCATGATGAGCTTATTCTGAAGTCCAGTGACCATATCGTGCTTTCGTTTCAAATACAATGACCGTAATTGTCGTCAACAAAATATGGAGCACGCATCAAATACAATGTCCGTCAGTGTCATCAACAAAATATGGAGATGTATCGTGAGCTAGATACTGTATGATCACCATGAGAATGTATATGGTGACCCTGATGAGCATATCCTGAAGTCCAGTGACCGTATAGTGCTTTCGCTTGAAATATAGTGACCGTCACGCGTGAATGTGTCAGGGGCATACTTTTAGAGGGCCGAGAGATAGTTTGTGTGCGTACGTGAAAGTGGTGTAGAGAGAGGGGGTGTCCGGTGGAGACAAAGAGAGATATGCCCTTCGTTTCTCTTTCCCATGACTAATATTTTAGGAGAAAAGATAAACATTCACAATGCAGAACAAATATTATTGGATGCACCATGCAATTAACTTTATGTATAACTTTGTACTATTGTATATGCTTATTTTCTTTGTGGCCGATTGTGTGTGGGGTGTGGTGGGCACATCATTTCTAGTTGTGTTGGGTCAACGTGAGGACTCATGGGTCGGTTCCATCCTGTGCCACATAGGTTGGATAGAGACGTGTTATACGAAGACCCATGTGGAGGACTCGGCGTCCAAGATGAAGCTACCAGAGTCGTGGAGGACTCTATCCCCACTGATGATAAGCCGACTATATATGATTTGTAACCCTAGGCCCCGAGTATGTTATATAAGCCCGGCGGCTAGTTCGTCGATAGTATACACACACACAATGCCTGGTATTCACGTGTACTTTGTACACACCCCTATCACAAATATACAGTACCAGGAGTAGGCTTTTTCCTCAACTGCAAGGGCCCGGACTTGGGTAAAACTTTGCCTTGTATTACCATCCAGCCTAACAGTCAGGGATATCCTACCGAATGATCTGGTGGAATCATATTTGCCAACTACTAAGAGAGAGGTGTGGGGGGCAATGTGTGCGAGAGAGGCCTAAAGATAATGTGCGTGCGGGAGACACGTAGGCACATATATGTGCCTATAGAGGGGTAGTAGAGACCGTGCGTGTGTGTATATGCATCTAAGAGAAATAGTGTTTTCCAACTGAGATTAGTGAAAAGAGTGGTACAAAGTAGTAAGAAAGAGAGAGGGAGATATATAAAGAGTGTGTGCGTGAGACACCCCGGGAGAGAGTGTGAGCATGTGTGAGAGAGAAATGCCGATGTATATAAAGTCTGTGCACTTATGCGTCAGATAGAGAGATATATAGCGCGTGTGTGAGAACAGCCGAGGCATAGTGCATATACGTGTAAAAGGCGGTTCTATGCATTAAATTAAAATATAAATATAATTATTATTTTTGGATGAGATCATGAATTTTGCAATTTGCGTATGAACGAACGTCGGTCTATCAGACACCCATACTCTATTGAATTCGAGCATGTGCATGGGTTTATTTCATATTATCGATCCGTAGAGTGAGAGTGGTTTGAAATCCAGACAATGCATTGCTTTTGCAATTCATATATAAATATTAATTAGTGCACTCCATGTTGTTAGTGTCAAGCACTTTATACATTTGTCACTTACATGAATACATTCCAAATTGCTAGCTACGAAATAGAATACATGTTGAATTCAACATCAAGGGGGTTTCGAAGATTCGAATTCATAGGAAGTGCATTCATCTATTTGAATCCGAGATAATGGCATTTGTAAATTAGATCTAAAAGGGGGTATCAATCTTTGTTGTGCGTTTAAACATGCTATATATTCATACGCATGTCTAACTATTTTTTTGCAACCAAGAAGATTATATCTGGAACCATGCATGAATTGAGGTAAGTTGCATATTTTTTAATATAAACTCATGTACAATGTATATTCAAATGTACCCCCACCATTCCAAAATAATCATAGTTTTAGGATTTTCAAGAGTCAAGATTTGTGAAGTTTGATAAATCCTTAAAGTTCAATTCAAGAGAACTGTAAACGTTAATGCTTCTGCTCCCAAATATTGAACGAAGCGCTAAATAAGCCTCTGGTCACCCGAAACCGCGCGATACTAATGTTTGGTCATAGGAATTACTGTCCTGGCTCTGACCCATGTAGCCTATCGGCCCAATGTCCAAAGGTCTAAATCGGGGTAGGTTTGTAACTTCACAAAGACGCCAGTCTCAACCGCCTCCGAGAAGCATTCATACGTCGTGGGCGCCTAAACTCCCATGCGCTCGGCCGAAATCTATCCCGCCCACCATTTGGGACACCTGAGATTACTGTCCTACCCCCGACCCGCAATATGTCCGAAATTTTAGATGGGGGCAAAGTTTGTAACTTTCCCCAAATTTCAAACAAGCGTGTCCCAAACCAAAACATTGTTCCTCCTTAGTTCCCCCTCCCTCCGTTTCCCCATTCATACTCCATGGGCGCCAAAACGCCCTCTCCACCAGCCGCGAAACCCCAGCGTCCTCCGTCCTCCACCCCATCGCGCCCAATCCACCGCCGCCCTCCTCCATCACGTCGGAGCCGGTACCCCAACATCGTCGTCCAACACAACCGCAACCGCAACGCCCTCAAGGACTTAGCAGCTGAAGCCGAGGCAGAGCTGCCTCCACGACGCCGATGCCGACGTGCGACGTACCAGAACCACTTCGACCACGTCGTCCTGCGCCTCGCTGCTGCCGCTCCACTGTCGCAACCATCCACCGCACCGGAGTTGTTCCCGCTACGCCGTCATTCGCCGCCTCGGATCTGGTTCCCCGCTGCTGACAGACAGCCACTGCACCACACTCAACAACTTGGCCATGGGTTCGTCCAAGGCTCCACCGTCCTCCACAACTTCTCGTTTCTAGCGAACCACAAGAAGATCCTTGGAAAAACAGAAGGAGGACACAGCACTGCCAGCAGAAAGAGGTACTCCTCTTCCCTTATTCGTGCAAATCTTATGTCTCTGCTCACACCGTATTCATCCCACGAAAGAAACTAGTTGAGCGCTTCTTACTGCACCTTCTTCGTGATACTAAATGCACAAGGTTTCCTCCCATTTACTATTTCACCTTAGCTAGAGGTCAGTCGCCCGCCTGGATTTCAATTCAGGGTCAGTTGATTTGCAATTAAAAGAAGCAGCACCCGCTTAGGCGCGCGGAGCACCTAGTCCGCCTGTTCGCCGGGGAAGCGGCGCATCGGTGTCTACCATAGGGGTGTGGGGCGCAGGAGCTGCTTGCGCCCGATCTGGAGGTCAGCGGGGCTTGAAGGGATGGCCGGGGCGGTGCCAAGCACGGCAGTGCAGTGAGGTCGAGGGGAGGGCGGAGGAAGGGGACTGGGCCAGTGGTCGCTGGCGTTTCGAGGAAGATCATCAACACTGACTGGCTGGAGGTAGATGAAGGCGATCTGCATGTTCTTTTTACATCGGACGGTGCAGAAAAAATGGACTGACCTATTTGTTTTCAGTCGACTATTATTTTCATAGGACCACACCTTGTGGTGTGCTGGAGGAGCATCTGCATTTCCCAGCCAACCTTGTGCTCATATTTCAAAATCCTACTCCCTCCGTTCCTAAATATTTGTCTTTCTACAGATTTCAACAAGTGACTACATACGGAGCAAAATGAGTGAATCTACACTCTAAAATATGCCTATATACATCTGTATGTGATAGTCCATTTGAAATCTCTAAAAAGACAAATATTTAGGAACGGAGGGAGTTGAATCTAGTAATTTCGTGTGCCATGCATGTTGTAGAGCTATCATATGTCTCCCGTCATTTATTTCTCACCCACCTGCTATCTGCTACTTTTACACTGTACTACTTGTGCACACACTTCACCCATACTCACACTATTTTTTTATGCATGGGTATTTCAGACTCTGACGCAGTGTTGATGAATACACAAAAGAAAAGACAGAAGTCGCTCTAGTGTAATTCGAAGATAAGCACTAAGCGTTTCAGCGCGCTAAAGGGTGTAGTGTCAGCAGATGGAGACAGTAAACGTAGCTCTGCAGTTGATGATCTCAATTGCCACACACAACCATCCCAGGTGCTTGCTTTAACTTCGCGCTGTCAAATGTGGTTGCATGTTGCATATGGTGTGTAGCTTGTATTGCTTCCAATTTGGTTAAATTGCATCTGCTTACTTTACACATTATACCTTTGAAAATGACATGCCTTCCTGTTTTTGATACATACTACATATGTCTATTAACCATGTTCTTACATCAAACTAATGCTCTTTTATATCCCTCATCAATCACTTATGATAAGACAGTCACCCCAGTGGGTTACTGTGAGACAAGCTACTTGTTTAAACAGTGCAGTGTCATCCTCCCCACATGATTCTCAAGAAACAGCAAGGCTAGATGAAGATAGTCAACGTAGCTCTCTAGTTGATGACCGCAATTCCCCTGCACCACCATCGCAGGTGCTTGCTCTTACTTGGCAATGTGATATGTGGTTGCATGTTGCATATGGTGTCTACCTTGTAATGCTTCTAATTAGGGTAAATTGCATCTGCTTAGTTAACACATTATACCTATGAATATGACATGCCTTCCTGTTTATGGTACATACTACGTCTTTCTATTAACCATGCTCTTACATCAAACTACTTTTCTTGTGTATCCCTCATCAATCACTTCTAACGAGACACCTTCAAATTGATAGTGTAATATTGGTTGCATCTTGCATATCATTTCAAACATGTATTGCCTCTAATTTGTTGAAATGCCACTTATAATGAGACACTTCTAACTTGGTAGAGTGATTTTGGTTGGATCTTTCATATGGTGTCTAGCTTGCATTGCTTCCAATTTGTTGAAATGCCTTCTGCTTAGCGTTTTTCGTACATATTCCATCCTCCTACAATGTGGTTGCCTTACATAAAAGTTGTGTTCGTCAGTATCATGCATCAACGAATTTGGAAGAGCGAATTTCATTCCTTTTTCTTGTGTGTTTACTTGACAAGGCCAAATCTAAAAGGACGAACGCACGGAATGATGGTGGTCCTCTGGAGCAACCGAAATAGATGATCTCTGCAGATTCTCCTGCTACTCCTACTGCAGTGCAAGTTCCAAATATCATCTCCCCTACTCCACAACCCCAGGTGCTTGCTCTAACATGGCAGTGTGATATCTGGTTGCATGTTGCATATGGTGCCTAGCTTGTATTGCTCCTAATTTGTTAAATTGCATCTCCTTAGCTTACACATTATACATGTGAATATGACACGCCTTCCTGTTTTTGGTACATACTACATCTGCCTATCACACCATGTTCTTACATCAAACCATGTCCCTACACCACCATCGCAGGTGCTTGCTCTAACTTCGCAGTGTGATATCTGGTTGCATGTTGCATACGGTGTCTAGCTTGTAATGCTTCTAATTAGGGTAAATTGCATCTGCTTAGTTTAAACATTATACCTTTGAATATGACATGCCTTCCTATTTTTGGTACATACTACATCTATTTGTTAACCATGTTCTTACATGAAACTACCTCTCTTCTGTATCCTCCATCAATCACTTACAATGAGACACATTTATTCATTGCATATTACATATTATTTCTAGCCTGTTGCCATGTATTGCTTCTAATTTGGTCAAATACATTTATGAGGCCACCCTTTTAATTTGGCAGAGTGATATTGGTTTCATCTTTCATATGGTTTCTACCTTGCATTGCTTCTAACTAGTTCAAACACC
This sequence comes from Thinopyrum elongatum, assembly GCA_011799875.1. Classification (NCBI taxonomy): domain Eukaryota; kingdom Viridiplantae; phylum Streptophyta; class Magnoliopsida; order Poales; family Poaceae; genus Thinopyrum; species Thinopyrum elongatum. Next base: position 495,130,809 of record CM022300.1, read on the forward strand.
TTGTGCTTAGTTTACACTTTACACATCATACATGTCAATATGTCATGACGTCCTGTTTTTCATACATATTCCATCCTCCTATCATGCAGCTATCTTACATGAAAGTAGTGTTCGTCAGTATCATGCATCAATGAGTTCTGAAGAGCAAATTTTATTCCTTTTTCTTGTGGGTTTGACTTGACAAGGCAAAATCAAAAAAGAGGAAGGAAAAGAGTAAGGAAGGCGATGATGGTGGTCCTCTGCAGCAACGTAAATGGAGCATCTATACGGATTCTCCTCGTACTGCTAGTGCATTACAAGTTCCAAGTCTCTGCTCCCCTACTCCACCATCCCAGGTGCTTGCTCTAACTTGGCAGTATGATATCGGGGTGCATGTTGCATATGGTGTCTAGCTTGTATTGCTTCTAATTAGTGTAAACTGCATCTGCTTAGCTTACACATGATACGTGTGAATATGACATGCCTTCCTGTTTTTGGTACATACTATATCTGTCTATCACACCATGTTCTTACATGAAACTACTCTTCTTGTGTATCCTGCATCAGTCACTTATGATGGGACACCTTTAAGTTGGCGGTGTGATATTGGTTTCCGTCTTGAATATGATTTCTAGCATGTAGTGCTTCTAATTTGATGAACGCCACCTATGACCAGACAGTTTTAACTTGGTAGAGTGATATTGATTGCACCTTCCATATGGTGTCTAGCTTGCAGTGCTTCTAATTTGTTGAAGTGCCTTCTGCTTAGGTACAACATCATAGGTGTGAATATGTCAAGCCGTCCAGTTTTTTGTACATATTCCATCCTTGTACCATGACTTTGCCTTTCATCAGAGTAGTGTTCGTCAGTATCATGCATGAATGAGTTCTGAAGAGCGAATTTTATTCCTTTTTCTCGTCGGTTTAACCTCACAATGCAAAATCAATAAAGCGGAAGGAAATTGGTAAGGCATTGGATGATGGTGGTCCTTCCGAGCAACTGAAATGGAGGATCTCTACATATTCTACTCCGCCATCCTCCCAACAAGATTCGCAAGACAACCCAAGACTAGACAGTCAACATAGCTGTGTAGATGATGAGCACATCTCCCCTACTCCACCATCACAGGTGCTTGCTCTAACTTGGCACTATTATATGTGGTTGCATGTTGCATATGATGTCTAGCTTGTATTGCTTCCAATTTTGTTGAATTGCATCTACTTACTTTACACATCATGCATGTGAATATGACACGTGTTCCTATTTCTAGAACATACTATATCTGATCACACCATGTTCTTACATCATACTACTATTCTTGCATATCCCGCATCAGTCACTTATGATGAGGCACCTTTAAGTCGCCACTGTGATATTGGTTGCGTCTTGCATATGATTTCTAGCATGTACTGCTTCTAATTTGTTGAAATGCCAGACAGTTTGAACTTGGCAGAGTGATATTGGTTGCATCTTTCATATGGTGTCTAGCTTGCAGTGCTTCTAATTTGTTGAAATGCCTTCTGCTTAGTTACCACATCATAGGTGTGAATATGTCATGCCGTCCTGTTTTTCGTACATATTCCATCCTCGTATCATGTGTTTGCCTTTCATCCGAGTAGTGTTCGTCAGTATCATGCATGAATGAGTTCTGAAGAGCGAATTTTATTCCTTTTTCTTATCGGTTTGACTTCACAATGCAAAATCAATACAGCTGAAGGAAATTAGTAAGGCAGTGGATGATGGTGGTCCTTCGTAGCAACTCAAACAGAGGGTCTCTACAGATTCTACTCCACCATCCTCCCAACAAGATTCGCAAGACAACACAAGGCTGGATAGTCAATGTAGATGTGTAGATGATGAGCACATCTCCCCTACTCCACCATCACAGGTGCTTGCTCTAACTTGGAACTGTTATATGTGGTTGCGTGTTCCGTATGATGTCTAGTTTGTATTGCTTCTAATTTTGTTGAATTGCATCTGCGTAGCTTACAACTTATACCTGCAACAATCACTTACCCATAAGACACATTTAACTTGGGAGTGTGATGTAGGTTGCATCTTGCATTTTCTTCTAGCTTGTACTGCTTCTAATTTCTTGAAATGGCACTTACGACGAGACACTTTTTACCTGATAGAGTGATATTGGTTGCATGTTGATATGGTGCCTAGCTTTCATTTCTTCTAATTTTGTTGAAATGCCTTCTGCTTACTGTTTTTCATACATATTCCATCCTCCTATCGTACGTGTGAATATGCAATGCTGTCTTTTTTTTGTATATATTCCATCCTCCTATCATGCTCTTGCCTTACATCAAAGTAGTGTTCGTCTGTATCATGCATCAACTAGTTATGCAGAGCTAATTTTATTCATCTTCTTGTGGTTTTGACTTCAGAAGGCAATATCAAAAAAGAGGAAGGAAAAGAGTAAGTTAGGGGATGTTGGTGGTCCTCCGGACCGACGCAAACGGAGACTCTCTAGATTTGCCACTACTACTGCTAATGCAGTTGAAGTCCCAAGTCTACATGATGAGTACATCTCCCCTACTCCACCATCGCAGGTACTTGCTCTAAGTTGACAGTGTGATAATTGGTTTCATGTTGCATATGTTGTCTAGACTGTATTTCTTCTATTTTGATTAAATTGCACCTGCTGAGTTTATACGTTATACATGTGCATATGACATGCCTTTCTGTGTCTAGAATACACTGCATCTATCTATCATACCATGTTCTTACATCATAGTACTTCTTTTGTGTATCCCGCATTAGTCACTCATGATTGGACACTTTTAACATGGCAGTTTGATAGTGGTTGCATCTTGCATTGATTTCTAGGTTGTACTGCTTCTAATTTTTGAAAATGCCACTTATGACAAGACACTTTTAACTTGGCAGAGTGATATTGGTTGCATCTTTCATATGGTGTCTAGCTTGCATTACTTCTATTTTCTTGAAAAATCCTTCTGCTTAGTTTACACATCATAGCTGTGAATATGTCACACCATCCTATTTTTCTTACATATTCCATCCTCATACGGTTGTCTTACATCAAAGTATTGCTTGTCTGTATCATGCATCAATGAGTTCTGAAGAGCGATTTTATTCTTTTGTGTTGTGGGTACGGCTTGACATGGCAAAGTAAAAAAAAGAGCAAGGAAAAGAATATAGTAGGGAATGGTGTTACTCGTCGGGTGCAACGGAAAAGGATTTGCCCTCGAGATACTTCTGGTACTTATAGTGCAGTAGAAGGTCCAAGTCCACCGGCTAAATCTACAAACACAGTATCACCTGCCCCACCAGTTGCAGCATCCGCTTCAACTGTACCGGTATCTCAACGAGTTACTCATTCGTTTGCTCCGCAACTGGCCAGTTCCCAAGCTGCCTTCACACCTAACACTACTTCCGAAGCACTGTTGGCACAGCAGGACTTGGCAAGATCAGATGAACCTCATGAGCATCAACACCAAGACGGTACCTGACTGAGTCAAGTTGCAGTTGCATGCTCCTTTATATGTACTCTCACAGTTTGATGTGCGCTAACACTTTCCATATTCATTGTTGAACTAGCACCACGGCGCAAGTGGAAACAGACATCAGGGATAATGCTTGACAGATTAACAAAATCTAAAGGAGGGAGAATGGAGATCCATTTTGAGGCAGGTTTAAAAAGGCCACGTGATGCTACAGAGTCAGCCAAGTTAGTATTAGAGGTAGCCGTTGCCGTTAGGTGTCATGCACGTATCCTCCCAACGTGGATCCAGTACAGGAATGAGAAAGACGATACCTAGTTTAACACCTTCCTTGACCATTTATCCGTAAGTAATGTTATTCATCGCAATTTGTAATATTGTCTTGCTCTGTCTCATACTTTCTAGCTTCCTCCTAATAAGACTCACATTCTTTTTTCAACAGATGAGGTTCAAGTTGGATTTGAAAGATGATGCAACTAAACAAGCATGCACTCATGTTTTTCAGTCTACTCTGCGACAGTATCAGTATCACCTTAGAAAAACTCACTTTGAAGGCAGGGCTAACAATGAAACCGCCCAAACATCTCCAGTGGAATATATTACAGATGAAGACTAGACAGCAATTATTAAACACTGGTCTGATCCAAAGTATCAGGTAGGGTATATGTATTTGATCAGATCACATATTGAACTTGTATTTACGTATGTGCCTTACAAGTGTATCTTCTTCTAGGCTAACTGTTTGAAGAACAAGACCAACCGTTCTAAAGTGAAATCCCAACAGACAACAGGATCTCGTAGCTATATTGCACACTGTGAGGCTCTTGTAAATAGCTGCTAGTTCCTTCTTTTTTCTGTGCCATTTTATCGTATCTATATTGACTTGTTCCAAATACAGAGGGAAGCCCGTGCGGACCAAAAAGAACCTGAACCGAATGCAGTGCAAATCTTCAAGGATTGCCACACCAACAAGATGAAGGGCATGAGCACACCAGTTCAAGCCGACGTTGTAAGTCCTTACTCCTCCTGCCTTTGAACTGCTTGTTACTGTGACATGTTCATTTAACTGCTTGGTTTGCACCCAATGTCAGTTACTCTGTTCACTTTTATACACAGTTGTCTTAACGTATCATTTCACCTTACACGGTTTAAAAGAGGGGTTTTTTACATCTGTGCCCCTGGTTCCTTAGCTCTACTCATTCATCCTCGCACTCTTAACTTTTGCTCAGTTTTCCCCACTCCCTTGCCCGAAACCCTCAGAACAGGTCACAACAGACGTTGCCGTCGGGTAAATGGCTTGACCGTTAACTCTGACGAGTGGGGCCGCGCTGGACTGTGTCGTCCGTTGGACCTGACAAGTGGACATTGGGCGGTGTCACTATTTGACTGTTGGGCCGTGGTTTCATTGGGTCGTCCCTTGCATTAAACTCCTGCGCGCGCCGCCATGATAGAAGCCTGCTATGCATGCACCCAGCAAGCCTGCCTGCATGCGTCGATGCGTGCCGCCACGATGCGCCGACCGAGCCTGCATGCGCCGATGCGTGCCGCCACGATGCACTGACCGAGCCTCTTTCGTGCACGCCAGCCACCACGGATGCAGCGACGGTCGCTGCCGCTGGTTCTCTCTTCTCGCACGCTTGTCTCCTCGATTTAGAGCATCATTTTTTTTACGGTCAGTTTCAGCCTTTTCGATCCACTCGCATCTGCACCCGTTTTGCTAAGACAAATAAATTGAACAATATGTTTTATATTTTTGTGGCTGCATGCACTAGCTAGGTGGCTACATATTTTTGGCTTGTGTAAAAAAGAGAAGGGTTCGTTGTGGCTGCATGCACTAGGTGGTTACTAACAGAGCGAGCTCTCTAAGAAATAAATCAACAAATATGTAGATAGGGCCAACAAGCCCATAGCACGATCACATAGTTCAAAGTAGGAAGAACTTCATAATAGAATAGATAGAAAACTTAATAAAAGGGCCAACAAGCCCATAGCATCTCCAACATAGTTCAATTACAACTTAACATAGCATAGACTCAAAAAAAAAGAAAAATAGATAGAGGGTTTAGAACCCTAGCCGCCGCCTTCTCCACCTCGCTCCTCCTCCGGGAGCCCTTCACTGCTCCTCCGGGGCGCTGTCGATGGGGTATGGAAGAGTGTGGATGCGCGACGCGGTGGGGAAGATGTTGGTGTACTCTGTGAACATGTTGTGGGTGGTGAAAGCGATGAACTCGCAGCCACACCAAAACACCCGACCGAGGAGGTAGAAGGTGTCGAATGTGTTGGTGAAGTGGGCAAGGAGAGCAACCACCACCCCGTTTTGGATGACCTCCTCGACGCGGAACATCGTTGGAGATCCCCGCGGGAGGTGGCGGTAGCCGGCCGCGAGGAAGAACTCGGTGAAGTTCCTTGCGGTCCTCCACCTTGATATCGCCCACACACGTAGTGTGCGCTCAACGTACACGCCGGTAGGGTAGAGCCTCTCCGGCACGGTGGGTGGGAAGCGGTAGATTGGTCCGGTGTACTGCATGGCTGAGGGATGTGCAGAAGAAGGAGAAGGGGTCGAAGAGTAAGAAGGGCAGATGGCAGAGGATGGGAGATGGATTTGGGATGGCAGAGGTAGAGGGTGGCTTAAATAGCCATAGTGCTACATGTTATTTTGCCGTGGCAATAACGGGGTCAAATGTGAAGTAGCCTGTTTTCACACCCACCGCGGCATCGGGAGTGTACACGCGTGGGAAACCGTGGTTTGAAAAGAAGAAGAAAAAGAAGCTAATTACACGCGTGGGAATCCGTGGTCATATATATTATATGAACAAAAAGAGACAATTTTTGAATAGTTTGTGGCCATTTTGCATGATAAAAATAAATTTGGCCCTTATAAATTAGGTCATTTTGCATTTGTATTGAACAAAAAGAACTAAATTTTCTAGGCAATGTCAATTGTTGTGTAATTTCAAACAATGCAAAAAAACAGAGCCAGCACGTTCACAAAAAACAGAGCAAACGATGCAAAAAAAACGACGCAATTCGACGGCCCAACCAGAGCTTGGTTTCCTTTTGGGCCCAATAACTACGTTTTTTTTCGCGGAGTCAGTGGTGGGCGAGCAGCCGAGCACAACCAACAGGATCGCCCCACGATCCAACGATGCGGAGCCGTCCATGTGATCCAACGGCGCTGAGCCTGCACGCAGCCTGCCCACCGAATTCCTTCTAGAAGACCACATCTGAGGGTTGTCGGTTGGCGCCAGGGTATGATCGGACGGCTGATGTTCGGAGCTAGGGTTAGGCGAAACCCCGCGGGGTTTAGAGGGGTTTTGAGCTGGTCAACGGGGTTTTGAAGGCTTTGACTGAGCATAACTAATTTAAAAAAAATCAAAAAAATATGAAACATTCGCCGTTCGTCATTTTATAAGACACACTAACGAGGAAAAATATCAAACTTGGTATACGGACATTTTCAAAAAAAACTAGCTGGCACGATCGAGGTCAAATGAGCATCATTAATTTAAAAAAAATCAAAAAAATATAAAACCTGCGCACAATGTTGTCTTATGTGACATGTTACCAACCAAAAATCATAAACTTGGTCTATGGTCATTTTCATGAGAAAACCTTCACACATATGAGCTATCACGTACAACATTTCATAGAGTTCAAGGAGAGAAGGTAGGGTTACCTTCTGTTTTTGAAAAATTTAAAAAAATCAAAAAATTACCAAAGCTTTATTTCAAAGTGAATAAGAAGGATCTGAACTTAGTTTTCCATTTTCATATTTTAAACGTGTTTTAAATAGTTTTTATATTAAAGCATATTTTTTCAAAATAAAATGTAAAAATATGAAGATTAATTCAAAAAATAGTGAGACTTCGAATCTACACTATATAGATTTAATAAGTGTTAATAAAAAATATTTGGCTCATTTAGAGTAGGTCCAAAAAAACTTGATTACAAATGGGGCTGTTTACCCTAGCCTGGGAGCTCATTTGGAGCACATTTCTCAAATTCAAATTTCTTTGACCTCCTCTAAATCACCTCAAATTTTGCACACATGATCTCCTACACAAACATAGATAGGTTGCCAAGGTTTTTTTTGCATTTTTTTTAATTTATACTGTCCTGTCGAATGTCAGTTCAAAACATCGGATAATGAGACATGCTGGTGCGAAAAAGCATGCATTTGATTAATAAACATAAGACAAATAATTAGGATAATACTCCTTTATTACAAAAATCATTACATCTTCATTCAAATTTTGTTTTTTGCTCTGTTATTGGAATATTTGATAAAATGATGGACTATTTGCTATTTTTTTTATTCTTTGCAGCATGTCTGATCAGTGAAGCAACACTGAAACAGCATGTGTGATCATTGCAGCACCTAAACTCATAGCTCACAACATCTAAACAGAACATACCATAAACCACAAGCAAATTTAAGGACAGACAAATATAGATAGCATAATACATTACTACCATAGATCACACACAAAGTTTAGATACCACCACACAAAGTTTAGCAAACAGCCACATTCAGTTTACCAAAAGTATCCCAAAGATAAAACATCATCACATCACACCAGAGTCAGGGCCTTCGCGAGGGTAGCATGTTGGCTCCTGATCTTGTAGTCCTCCCCGCGAATCGCTACATTCTCTACATGAGACAGAACGTGATCGAAGCGGCCATCCTTTGGCTTTGGCTTGGTGGTGCAGTAGGGGCAGTGCCACTTCTTGATCTTGCGGTTGTAGAAGGAAGCAACTCCCTTGGCCTTGATCTTCTCCACCTCCTTCGCAGTGAAGGACGCGACGTTGCCCTTGTACACATCTTCTCCAGAATCATACTGCACACATGAATTAATTACATTAATACATTATAGATTCATATACACCATGTCAAAGGAACTAAATGAACAATCTAAATTTCAAGTAGGCTTACCTCATATTCTTCGTCGTCACTATACTCTGGATCGTACGGGTCGAACCCAGTAAGGGCCAGCTTCCTCTTATTCCCCACAGAATCATCCTCCTGAATATACAACTACATCCATTACTAGTAAATACAGAAGCCAACTGATAATTTAGATATGCACACATGACACATTGATCATAGGGAACCCTTGATCATATTATCCATAATATGATTCTATTTGCATTTTCCATTGTCATGCACACACATTGAACAACAAAGCTAATATAACTACATATTGTGGACAAATTTATATACTGATGAATCAAGTAAGTTCTTAATCAATTGATAGGTACATCAAAATTAATGCATTCCATTTGGGCATATGACATTCAAAACACCAATCTGTGTAGCATTCAAAAACAAATCTAAGCATACATGTCTGTAGCATTCAAAACCCCAATCTGTGTAGCATTCAAAAACAAATCTAATAATCCTATGTAGCATTTAAGCACAAAGATCCCTATCTATCATTAAGATCTGTCTAGCATTTTTGCAATGAATGTAATCCAAAAAAACCCATACAAACCCCCATCCCCCCATACAGAAAACCCCATCCCTCAAACCAACTACTCTAACCATCTGTACTACCCTACGAATCACAATCCAACCAATGAAACTAGGGACTAACTCTACAATCTAAATAGGGATTGCAACTAGGGTACAAGCAAATGGAAATACCTCCTGTACCACCTTCTCCTTGCCAGGCTGCGCATCTGGATGGACTGCGCCGCTCGACGTCGTCACCTTCTGCTCCGGCAGCGCTGAGGCAGAGCCCGCCACCTCCTTCTCCACATCCACATCGGTTGCGAGTTTCCTCGCACCACCGTGGACGCCACCAACGTCCTTCACTTCATCCGCGGTCACCGCGCCCTGCAGCTCCACTACATCTCCGGCCGCTGCGCCGGCGTCGCTACGAGCATCCGCCATCGGACAGATGGAGGCGATGAAGGTGAGGAAGAGGATGAGGTGGGGGAGAGCGAGACGGTGCGGTGGAGGCAGTGGAGGAGAGCGAGACAACGCGGTGGGGGAGAGGAAGACGATGCGGCAGGGAGGGGATTTGGGGGAAATGGTAGGGGCGATGTGCCGGGAGGTGGTTCCCCCTCTTTATACGATGGGACATTTCGGGCATGTCCCATGGACACGTGCTACCCCACGACCGCGGTCAGTTGCATGCACCCACGTATACGAATACCACTGTACGGTCAGCATACGAAACCACTATACGGGTTCGTCCAGGGCGGTGCGGGAGCAGCCCCACTCATGAGAGTTAACGGTCAAAGGTGGACTCGGCCCTACGCGGCCCACTCGTCAGAGTTAACAGTCAAAGGCATTGACCCGACGGCAACGTCCGTTGTAACCTGTTCTGAGGGTTTTGGGCAAGGGAGTGGGGAAAAGTGAGCAAAAGTTAAGAGCGTGGGAATGAATGAGTACAACTAACGAATGAGGTGCACAGAAATAAAAATCCCTTAAAAGAGATGAAGGATATTCTTTTGGTCTTGATCTGTAATCTAGTTGTGATGTTCACGTGCCCACACAATGATACAATAGCCTGTTTGTTTTATATCTGTTTGCCAATGATATGAATGATGTCATACTATGTTCATCCTACTTTAAACCATGTCTCTTTATCCTTAGATGTCAAGGAATGTGAGGAAATAGACAATACAGTAGGCATGCTATATGGACATATGTTCCGAAAGTGATTTTATTATGTAGTTGGCACTACAATACATGCTAATGTATTACAGTAGTTCACCAAAATAAGTTATGTATAAACATGAAACCTACTTTGTTGTTTTTGTCTCATTAGTAACTTATCTGGTACACTAATTTACAAGTTCAAACTTTCAGCAAGCTATGGAACAAATGATTGAACAGCCACAACCACCTGAAGGTGACGAGGCTACCACAGGCACAATGTCACCTCTTGCTGCAGTGCGTCAGTACCTTTCCACTAACAGTGCAAAAAGCACCTTCCTGCGTAATTCTGGGTTGGTTGTCAAGGTATCCTCGTCCAAAATGCCTACTGAACAAAATCTTCCAGCTAGACAGAGTGATATATCTGTGCTCCAGACACAAGTCCAATCCCTAATGGAGGTCATTTTGGAAACAAGAATAGTGGTTGACAAATGTCGTCAAGATATGAATGGTTTTGAAACCAGACTATCAGACATTTGCTTCGTTGTTCAAGAACAATGGCGGAAAAAAGGGGAAGATCATGCTGCTCCATCAGATTCTACAACCTGAAACATTAGCACTCAGGTCAAATGATCTGTGCTTCTATACATCTGATGGTGCTTTCATCTGCAAGGACTGTAAACTTTATGCCAATAGGCCTTTTGTTGTATGGCTGGAATTTATTTTGTTGTGATACAGCATTTATCGTGCTACCAAAGGCTGTAGAAATTACGACGCTATTTTTGTATAGTGTAGGTTTATCTTAGTAATGTATTCGGCCGAAAGCCTCGTAGGAGCCCAACGTGCCAACATTCGTCGGGCCCATTCCAATTGGGCTAAAAACGATTATGGGTCGTAATTTGCATGTAGCCCGCTAAAAATATCTGGGCCTAAATCAGCATAAGCTTTCATATTTTTGGTAGGCCTGTGCCCACAGTGGGCCTTTAATAGGCCTAAACATAATTTGGGCCCTCAGTAACAATAGGCCATTAACATGTGTAAATATCTCGAGCCCATAAATAACATGGACCTTTAATAGGCCAAAAGTGAGATTGGGCCCGGATTGTGCCAAATAACCCACTAGTCATTAGCAGGCCAAAATGTATCTCAGCTCGTGGTGGCCCATTTACAATGCGGATCATTCACAGGCCGAAATTCAGATGGGCCGTAAATGCGCCGACCTACTACACGGGCCTTTAACAGGCTGGAAGTTCGGTCGGGCTTGATTAGTATTAGTTTTATATGGGCCATTAATAGGCCCGAGGTGACGTTGGGCCACATATGGCCCATGGATTTTGTCCGACGTTAACAGGCCAAAAATCACAACAGGCTGGAAGTGGCCCAAATCTACAGTGGGCCTCTAATAGACCGAATATCAGACATGGCCGAATATGACCCAAATCCTTCACGGTCGTTTATGGGCTGAAAGTTTCAATGGCCAATAAATGGGCCCAAATGAAGCAGGACCTTTAATAGGCCGGAAACACACCGGGCCGTAATTCGGCCCAAATACTTAGCGGACTGTTAACGGGACAGAAGTGACCATGGGCCGCGATGATGACAAGTTTAGAACGGGCCGTTGACGGGCCGATTTGACACTAGCCGGGCCTTAAGTGCAAATGGGCCGTCTGCAAGCAGGCCGTTAATGGGCCAGCCCGCTAATTTTGACTGGGCCAGTCTTTTTAACCAAAATGGGCCGCTGTTGGGCCTTGCCACGTGTCGATGTATCATAGGCGCCTCCTATCCATTGGGCGGTTGACATCTGTCCTTTTCGCGGTGCTGACACGTGGTTGCTATAGCCAATGATAATTTTACACGTGGAAAATCCTCATTGGTCCCAGCTGTTAATGGGTTATCGGATCCAAACTAGAACCCGATAGCTTAACGACGACCCGTTACGGTGGATGCCACGTGTCGGTTACCCTTGACGAAAGCACTTCTATGACGCGTGATTTATCGTCATGTAAGTGGACACTTCCGTGATGATAATTTTGGTAATGTCATGGAACACTTCTACGACAGCACAGGTATGACTATCTTGATTCTGTCACAAAATCATCATGGATGTACATGCATGACAGAAAACGTGACCTATTGTGACAAACACGTATCATCACGGTAGTGTATTTTTTTTGTAGTGATTGTAGTTCGCGGCAGCGTATCCATGGATGCCGTATTGACTCTGGTATGGAAGGTGTTGTGCTCCTCCATAATGGCGGAGCGCTCGCATCCTCCATGCGAGCTAGCCGCTCGGAGAAGAGGAGTCGCCCCTGCCTCAAGCCGTTGGGGCTTGTTAACCCATCGGCGGAGTCCTCGGGGCTTCTAGCGCCCGCCCGCGGCGCTGTGCTCGGGATCCTTAGTAATCCCAGCACTGCTTTCTTCGGCGAGGTCGGGGATGACGCTGAAGATGGCGGTGTCCTCCTGCCCGCCAAGGTGGTTAGTGGTGCTCCCCGTGCGCCTCTGGCGCCGCCGCCACCGTCAGCCGCTTCTTCGTGGGAGGTGACGGGCCAAGGGCCCGGCGTCCTCTCGGAGCGACAGTGACGAGGAAGAAATAGGTGAAGACGGAGAATGCGGGTGGCAGGCCATCAGGTCGGAGTACGATGGCACCGACGCCTTCATCTCGTACTGCTGGCCTGCTGCTTTGTCTTTCTTCTCTTCCCCTCCCTCCACGGCACCATCATCACCAGCTTCTTCCGGGCGGTTGCCGGGGTGGGGACGCTCTCTTGGTGCCTTCTGCCGGGTGCCCCTTTGGTCCCGGCGGTGCCGTCCGGGGCACCTCCTAGCCGCCCCTGCCACCTTCGCAGCTTCACCACTCCCGATCTTATCAGGTCGCGCCTTGCAGGCCCTGATTGGGTCAGGCTGGGCTTCTGCTCAGGCACTCCTTTTGCCCTCTTCAACTCCCACTGTAGTTCCTAGGAGGAGAGAGACAAGAAAGGGATTACGGGGCACTTATCTTTTTTTTAATCTAAAACATGTAGGCACTTGCCAAACTTTAGTTTCAAATATGTAATCTCTTCTATCCATGTTTGTACTCTGTAAGCCTTGTACTTGTTTATCCGCATATTAATGAAAAAAGACAGCCTTGCCGGGTACTTGTGCATGTACTATATCCATGCAGAGCAGCAGTGCCTCTATACTTTTAAGTAAACAAGTTTTCTCCGGCAAGCTATCATGTCGGGTGCCCTCCGTTTGTTGCCGCGGGGCTTGGCCTACCTGGCTCAAAACTATGGAAGGGGACTGGCCCCTCGTCGAACCTTCTTCGTCAAAAGCCACTACAACCATCTTGACTGAAGCAACGTTCGGGTCAAAGGATGGGAGCACAAATGCTTCAAAGGTGACGAGGTTTCTCTATGCACAAGTTTTCTTCTTACAGAGACATGAATGGATAAAAAGGAACTTATCTGTTTGGCTTGTCGGGGATCGATATGTAAGCTTGTTTCCGTTTCTTCTTTTTGGGACCGAGTCCGCGGCAAGAGGCCTGCAGTTAGTGCAGAGGAAAACAAAGCAACATATGATCTCATCTACATGGTCATGGCATGTTCATGTTATGCTATGCATGCATGCAAGTTTTTGGGGCCCCCAGCGCTTCGATTTATTATCTGTGCTCAGGGTCTGCACCTGGCTTTGTACAAAGGGTTACATGTGCATCGGAAAGGCTTGTACAAAAGGGTGGTTGTCGGGCAGGGCCCGACAGCCGCGCCTTACGGGTAGAACTTACGAAGATGCTCAATGTTCCATGAGTTTTGCAATTGAATGCCATCTTCGGTCTCCAGATGGACTGCGCCAGGTCTGACTCGCACTACCCGATAAGGGCCTTCCCACTTTGGCTTCAACTTGTTTGCACCCTTGGCGGACTGAACGCGCCTAAGGACAAGGTCGCCTTCCTTAAGGCTCCGGGCATGAACCCTGCGGCTGTGATAGCGGCGCAGGGCTTGCTAATAGCGAGCAGCACGCGTAGCAGCCCGGAGACGGTTCTCCTCAAGGAGCACGGCATCGTCATGTCGGTGCTGCTCTTGCTCTACTTCATCGTAGGCAAATACTTGAGGTGACCCGTATATGAGTTCCGTGGGGATCACTGCTTCTGACCCATAGACTAGGGAGAAGGGAGTCTGGCCGGTAGCTCGATTTGGTGTCGTACCGAGGGACCAAAGAACCACCGGCAGCTCATCGATCCAGCGTCTGCCGCACTTCTGCAGCTTGTCAAAAGTTCTTGTCTTGAGTCCTCGCAGCACTTCAGCGTTCATCCTCTCAGCTTGTCCATTGCTCCTGGGATGAGCAACAAAGGCGAATGAAACCTTGCTTCCGAGGGTTTGAATGTATTGCATGAAGGCACGGCTTGTGAATTGAGTGCCATTGTTAGTGATGACTCTGGTGAGTACTCCGAAGTGGCACACCAATCCCTTCAAGAACTTGATAGCTGATTGTGCGGTCACCTTTCTCACAGGCTCCACTTCTGGCCACTTTGTAAACTTGTCCATTGCCACGTACAAGAATTCAAAGCCCCCGGTAGCACGGGGGAAGGGGCCCAAGATGTCGAGCCCCTAGACTGAAAATGGCCATGACAAAGGGATCATATGGAGAGCTTGAGTAGGTTGATGGATATTCTTGGAGTGGAACTGGCAGGCTTCACATCTGGTGACTAGCTCAATTGCATCTTGGAGGGCCGTGGGTCAGTAGAAACCTTGCCGGAAAGCTTTTCCAACCAAGGCTCTTGATCCAATATGGGAGCCGCACATGCCTTTGTGTATCTCTACCAACAGTTCCTTCCCCTCTTCCCGGCAAATGCACTTCAATTTCACACCGTTGGGCATCCTTCTATATAATGTGTCATCGACAAACTGATACATACTAGCCCTCCGGGCTACTTTTTCAGCTTCTTCTTGCTCTTCGGGAAGTTCTCCTGTTTGGAGGTAATGGACTATGTGTCATGCCCAAGTTGGAGCCTGAGGCTCGACAACAAGGATCAACGGCACCTCCTCGTTCGTGGGAGCGCATATCTCAACCACAAGAACTGGTAGTTCGGTGGGAGGGTGCTGCTCACCAGGCGAAGTGGAGTTATTCCCGCCAACCTCTCTGCTGGGGGCTTCCGGAAGCTCTGCCGGGAGAGGCTTGCCGGAGTCCAGTTTCCTCCTCTTTCTGGCCATTGTTGTCGGGGATACTGAGGGTTGAGTCAGGTGGAGAACAAAATTCCCTGGTTCCACAGGAAGCTTTTGTGCAGCGCATTTTGACAGATGATCGGCAACACTGTTTTCCGCACGTGGCATGTGCTTTGTTTGCAATCCGTCAAAATGCACCTCCAGATTTCTCACTTCCTCCACATATGCCTCCATCAATGGACTCTGGTAATCCTTGTTCACTTGTCTCACCACAAGTTGTGAGTCTCCATGAATGATCAACTTCTTAATTCCCCACTCTGTTGCGATCCTGAGCCCGGCAAGGAGTCCTTCATATTCTGCGGTGTTGTTGGTAGCTTTCTCCTGGGGAAAATGCATTTGGACCACATACTTGAGGTGCTCTCCAGTGGGTGCGACAGGGAGCACGCCAGCTCCTGCACCTTGTAGTGAGAAGGCACCATCAAAGGACATGATCCACTCTTGGGGGGCCTCCTTGCCGGAGATAATTGTTTCCGGTGTCTCTTCATCTGGGGTTGGTGTCCATTCCGCGATGAACTCCGCCAATGCTCTACTTTGAATGGTTGACGTACTCTCATACTTCTGACCAAAGCTTGACAATTCCAAAGCCCATTCAACTATCCTGCCAGTGGCCTCCGGGTTCCTCAGTATGTGTTGCAAAGGGAAACGGGTGACAACTGTGATCTCGTGGGCTTGGAAGTAGTGGCGCAGTTTCCTCGAGGCCATGATGAGGCCAAAGATCAACTTTTGCATGCCAGAGTACCTTGATTTAGCCCCCTGCAACAGGGAGCTGACAAAGTACACCGGCCGCTGCACCACCTTCTTCTTTGCCGCGGTCTTGGAATTGTCTCTGTTATCCTGTTCTTCTTTCTCCTGATCTGCACCGGACCCTGCCGGGAGGGGTTCACTTCCTTCTCCGGGAAGGACAGTAGCTGCGGCTGCTCCTTCATCTACTTCCCGCTGCACCACCAAAGCTGCACTAACCACTTGATTGGTTGCCGCTAAGTACAGCAGCAATGGCTCTTGTAGTTTAGGAGTGACCAAGGTGGGAGCAGAGGAAAGATAGGCTTTCAAGTCTCGCAGCGCTGCTTCTGCTTCCGGGGTCCACTTCATTGGCCATGCCTTCTTCAAAATTCTGAAGAACGGCAAGGCACGCTCGGCAGACTTGGAAATGAACCTACTCAGCACGGCAACACATCCGGTTAGGCGCTCACGTCTTTGACTGTCTTGGGTGCTTGAATCTGCTCGATCGCCTTGATCTTGTCGGGGTTGGCCTCTATCCCCCGGTGGGACACGAAGAAACCAAGTAACTTGTCAGAGGGAACGCCAAACACACACTTCTCAGGGTTCAACTTCAAGTTGATCTTGCATAGGTTTGCAAAGGTCTCTCCCAAGTCCTGAATGAGAGTTGATTTGTCCTTGGTTTTGACCACTATGTCGTCCATGTAAGCTTCAATATTCCTATGCAATTGAGACTCAAAACCAATTTGCACTGCCCTTGCAAAGGTGGATCCAGCGCTCTTCAACCCGAAGGGCATCCGCATGAAGCAGTACGTGCCACATGGGGTTATGAATGCGGTCTTCTCCTCAGCCTTCTTGGACATGAATATCTGATGGAAGCCAGAGTATGCATCCAAGAAGGAAAGCAGATCACACCCTGCAGTGGAGTCTACGATCTGGTCGATGCACGGCAAGGGGAATGGGTCCTTTGGGCATGCTTTATTTAGGTATGTGAAGTCTATGCAAAGCCTCCATTTCCCATTTGCCTTGCGCACCACCACCGGGTTCGCCAACCATGTTGGGTGCAACACTCCTCTGACCAGACCAGCTGCTTCAAGCTTATAGATCTCCTCAGCAATGAACTGTTGCCGTTCTAAAGCTTGTTTCCTGACCTTCTGCTTGACGGGCCGAGCATGAGGGCAGACAGCTAGGTGGTGCTCGATTACCTCCCTAGGAACACAGGGGAATTCAGATGGTTGCTAGGCAAACACATCTACATTCGCCCGCAGGAAGGCAACGAGTGCGCTTTCCTATTTGTCATCGAGGGTGGAGCTGATGGTGAACGTACCATCAGTGCCATCCAGCCCTGCCGGGACCTTCTTCACAGCAAGTGAGGCAACCTTGGGCTTCTTGCTAGCGGAGCTCTCCGGCAAATCATCGACGGGTGCAGCACACTCCGGAGAGGTGCGCTTCCCGGATTCCTTGCCGGTATCTCTGATAGTTTCCTTCCCATTCTTGTTTTCCTTGGCGGGAGCTGCAGCTTCCGCAGCCTCGGCAACAACTGCGTCGCGGTACATCTTATCTACGCATATGATTGCGTCCTTCTTGTCTGACGGGATGGAGATGACGCCCATCGGTCCTGGCATCTTCAGTGTGTTGTAAGCATAGTGGGATGCCGCCATGAATTTTGCCAGGGCTAGACGACCAAGGATCCCATTGTACGACAGGGGGAGATCGACCACATCAAACACAACCTTCTCAGTCTGGTAGTTCAATTCCCCTCCAAACGTCACCGGCAGTGTGATCTTTCCCTTAGGACGACTCCTGCCAGGGTTGATCCCTTGGAAAGTGCCAGTAACCTTGAGCTCCTCATTTGATATTTGCAGCTTGCTGAGTACCTAGGGGGAAATCAGATTCAACCTGGCCCCGCCGTCAACTAACATCTTCGTGACCTTGAGGTTGCGGATTGTTGGGGAAACCAACAACGGCAAGCACCCTACCGCGGTGGTGCGGTCAGGGTGATCCTCTTCGTCGAAGATGATGGGCGTGCGGGACCATTTGAGCGGTTTTCGTGAGTCTACCTCTGGCTCTGCGGCATTGACCCCACGCACCCACTGTTTGAGCTGGCAGTGAGAGGAGTGCAAAGATGTGCCTCCGTCAACGCACAGGGCCTCAGTTGCCTTCTGGAACTCTTGCTCACTAATTTCCTCTTCATCCCCTTCATCACTTTCGTCATCGCCTTCTTTCTTTTCATGGCCTCTTGCAGGCTTCTCTGGATGCTAGGGAACCTTGCCGCGACGGCCTCCTCTGCCACCTCGGCCCTTCCCGCCAACACCTTCTTGGTCTCTCTCCTTGTCACGCTTCTCGTACTCAGCCCTCTGCTTCTTGACTAGTTGCTCAACTTGGTGACACTCTTGGAGATCATGGCCCTTGGTCCGGTGAATCTTGCAGTATGGCCCGTTAGCCTTCCCAGCCTTTTCGGCCGCCGCAGCCTCCCGGCAATCAGTGCACGCGGCAACTTCCTTGCCGGGGGCTTCGGTCTTGGCCTTCTTGCCGATACTAGGAGTGTCAGAGCCCTCAACAGCCAATACAGCCTTTTCCTTGCGCTTCTTATTGCGTTTCTTGTTCTTCTTCTTCGGGTCAGCGGCATCATCATCGTCCTCTGAGTCGACTTCGACGCCGTCCTCCTCCTCGGGGAGCCGCCTCCCTTCCTCTGTGCGGGCGCACTTATCTGCCAAGGTGTACAGCTCATTCACAGTCTTGGGCAACTGGACGTTCATCTTGGAACGTATCCTTCTGTTGCGCACGTTGGACTGGAACGTGATACATCTCCAACGTATCTATAATTTTTGATTGTTCCATGCTGTTATATTATCATTCTTGGATGTTTTACAATCATTTTATATCATTTTTTGGTACTAACCTATTGACATAGTGCCCAGTGCTAGTTGCTGTTTTCTGCATAATTTTTACATCGCAGGAAATCAATACCAAACGGAGTCCAAACGCAGCGAAACTTTTTGTGGATTTTTTTGGACCAGAAGACATCCAGTGGGCCGGAGAAGCACCTGGGGGTGCTCCGAGGGGAGCAGAACCCACCAGGGCGCGCCTGGAGGCCCAGGCGCGCCCAGGTGGGTTGTGCCCACCTCGGTCGCCTCCCACACCACCTCTTTGCTCTATAAATACTCCAATATTCCAGAAACCCTAGGAGAGTCAACGAAAATCAATTCCAGCCACCGCAAGTTTCAGAACCACCAGATCCAATCTAGACACCATCACGGAGGGGTTCATCATCCTCATTGGTGCCTCTCCGATGATGCGTGAGTAGTTCATTGTAGACCTTCGGGTCCGTAGTTAGTAGCTAGATGGCTTTCTCTCTCTCTCGTTTGATTCTCAATACAATGGTCTCTTGGAGATCCATATGATGTAACTCTTTTTTGCGGTGTGTTTATTGGGATCCGACGAACTTTGAGTTTATGATCAGATCTATCTTTTTATCCATGAAAGTTATTTGAGTCTTCTTTGATCTCTTATATGCATGATTGCTTATTGCCTCGTATTTCTTCTCCGATATTTGGGTTTTGTCTGGCCAACTTGATCTATTTATCTTGCAATGGGAAGAGGTGCTTTGTGATGGGTTCGATCTTACGGTGCTTGATCCCAGTGACAGAAAGGGAAATGACACGTATGTATCGTTGCCATTAAGGATAACAAGATGGGGTCTATTTCTACATAAATAGATCTTGTGTACATCATGTCATCGTTCTTATTGCATTACTCCATTTCTCCATGAACATAATACACTAGACGCATGCTGGATAGCGGTCGATGTGTGGAGTAATAGTAGTAGATGCAGGCAGGAGTCGGTCTACTAATCTTGGACGTGATGCCTATATAATGATCATTGCCTGGATATCGTCATGATTATTTAAAGTTCTATCAATTGCCCAATAGTAATTTGTTTCCACCGTTTGCTATTTCTCTCGAGAGAAGCCACTAGTGAAAACTACGGCCCCCGGGTCTCTTCTTTAATATATTTGTCTTCAAGATCTATTTTGCTATTCGCTCTTTTATTTATTTGCAACTTTTGTTTTCAGATCTATTTATCCAAAAACCCAAAAATACCTTGCTGCAATTTTTACTTATTTATTTTATCTCGCATTCCCGCGAGATCTATTTATCCAATCTACTACAATTTTATCTATCTCATTACCCGAAAGGGATTGACAACACCTTTAACACGTCGGGTTGCAAGTATTTGTTCTTTGTGTGCAGGAGCTGCTTACGTGGTGTTGCGTGCTTCTCCTACTGGTTCAATAACCTTGGTCTCACCACAGAGGGAAATACCTACCGTCGCTGCGCTGCATCATCCCTCCCTCTCTGGGGAAAACCAACGTAGTTCTACCAGACATCAGAACGCGGCAATCACAGCTGCCGGGTGGATGTCCGGAATATTCCTGTGCACCAGGCTAAACCTCTGCATGTACTTCCGCAAGCTCTCCCCTTCCTTTTGTGGAAGGAGCTGTAGATCGCTGGGCCGTCCTGGTTCTTGATGGCCGCCCATGAAGGCGCCAACAAACTCATTGCACAGGTCAGTGATGTCTACTACGCAACCTTCTTCTTGTAGACTCGTGTTGGGCCTCCAAGCGCAGAGTTTTGTAGGACAGTAGCAAATTTCCCTCAAGTGGATGACCTAAGGTTTATCAATCCGTGGGAGGCGTAGGATGAAGATGGTCTCTCTCAAACAACCCTGCAACCAAATAACAAAGAGTCTCTTGTGTCCCCAACACACCCAATACAATGGTAAATTGTATAGGTGCACTAGTTCGGCGAAGAGATGGTGATACAAGTGCAATATGGATGGTAGATATAGGTTTTTGTAATATGAAAATATAAAAACAGCAAGGTAGTAAGTAACAAAAGTGAGCGAAAACGGTATTGCAATGCTTGGAAATAAGACCTAGGGTTCATACTTTCACAAGTGCAAGTTCTCACAACAATGATAACATAATTAGATCATATAACAATCCCTCAACGTGCAACAAAGAGTCACTCCAAAGTCACTAATAGCGGAGAACAAATGAAGAGATTATTGTAGGGTACGAAACCACCTCAAAGTTATTCTTTCTGATCGATCTATTGGGCTATTCCTATAAGTGTCACAAACAGCCCTAGAGTTCATACTAAAATAACACCTTAAGACACACATCAACCAAAACCCTAATGTCACCTAGATACTCCAATGTCACCACAAGTATCTGCGGGTTTGATTATACGATATGCATCACACAATCTCAGATTCGTCTATTCAAACCAACACAAAGAACTTCAAAGAGTGCCCCAAAGTTTCTACCGGAGAGTCAATACGAAAACATGTGCCAACCCCTATGCATAAGTTCACAAGGTCACAGAACCCGCAAGGTGATCACCAAAACATACATCAAGTGGATCACGTGAATATCCCATTGTCACCACAGATAAGCACATGCAAGACATACATCAAGTGTTCTCAAATCCTTAAAGACTCAATCCGATAAGATAACTTCAAAGAGAAAACTCAATCCATTACAAGAAGGTAGAGGGGGAGAAACATCATAAGATCCAACTATAATAGCAAAGCTCCCAGTACAACAAGATCGTGCCAAATCAAGAACACGAGAGAGAGAGAGAGATCAAACACATAGCTACTGGTACATACCCTCAGCCCCGAGGGTGAACTACTCCCTCCTCATCATGGAGACCGCCGGGATGATGAAGATGGCCACCGGTGATGGTTTCCCCCTCCGGCAGGGTGCCGGAACAGGGTCCCGATTGGTTTTTCGTGGCTACAGAGGCTTGCGGCGGCGGAACTCCTGATCTAGGTTTATTTCTGGGGTTTTTTATATTTATAGGAGTTTTTGGCGTCGATAACAAGTCAGGGGGGTCCACGGGGAGCCCACAAGACCGGAGGGCGCGCCCAGGGGGTAGGGCGCGCCCTCCACCCTTGTGGAGGCCTCGTGGCTCTTCTGGCCCAACTCTTTTGCTTCGGGGGCTTCTTCTGGTCCATACAAAATCACCGTAAATTTTCAGCTCATTTGGACTCCGTTTGATATTCCTTTTCTGCGAAACTCAAAAACAAGGAAAAAAACAGAAACTGGCACTGGGATCTAGGTTAATGGGTTAGTCCCAAAAATAAGATAAAATAGCATATAAATGCATATAAAACATCCAAGATGGATAATATAATAGCATGGAACAATCAAAAAATATAGATATGTTGGAGACGTGTCAAGCATCCCCAAGCTTAATTCCTGCTCGTCCTCGAGTAGGTAAATGATAAAAACAGAATTTTTGATGTGGAATGCTAGCAAATGCACAAGTTTGATCAATGATAATTTCAATCACTTTTTCTAGCATCATTATATATCATAAACAGTAGCTCATCTCATAAAACTTCTCATGATCAAGTAGCAAACTATTCACATGTTAAAGCATAGATCATGAACTTTCTTGAAAACTAACAAACTAGGTTCTCAGTCATCAAACAATTGCAATTCATCTTATTTTCAGGAAGGGTCTGTGTAAGAGCTTTGATTTAGCGAATCCCACATACTCAACTATCATATAGTCTTCCATGATTGCTACCACTCAAAGCATATTTTTAGAACAAATAGCATCCATCGAACACAGAGAAAGATAGGGGCTTAATGTTTCGCCTCCCAACTTATTTATCATATAGATAATTGTCAACAATAATATTTCATGATCAAATATATTTGAATGGCCATATATGCTTAGATCTTTCCCCACCACATGATGCTTGCCAACTAAAGAGTAGGTTGGAATGAGAAGGAATACTACTGAATCTTGCATAAAAGTAAAAGATAGGCCCTTCGCAGAGGGAAGTAGGGATTTGCAGAGGTGCCAAAGCTCGAAGCTTTTAAAACAGAGATGAAAATAATTTTGAGAGGTATGCTTTCATTGTCAACATAACAACCAAGAGTTCCCAATATCTTCCATACTAGATACATTATAGGCGGTTCCCAAACAGAAAGGTAAAGTTTTTTACTCCCCCTCCACCAACAATCACACTCCACGGCTTGTCCAAAACAACGGGTACCGTCCAACTATCAACAATCCTCGGGGAGTTTTGTTTGCAATTATTTGCGATTTTGTTTTTGATCTTTTGATCATAGGACTGGGCATCCCAATTACCAGCCACTCTCTCGTGAATGATGAGCGGAGTCCACTCATCGTGAGAATAACCCACCTAGCATGGAAGATACTGATAGCCCCTAGTCGCTACATGAGCGATTCGGGCATACAAAACAGATTATTATTTGAAGGTTTAGAGTTTGGCACATGCAAATTTACTTGGAACGGCAGGTAAATACCGCATATAGGTAGATATGGTGGACACTCATGGAAGAAACTTGGTTCAAGGATTTTGGATGCACAAGCAGTAATCCCGCTTAGTATAAAAATTTTGGATAGCAAAAGATTCTAAATAGCAAGCACCACATGTTGGAGGATCCATAACAATATAACTTCTATCCAAATATACCCAAGCATAACTCATTATGTTGTCTTCCTTGTCCAACTTCAACTAATTTGCTCAAGTTTGAAAATAATTAATGGGGCTCACAATCATAGAAGATGTCCAAGATAGTATATTTATATGTGAAATCTCTCTTCCTTCAATATTCTTTCATGAATTGTTCAAGTGACCAATACAATGTTTGCTAACTTTCAATAAATTTACCACATCTACTTCCTATATGTGAAGTCACTACTCCCCATGGTATAAGCATATGAAGCATATATAATTTCAGATTTATGATATTCAATTCATTCAACCATTTACTCATAGGATATAAGTGAAGCACGCGAGTAAATGACAAACTACTCCAAAAGATATGAGTGAAGATCAATGAGTAGTCACAATAATTAAGTAGCTATGTGAAGACTCTCTCTCATAAAGAAAATTTAGATCTTAAGTACTTTATTCAAACAGCAAGCAAAACAAAATAAAACGACATTCTAAAAATAGCACACATCATGTGAAGAAGCAAAAACTTAGGCTCAACCGATACTAACCGATAATTCTTGATGAAGAAAGGTGGGATGCCTACCGGGGCATCCCCAAGCTTAGATGCTTGAGACTTCTTGAAATATTATATTGTGATGCCTTGGGAATCCCCAAGCTTGAGCTTTTGTGTCTCCTTAATTCCTTTTATATGATGGTTTCCCTAAATCTTAAAAACTTCATCCACACAAAACTCAACAAGAACTCGTGAGAAAAGTTAGTATAAATCAAATGCAAAACCTTATCATTCTCTACTGTAGAAAATCACTAAAATTATTATTTGACATTGCATACTAAATTACTCTGCATATTTAATACTCCTATCCTCAAATAGAATCATTAAACAAGCAAACATATGCAAACAATGCAAACATAACAGCAATCTGTCAAAACAGGACAGTCTGTAAAGAGTGAAATTGTACTCATACTTCCCTAACTCCAAAAATTCTGAAAAATTACTATACTGTATAAAATTTGTTATTTCTGAACGTTTAAAAATTTCAATATTTTATCATGTTCTGACTTTCCAGAAGAATTCAGACAACAATAGAAAACTTTCTGTTTTCAAAACAGCAACATATAGACTTGTAGAATAAGCATGGTAAAGGCCACACTTGACCTTTTTATTGAACTAAAAGATGCAAAACATTAATCTAAATAACAGCAAGCAAATACTAATAAAATTAAAATGACGCTCCAAGCAAAACACATATCATGTGGTGAATAAAAATATAGCCTCAAGTAAATTTACCGATGATGTTGGAGACGAAAGAGGGGATGCCTTCCGGGGCATCCCCAAGCTTAGTTGCTTGGATCTTCCTTGAATATTACCTTGGGGTGCCTTGGGCATCCCCAAGCTTGGGGTCTTGTCACTCCTTATTCTCCTCATATCGATATCTCACCCAAAACTTGAAAACTTCAATCACACAAAACTTAACGGAACTTCGTGAGATGGGTTAGTATGATAAAACAAATCATTCACTTTGGTACTGTCAAGATAAGATCAAAAATTTCTCACATGATGCCTACTGTACCCTATCATTTCTAAAATTTATATTGAGCAATATAAGCCATAGAAACTAGGAAACAAGCAAACTATGCATCAAAAACAGAATCTGTCAAAAACAGAACAGTCTATAAAGATCTAAATTAAGCTCATACTTCTGTAACTCCAAATATTCTGAAAAATTAGGAAAACGTAGAAAATTTGTATATGAATGAACTTTAAAAATTTCAGAAGTTTTCCACGTTCCAGTAAAAGATAGGAATTTCTGTACTGGACGCAAAAGTTTCTGTTTTTGCACAGAATCAAGTTAACTATCATCCACACTATCCCAAAGGCTTTACTTGGCACTTTATTGAAACAAAACCTATAAAACATGATTAATACAGTAGCTGAATAATGTGGACACAAAAAAACAGTAGGGGTATATATTGAGTTGTCTCCCAACAAGCGCTTTTCTTTAATGCCTTTTAAAGCTAGGCATGATGATTTCAATGATGCTCACATAAAAGATAAGGATTGAAACATAATGGGATCATCACGAAGAATATGACTAGCAAATTTAAGCCTAACCCACTTCCTATGCATAGGGATTTTGTGAGCAAACAATTTATGGGAACAAGAATCAACTAGCATAGGAAGGTAAAGCAAGCATAACTTCAAAACTTTAAGCACATAGAGAGGAAACTTGATAATATTGCAATACCTACAAGCATATATTCCTCCCTCATAATAATTTTCAGTAGCATCTTGAATGAATTCAACAATATAACTATCACATAAAGCATTCTTTTCATGATCCACAAGCATGCAAATTTTACTACTCTCCACATAAGCAAATTTATTCTCATGAATAGTAGTGGGAGCAAACTCAACAAAATAACTATCATGTGAGGCATAATCCAATGGAAAATTAAAATCATGATGACAAGTTTCATGGTTATCATTATTGTTTATAGCATACATGTCATCACAATAATCATCATAGATAGCAAATTTGTTCTCATAATCAATTGAAACCTCTTCCAAAATAGTGGATTCATCACTAAATAAAGTCATGACCTCTCCAAATCCACTTTTATCAATATTGTGAAAAGATTCAACACCCTCCAAAATAGTGGGATCATTAGTACCTAGAGTTGACACTCTTCCAAACCCACTTTCATCAATATAATCATCATAAATAGGAGGCATGCTATCATCATAATAATTTTGCTCATCAAAACTTGGGGGACTAAAAATATCATCTTCATCAAACATAGCATCTCCAAGCTTGTGGCTTTGCATATCATTAGCATCATGGATATTCAAAGAATTCATACCAACAACATTGCAATAATGCTCATCATTCAAAGATTTAGGGCCAAACAATTTATAGACTTCTTCTTCTAACACTTGAGCACAATTTTCCTTTCCATCATTTTCACGAAAGACATTAAAAAGATGAAGCATATGAGGCAACCTCAATTCCATTTTTTGTAGTTTTTTTTTATAGACTAAACTAGTGATAAAACAAGAAACTAAAAGCTTCAATTGCAAGATCTAAAGATATACCTTCAAGCACTAACCTCCCCGACAACGGCGCCAGAAAAGAGCTTGATGTCTACTACGCAACCTTCTTCTTGTAGCCTCGTGTTGGGCCTCCAAGCGCAGAGTTTTGTAGGACAGTAGCAAATTTCCCTCAAGTGGATGACCTAAGGTTTATCAATCCATGGGAGGCGTAGGATGAAGATGGTCTCTCTCAAACAACCCTGCAACCAAATAACAAAGAGTCTCTTGTGTCCCCAACACACCCAATACAATGGTAAATTGTATAGGTGCACTAGTTCGGCGAAGAGATGGTGATACAAGTGCAATATGGATGGTAGATATAGGTTTTTGTAATCTGAAAATATAAAAACAGCAAGGTAGTAAGTAACAAAAGTGAGCGAAAACGGTATTGCAATGCTTGGAAATAAGGCCTAGGGTTCATACTTTCACTAGTGCAAGTTCTCTCAACAATGATAACATAATTAGATCATATAACAATCCCTCAACGTGCAACAAAGAGTCACTCCAAAGTCACTAATAGCAGAGAACAAATGAAGAGATTATTGTAGGGTACGAAACCACCTCAAAGTTATTCTTTCTGATCGATCTATTGGGCTATTCCTATAAGTGTCACAAACAGCCCTAGAGTTCGTACTAAAATAACACCTTAAGACACACATCAACCAAAACCCTAATGTCACCTAGATACTCCAATGTCACCACAAGTATCCGCGGGTTTGATTATATGATATGCATCACACAATCTCATATTCATCTATTCAAACCAACACAAAGAACTTCAAAGAGTGCCCCAAAGTTTCTACCGGAGAGTCAAGACGAAAACATGTGCCAACCCCTATGCATAAGTTCACAAGGTCACAGAACCCACAAGGTGATCACCAAAACATACATCAAGTGGATCATGTGAATATCCCATTGTCACCACAGATAAGCACATGCAAGACATACATCAAGTGTTCTCAAATCCTTAAAGACTCAATACGATAAGATAACTTCAAAGGGAAAACTCAATCCATTACAAGAAGGTAGAGGGGGAGAAACATCATAAGATCCAACTATAATAGCAAAGCTCACGGTACATCAAGATCGTGCCAAATCAAGAACACGAGAGCGAGAGAGAGAGAGATCAAACACATAGCTACTGGTACATACCCTCAGCCCCGAGGGTGAACTACTCCCTCCTCGTCATGGAGACCGCCGGGATGATGAAGATGGCCACCGGTGATGGTTTCTCCCTCCGGCAGGGTGCCGGAATAGGGTCCTGATTGGTTTTTCGTGGCTATAGAGGCTTCCGGCGGCGGAACTCCCGATCTAGGTTTATTTCTTGGGGTTTCTATATTTATAGGAGTTTTTGGCATCGAGAACAAGTCAGGGGGGTCCACGGGGAGCCCACAAGACCGAAGGGCGCGCCCAGGGGGTAGGGCGCACCATCCACCCTTGTGGAGGCCTCGTGGCTCTTCTGGCCCAACTCTTTTGCTTCGGGGGCTTCTTCTGGTCCATAAAAAATCACAGTAAATTTTCAGCTCATTTGGACTCCGTTTGATATTCCTTTTCTGCAAAACTCAAAAACAAGGATAAAAACAGAAACTGGCACTGGGCTCTAGGTTAATAGGTTAGTCCCAAAAATAAGATAAAATAGCATATAAATGCATATAAAACATCCAAGATGGATAATATAATAGCATGGAACAATCAAAAATTATAGATACGTTGGAGACGTATCAGTCAACCCATGATGAGATGGAATTCTCCGGAAGGTGCATCAACCACGACCTCACGTTCGGCTTGAGTGCCAAAGGGAAGTAATTGGCGAACACCTTCTCATCTCTTCCTCTGGCAGCTTGAACAGCGATGGTGTAGATGCTCAAGAACTCTGCCGGGTTCAGCCTCCCATCATACTTTTCTGGTATTTCTGGCTTGAAACACGGGCAGATGGCCAACGGACTTGCCGCAGCTCGCGAGTGAAGGCAGGGCACCCAACCTCGAAAGGTAAGTATCCGCCTTCACTGGGCGCGGGTTCGTCGTCGTCTGGGCCATTGCGCCTGTCAGATTGGCGGCGGGTTTCACGGCATCATTCTATGGTGACGCGCGCGTCTTCCCTCCGCCGATATTCTAGGACCGGCCGCTGATCTTGACGGGCCCGAGGGTCAGATGAAGCCATCGATACTTCGTCGGGCTCCTGGTTGCGTGGTTCTGGTTGCAGCCTTTGTGCTGGCTGTCGTGGAGGGGATTGCACCGTTGGAGTGGCCCCCTCGACTTGGCCAGTGGCTTAGGCTGTGGTTGTTGCTCGTGGGTGTCGCGGCGGATCTGCCCGCTGTGATCCTCCCGCTTCAGCGAAACCGATCAAACTCTGGATGGTGGCTCTCCACTCATCCATTTGATCGGCCGCTGGTGGGAATCTCAGCAGGAGTTGAGCTCACACCATGGCTTCCGAAGCAGTGCTTGGCATAGATGACGACGCAGAACGCAACATCGCTTGGCTCCTGCCAGTACCAGTGGCGGCGGCACCGTGCTCTCGTCGCCGCGAGCCAGCCGCCACGGTGGTACGGTGGCGAGAAGGGTGCGCCTGGGAGTTGACAACCCCGTCCGGCGCCTCATCTTGGTTATCCCACCCTAGGGAATGCACTTGCCCCACCGTTGCGCCCGTAGCAGGGACAGCCAGGGGGTTGCGGTTCACACCAGAGCGAGCGTTGTCGCTGCGGCTGTGTCCTCCAGCACGGTGGGGAGGTGGCAACTGAACGTTCTCCCCACCCATGCCTTGCAGAGCACGGTCGTCAAGATGTTGTTGATGGTGCCCTCCTCCGGTGTTTTCCGCTCCCGCCTCGGCCGCGGGAGGAACGATGACAGCGCCGCCTGCGCTGGTCACGTTCCCCACGGCGTTCACGTCCCCCGACACTGCAGCAGCCCCCGTAGTTTTGGTGGCTGCATGCGAGGGGGCCTTCGAGGTGGAAGGGTGAGCAGTTGTGCCGGACTTCTTCTTGGGCGCCATGGATGATCAAGCCATTGATGAAGAAGATGATGATGAAGACTGACGCGCTGTTCACGACCTCGTGTTCACGCAAGTGCTTCCCCCTACCTGGCGCGCCAAAGATGTCGTGGTAGAACACGGCCACCTATGGGGCCATTGCGCCCCTTTGTGGTTCGGCAGGGGGGAGGTCACATTGCACAAAGAGCGGAGGCCATGGGACAGCACGGCAGTGATGACGCTGGTGGTTTTTACCCAGGTTCGGGCCGCTGAGAAGCGTAAAACCCTACTCCTGCTTTGGTGGATTGATGGAGGGACCGTGAAGCGCGACGCTCAAGCCCGGCAAGGTCGCCTTGGGGAGAGCAGCTACGCGTGTATGAGTACACGAGGGTCCCAATCCTTTCTAAGCTTGCCACGATCCTCCTTTTATAGGCTAAGGGGTTACCACAATGGCAAAACGGTCATTATCCAGTGATTAGATAGCCAACAGTGCTATCATACCTAACTCTGACAGTTAGGACAAAGTGCATTAAATGCACTGCCATGTGTCGCGCTATGGATGCGGCCCGGCAGGCCTGCCGTGCCGCTTAGTCATCTTCCACCTGTCTTCTTGACACGCCTCTGGACGGGTGTCATATAGAGGTGATCTTCCTTCTAAATGGCTGCCACATGCCAAATGACAGCCACTTAGCTATCTGGGGGCTCGACACCACATCGATGGATGACTTGCGTTGCGATGCGGTGGAGCGGTGGAGTCTTGGCGGGAAGGTAGACCGCCAGCGGTCCCAGCAAGCCTGCCGGGGAAATCTCGGGACTTGTCTTCGAGGTGGCCTCGACCTGACCAGGCTCGCCTGCCCGGCAGGGGAGGTTTTTTCCTTAGTGATGTCTTGTTCTCTTTGCTTATCTTGGTCTTCTTGATCCGCCCCTTGATTCCTCAAAGGGCTATCTCTCTGGCTTGGTTTTGTCTTGAATGCTTGGTGGAGTTTGCATCTCTGCCACTTGAGCCTGTGTACAGTCCGGGCAACATATGTGAAGGTGTTTTGCACTGACACCCTACGGTGTGTTCAGTGCCAAAAATTCTTAAATATTATGGAAAAAATCATACTAAATTTTTAGGGCATTTGAAGAACTTTTATTTTTGGGTCATTTTTTATTGCACAGATAGTTCAGAAAACAGAAAAATAATAGTATTTTTGCTTTATTTAATCTAAATAACAGAAAGTAGAGAGTGGGTATGGAGAGTTGTGTTTACTAAATTCATCCATCTCATGCCCGTCAAAAGGAATCCATTAACAAGGTTGATCAAGTCTTATTAACAAACTTCTTCCGAATGACATGAAACCGGAGAATCTTCGTATAACACTAGGTTACCTCAACGGGGATATGCATGTCCCCAACAATGAGAATATCATATTTCTTTTTTATAGTAGGAATAGGGAATTCAAATCCTCCAATAGTAATTTTTGAAAATTTTCCAATAGAATTGATACTATTCGCTCGAGGTTGTTTCTTCGGAAAGTGTACCATATGCTCATTACCATTAACCTGAAAAGTGACATTGCCCTTGTTGCAATCAATAACAGCCCCTACTGAAGGAAATATGCCCTAGAGGCAACAATAAAGTTGTTATTTTATATTTCCTTATTCATGATAAAGGTTTATTATTCATTCTAGAATTGTATTGATCAGAAACTTAAATACATGTGTGAATACATAAACAAATATTGTGTCCCTAGTAAGCCTCTACTAGACTAGCTCGTTGATCAAAGATGGTTAAGGTTTCCTAACCATGGACATGTGTTGTCATTTGATAATGAGATCACATCATTAGGAGAATGATGTGATGGACAAGACCCATCCGTTAGCTTAGCATAATGACCGTTCAGTTTTATTGCTATTGCTTTCTTCATGTCAAATACATATTCCTTCGACTATGAGATTATGCAACTCCCGGATACCAGAGGAATACCTTGTGTTCTATCAAACGTCACAACATAACTGGGTGATCATAAAGATGCTCTATAGGTATCTCTGAAGGTGTTTGTTGAGTTGGCATAGATCAAGATTAAGATTTGTCACTCTGAGTATTGGAGAGGTAGTTCTGGGCCCTCTCGGTAATGCACATCATAAGAAGCCTTGCAAGCAAAGTGAATAATAAGTTAGTTGTAGAATGATGTATTACGGAACGAGTAAAGAGACTTGCCAGTAACGAAATTGAACTAGGTATGAAGATACCGACGATCGAATATCGGGCAAGTAACATACCGATGGACAAAGGGAATTACGTATGTTGTCATAAGATTCGACCGATAAAGATCTTCGTAGAATATGTAGGAGCCAATATGGGCATCCAGGTTCCGCTATTGGTTATTGACCGGAGAGGCGTCTCGATCATGTCTACATAGTTCTCGAACCCGTAGGGTCCGCACGCTTAACGTTTGTTGATAATATAGTATTATATGAGTTATGTATGTTGGTGACCGAATGTTGTTCGGAGTCCCGGATGAGACCACGGACATGAAGAGGAGCTCCGGAATGGTTTGGAAGTAAAGATTGATATATGGGATAATAGTGTTTGGTCTTTGGAAGGGTTCCAGAATTCACCGGAAGGGGTTTCGGATGTTTCCCGAAATGTTTGGGTACGAGAACACTTTATTTGGGGCAAACGGGAAAGCCCACGAGGGTTTTGGAAAGAGCAAAAGGAAGTTTTGCGGAGACCAGAGGCCAGACGCCAGAGACCCTGGTGTCTGGGCCCAGATGCCGAGAACCCTGGTGTCTGGCCCTGGAGTCCGAGAAGGACTCTTGCCTTTCGGGCAAAACCAACTTTGAGGAGGCTTTTACTCCAAGTTTCGACCCCAGGGCTCAACATATAAATTGAGGGGCAGGGCTAGCACCCAAGACACATCAAGATTCACCAAGCCATGTGCTGGCAACCCCGTCCCCTCTAGTTTATCCTCCGTCTAGTTTCTGTAGTGCTTAGCGAAGCCCTGCGGAGATTGTTCTTCATCACCAACCGTTACCATGCCGTCATGCTGCCGGAACTCATCTACTACTTCGCCTCTCTTGCTGGATCAAGAAGGCAAGGACGTCATCGAGCCGAACATGTGCTGAACGCGGAGGTGCCGTACGTTTGGTACTTGATTGGGACAGATCATGAAGGTGTACGACTACATCAACCGCATTGATAAACGCTTCCGCTTAGCGATCTTCAAGGGTATGAAGATGCTCTTCCCCTCTTGTAGCTATGCATCTTCATGGATAGATCTTGCGTGTGCGTAGAATTTTTTTTTCCATGCAACATTCCCCAACAGTGGCATCCGAGCCAGGTCTATGCGTGGATGATATGCATGAGTAGAACACAAAGAGTTGTGGGCGGTGATAGTCATACTGCTTACCACCAACGTCTTATTTTGATTCGGCGGTATTGTGGGATGAAGCGGCCCGGACCAACCTTACATGTCCACGCACATGAGACCGGTTCCACCGATAGACATGCAACTAGTTTTGCATAAAGGTGGCTGGCGGGTGTTTGTTTCTCCTACTTTAGTTGAATCGAATTTGACTGCGGCCGGTCCTTGAAGAAGGTTAAAACAGCAAACTTGATAAATCACCATTGTGGTTTTTGCCGTAGGTAAGAACGGTTCTTGCTAGAAGCCCGTAGCAGCCACATAAAACTTGCAACAACAAAGTAGAGGACGTCTAACTTGTTTTTGCAGGGCATGTTGTGATGTGATATGTGATTCATCTCCGTCGTATCTACTTTTCCTAACGCTTTTCCTCTTGTTTTGGACTCTATTTTGCATGATTTGAATGAAACTAACCCGGACTGACGCTGTTTTCAGCAGAACTACCGTGGTGTTGTTTTTGTGCAGAAATAAAAGTTCTTGGATTGGAACGAAACTTTGCGAGGATTTTTTATTCAATAAATAAGAATTTCTGGAGCCAAGAACCACCGGAGGGGGGCACCTGGGTGGGCACGACCCACCAAGGCGCCCCCCCCCCCCCCTCCAGGCGCGCCCAGGTGGGTTATCCCCACCTGGTGGCCTCGCAGACTTCAACCCTGATATTATAAAATCACATATTTGGAGAGAAAAAACCAGGGAGAAAGAATTATCGCGTTT
This sequence comes from Thinopyrum elongatum, assembly GCA_011799875.1. Lineage (NCBI taxonomy): Eukaryota > Viridiplantae > Streptophyta > Magnoliopsida > Poales > Poaceae > Thinopyrum > Thinopyrum elongatum. The sequence goes on from CM022300.1 coordinate 495,164,459, forward strand.
CACGAGACGGAGCCGCTGCCACCTCCTGTACTTCATCGGGAGGCCAGATCTGGAGTCCGTTTGGGGCTCCGGAGAGGGGGATCTTCGATCTTCGTCATCACCAACCCTTCTCCATCGCCAATTCCATGATGCTCCCCACTGGGAGTGAGTAATTCCTTCGTAGGCTCGGTGGTCGGTGAGGAGTTGGATGAGATTCATCATGTAATCGAGTTAGTTTTGGTAGGGCTTGATCCCTAGTATCCATTATGTTCTGAGATTGATGTTGCTATGACTTTGCCATGCTTAATGCTTGTCACTTTGGGCCCGGGTACCATGATTTCAGATCTGAACCGTTTATGTTATCACCATTATATCTATGTTCTAGATCCAATCTTGCAAGTTATAGTCACCTACTACGTGTTATGATCCGGCAACCCCGGAGTGACAATAGTCGAGACACTTCCCGGTGATGACCGTAGTTTGAGGAGTTCATGTATTCACTATGTGTTAATGCTTTGTTCCGGTTCTCTATTAAAAGGAGGTCTTAATATCCCTTAGTTTCCAATAGGACCCCGCTGCCACGGGAGGGTAGGACAAAAGATGTCATGCAAGTTCTTTCCATAAGCACGTATGACTATTTACGGAATACATGCCTACATTATATTTAGGAACTGGAGCTAGTGCTGTATCGCCCTAGGTTATGACTGTTATATGATGAATATCATCCAACAAATTCACCGATCCAATGCCTACGAATTTCTCTCATATTGTTCTTGCTAAGTAACTACTGCTATTGTCACTGTTGCACTTGCTACAAAATCATTGCTATCACTGTTACCGTTACTATTGCTATTGCTACTACTATCAAAACTATCATACTACTTTGCTACTGATCACTTTGCTACAGATAATTAATCTCCAGGTGTGGTTGAATTGACAACTCAGCTGCTAATACTTGCAAATATTCTTTGGCTCCCCTTATGTCGAATCAATAAATTTGGGTTGAATACTCTACCCTCGAAAACTGTTGCAATCCCTTATACTTGTGGGTTATCAATATGGTCAAGACATGATGTGATATACGTTATTGTATGAGATGATCATGTTTGGTAAATTTATCAGCAACCGCCAGGAGCCTTATGGTTGTCTCTTTATTGTATGAAATGCAATCGCCATGTAATTGCTTTACTTTATCGCTATGCATTAGCAATAGTTGTAGAAGCAATAGTTGGCGAGACGACCACGACACAACGATGGAGATCAAGGTGTCGAGCCGGTGACGATGGAGATCATGACGATGCTTTGGAGATGGAGATCAAAAGCACAAGATGATGATGGCCATATCATGTCACATATTTTGATTACATGTGATATTTATCTTTTATGCATCTTATTTTGCTTAGAACGGCGGTAGCATTATAAGATTATATGTTCACTTAATTTCAAGATAAAAGTGTTCTTCCCGAGTATGCACCGTTGCGAAAGTTCATCGTTTCGAGACACCACGTGATGATCGGGTGTGATAGACTCTACGTTCACATACAACAGGTGTAAGACAGTTTTGCACATGCAGAATACTTGAGTTAAACTTGACGAGCCTAGCATGTACAGACATAGTCTCGGAACACTGGAGACCGAAAGGTCGAATGTGAGTCATATAGTAGATATGATCAACATAGAGATGTTCACCATTGATGACTACCCCATCTCACGTGATGATCGGACATGGGTTAGTTGATTTGGATCACGTATCACTTAGATAACTTGAGGGATGTTTATTTAAGTGGGAGTTCATTAGTAATTTGATTAAATTGAACTTAATTTATCATGAACTTAGTCCTGGTAGTATTTGCAAATCTATGTTGTAGATCAATAGCTCGTGATATAGTTCCCCTATTTTTTGATATGTTCCAAGAGAAAAACTAAGTTGAAAGATGATAGTAGCAATGATGCGAACTGGGTCCGTGATCTGAGGATTATCAAGACCATGTATTTCTTCAATAGGCGGTAAATTCTTAACATCTTCAGCTTTAATACCATTTTCTTTCATAGATTTCTTTGCCTCTTGCATATCTTCAGGACTGAGAAATAGAATACCCCTCTTCTTCGGAGTTGACTTAGGTGGTGGTTCAGGAAGAGTCCAATCATTATCATTACTCAATATATTATTCAATAGTACTTCAGCTTGTTCAACAGTTTGTTCCCTGAAAACACAACCAGCACAACTATCTAGGTGGTCCCTAGAAGCATCGGTTAGTCCATTATAAAAGATATCAAGTATTTCATTTTTCTTAAGAGGATGATCGGGCAAAGCATTAAGTAATTGGAGAAGCCTCCCCCAAGCTTGTGGGAGACTCTCTTCTTTAGTTTGCACAAAGTTAAATATTTCATGTAAAGCAGCTTGTTTCTTATGAGCAGGAAAATATTTTTCAGAGAAGTAATAAATCATATCCTGGGGACTACGCACACAACTAGGAGCAAGAGAATTAAACCATATCTTAGCATCACCCTTTAATGAAAAAGGAAACAACTTAAGAATATAGTAGTAACGAAATTTTCCTCATGAGCAAATAGGGTGGCTATATCATTCAGTTTAGTAAGATGTGCCACAACAGTTTCAGATTCATAACCATGGAAAGGATCACATTCAACCAAAGTAATTAGCTCAGGATCGACAGAGAATTCATAATCCTTATCAGTAACAAAGATAGGTGAAGTAGCAAACTTAGGATCATATTGCATTCTAGCATTCAAAGATTTTTCTTTCCACTTGCATAGTAATTTCTTAAGGTCACCTCTATCCTTACAAGCAAGAAAGTCCCTAGCTACCTCTCCATCCATAACATAACCCTCAGGTATAACAGGCAATTCATATCTAGGAGAGCTAGGCCTAATGGGTGTTTTAAAGTTTTCAGTTTCAACAATTTCATCAGTTTCAGAAATATCATCAGTTTCAGCATTCTCAATATCTCTAGCAAGTTGTTCATCAAGAAATTCACCCAGTGGCACAGTATTATCAAGCAAATTAGTAGTACCATCATAAGCATCATGCATAGCAGAAGTAGCATCATCAATTACTTGCGAAGTATCAGAATCAATAGCAGGTGTAGGTGTCGCAAGCTTACTCAAAACAGAAGGTGAATCAAGTGCAGAGCTAGATGGCAGTCCCTTACCTCCCCTCGTCCTAGAGGGAAAAATCTTGGTTTTGGTATCTTTCAGATTCTTCATAGTGATCAATAGATAAAAATCCAAAGTGACTCAGAGAATAGATCTATGCTCCCCGGCAACGGTGCCAGAAAAAGGTCTTGATAACCCACAAGTATAGGGGATCGCAACAATTGTCGAGGGTAGAGTATTCAACCCAAATTTATTGATTTGACACAAGGGGAGCCAAAGAATATTCATGAGTATTAGCAGTTGAGTTGTCAATTCAACCACATCTGAAAGACTTAATATCTACAGCAAAGTGTTTAGTAGCAAAGTAGTATGGAAGTAACGGTAATAGTGGCAAAAGTAACAGTAGTAGTTTTGTAGTGATTGTAACAGCAGTAGCAACGAAAGTAACTTAGCAAAGATCAATATGTGAAAAGCTCATAGGCATTGGATCGGTGATGATAATTGTGTTGGATAATATTCATCATGTAGCAGTCATAACCTAGGGTGACACAGAACTAGCTCCAATTCATTAATATAATGTAGGCATGTATTCCGTATATAGTCATACGTGCTTATGGAAAAGAACTTGCATGAAATCTTTTGTCCTACCCTCCCGTGGCAGCGGGGTCCTAATGGAAACTAAGGGATATTAAGGCCTCCTTTTAATAGAGAACCGGAACAAAGCATTAGCACTTAGTGAATACATGAACTCCTCAAACTACGGTAATCACCGGAAAGAATCCCAATTATTGTCACCTTGCGGTATGATGTCTACTACACAACTTGTTCTTGTAGACTCGTGTTGGGCCTCCAAGCGCAGAGTTTTGTAGGACAGTAGCAATATTCCCTCAAGTAGATGACCTAAGGTTTATCAATCCGTGGGAGGCGTAGGATGAAGATGGTCTCTCTCAAACAACCCTGCAACCAAATAATAAAAAGTCTCTTGTGTCCCCAACACACCAAATACAATGGTAAATTGTATAGGTGCACTAGTTCGGCGAAGAGATAGTGATAAAAGTGTAGTGACGATGGTAGATATTGATTTTTGTAATAGGAACAATAAAAAACAGCAAGGTAGCAATTGATGAAATGGAGCACAAACGGTATTGCAATGCTTGAAAATGAGGCCTAGGGTCCGTACTTTCGCTAGTGCAATCGCACAACAATGCTAATCTAATTAGATCATATAACCATCCCTCAATGTGCGATGAAGAATCACCCCAAAGTTCCTATCTAGCGGAGAACATAAGACGAAATTGTTTGTAGGGTACGAAACCACCTCAAAGGTATTCTTTCCGATCAATCTATCCTAGAGTTCGTACTAAAATAACACCAAGCCATTCTTTCCGATCGATCTAACCAAGAGTTTGTACTAAAATAACACCATATGATACACATCAACCAACTCTAATATCGCATAGATACTCCAATGTCATCGCGAGTATTCGTGAGTTGATTATGCGATATGCATCAAACAATTTCAGATTCATAATACTCAATCCAACACAAAGAACCTCAAAGAATGACCCAAGATATCTACCGGAGAAACAAAGACGAGAACGTGCATCAACCCCTATGCATAGATTACCCCAATGTCACCTCGGGAATCCGCGAGTTGAGTACCAAAACACATATCAAGTGAATCAATATGATACCCCATTGTCACCACGGGTATTCATAGCAAGACATACATCAAGTGCTCTCAAATCCATAAATTTATTCAATCCGATAAAACAAAACCTCAAAGGGAAAACTCAATTCATCACAACAAAATAGAGAGGGGAAAACACCATATGATCCAACTATATTAACAAAGCCTGCGATACATCAAGATCACATCTCAAGAAAACGAGAGAGAGAGAGAGAGAGAGATTAAACACATAGCTACTGGTACAAACCCTCAGCCCCGAGGGTGGACTACTCCCTCCTCATCATGGTGGCCGTCGAGATGATGATGATGGCCACCGGTGATGATTTCCCCTCCGGCAGGGTGCCGGAATGGGGTCTAGATTGGTTTTTCATGGCTACAGAGGCTTGCGGCGGCAGAACTTCTGATCTAGGGTTACCCCCAGGGTTTTTGGGATATTTGGCAATTTATAGGGCAAAGAGGCGGTGCAGGAGGTCACCGAGGGGGGCACAACCCCCCTGGGCGTGCCCAGGTGGGTTGTGCCACCTCGGGCCTCCCCTCTAGTACTTTTTTAGCCCATCCTGGGTCTTCTGGTCCAAAAAAATTCTCCAAAAAATTTCGCTGCGTTTGGACTCCGTTTGATATTGATTTTCTGCGATGTCAAAACAAGCAAAAAACAGCAACTGGCACTGGGCACTATGCCAATAGGTTAGTCCCAAAAAATGATATAAAGTTGCTATAAAATGATTGTAAAACATCCAAGAATGATAGTATAACAGCATGAATACTTCATAACTTATAGATACGTTGGAGACGTATCAGGGTATGCGGATCATAACTCGTAATAGGTGTCTACAACTTGCAAGATAGGATCAAGAACTCACATATATTCATGAAAACATAATAGGTTCATATCTGAAATCATGGCACTCGGGCCCTAGTGACAAGCATTAAGCATAGCAAAGTCATAGCAACATCAATCTCAGAACATAGTGGATACTAGGGATCAAACTTAACAAAACTAACTCGATTACATGATAAATCCTATCCAACCCATCACCGTCCAGCAAGCCTACGATGGAATTACTCACGCATGGTGGTGAGCATCATGAAATTGGTGATGGAGGAAGGTTGATGATGATGATGATGATGGCGATGAATTCCCCTCTCCGGAGCCCCAAACGGACTCCAGATCAGCCCTCCCGATGAAGAACAGGAGGCAGCGGCGGCTATCGTAAAACGCGATGAATCCTTCTCTCTGATTTTTTTCTCCTTGAATAGGGTTATATAGAGTTGGAGTTAGGGTCGGAGGAGGTCCAGGGGGCCCACAAGCCCTCTAGGCGCGCCCCCAGGCTTGTGGCATCTAGGTGGACCCCTTTGGTTAATTCTTGTGCCAGTATTTTTTATATATTCCAAAAATATTCTCCGTAAATTCTTAGGTCAATCCGAGAACTTTGATTTCGGCACAAAAATAACACCATGGCAATTCTGCTGAAAACAGCATCAGTCCGGGTTACTTCTATTCAAATCATGCAAATTAGAGTCCAAAACAAGGGCAAAAGAGTTTGGAAAAGTAGATACGATGGAGACATATCATGTGCCCTTGCCATGCATTAGTTGCATCGGTTTGAGTTCTCTACGGTGATACGTGGAATTGAAGTTGAGAAGCTTATTACTCTTGGGTGCTTGGTACCCTAGAGCTTCTTCCTCTTGGGTGCTTGGGCGCCCTAGACGGTTGGTGATGTCGTGGATTTGTCACGGCAGATGTCCTTAGTGTGAGGACTTAGTCATGAGGCCAACGCATCTATGTGGTAGCTTGAGAGGGGTTGAGTGGGACGAGAGACGTGAGGTTTTACCCAGGTTCGGCCCCTCACGGTGGAGGTAAAAGCCTACATCCTGCTTCATTGATATTGATGATGATGATGCTCACGATTACAAGGGTGCTCTTTCGCTACCTCTATCTCGAGGGCTATTGACTTGTTTGTCTAAACTTGTCCCTCTCGGGGTGCCCTGTCCCTCCTTATATAAGTTGGAGGGGCGGGTTACATGTGGAGTCCTAGTAGGACTAGGACTATTCTATTACAAGTGGAATCCTAGTCTTGCTTCTTTTGTAAGATAATATTCCTTATGCCTTTCCTCTTAAGCCGGCCCACCATAACATGAGCCGGCCTTCCATGAATCGCCTTCTGGGCCACCGGGTCTTGTCGTTCCTCTGACCCGTTTGCCGGGTCACCCATAAGTCGCCAGGCTCGGGCGGATCACTTAGTGAGTCGACCAGTCAGGGCGGGTCATTAGTGAGTCGCCAAGTCCGGCCGGGTTATACTTCCAGCCGGGTTACACCGCAGGGTATATCCCCGACATTAGCCCCCAGTTTAATTTGGATTTATCCATGTTAAACTAATCCTGCAAAATAAACACAAGAACAAATTTGACAGGTTGTGCTCCAAAAAAGTTTTTCTAAGCCGATACCTGATCATCCTTAAGTCCTTGTCATGTCCTTATTCTGGAAAGTCCGGGTCAATAGGCCAGCTTCATAGTCAATTTGCTTGTAGAAAAATATTATAAGAAAGAATCCATTTGAGCTGGCCTTCAATGCTTTGTCTTAATAAAAATATTGGACTTAAGATGTCCTTCTGGAGCTGAACTAGCTTTAAATACTCCGGCTTAATGATGCTAAAGCTTGTCAAACTGCGACCCTCGAAATTGCCGGGTTATGACTGATAATGCCGGGTCATGATTGTTGCTGACACCGGGTCATGTAATTGATTTTCCTGAGCTATCCAGGCCAAAACTGAGAATATGATACCTGGTTTGTTCAAAAAACTGAGAACTTTTAAAGATGTTCCTCCCTGATATGCATATCACCTGTAGCCCCCAAGTCTTAAGAAGAGGACATAGTGATAGCTTAAGACTTGCTTTAATATAATGCTGCAACTTTGGAGAAATCCAGGTTGTTCATCTAAGCCACCAGTCATAAACTGAATATTTTGTACTTGACATGTGTAGCCCCCAAGTGCCGGGTCATTATGCAATAATGAGTAGGGACTTTGTAGATGTGATTATGTAGACTTTAAGCAGCAATGTGTAGCCCCCAAGGGCCGGCTCAATAAGATAATACTGAGCTGGGACTTTACTTGTACTTCAAAAAATAACACCATATGATGTAGCTCCCAAGTTTCGGGTTACCTTTGACAGGAGCAATTAGTAGCCCCCAAGGGCCAGCTCATCACTATGTGATGGCTCGGGTCTTCAATGAGGCGAGTTAAAATGACTTTGCATTAGCCCCCAAGTGCCATGGTGCATGCTTGTAGTGACATGGGACTTGCATACTCGATGTAATCTTGACTTGAATAATGTAGACCCCAAGTGCCGGGTCGTATGCCTGCAGCGACTCGGGACTAAATAAAACCATATTCTTTGTCCGGATGATGTTGTTGAAAGCCTTTGCATACAATATTGAACCATGCTCTTTGTTGTGAACCGGTACTCTTGGATGAAGAAATAATAGCCATTGCTCTGAAGCGGCTTTTGAAAACCTTAATCATAATAATGGTTATTGGTAACCATAATAAAAATCCAGCCATGTTGGCTATTAAAGATTTGAATAATATAATCCGGTATGAAAACCTCAATCAATACCATAATGAAAATCCAGCCAAGTTTGGCTATTAAAGATTTGAATACTTTATCTGTTGACAAGTAAATCCGGAGTTAAATACCCGGCGGCTCTTGGCCGATGGCGACTTAATGCGCATCCATTGTACTCCGGGATTTTTGTAACCCAGCGGCTTATAGCCTTTGTAAAAATCAAGAACTGATAACCCTCTTGAAACACCAATTTTAATCTTTGATGATAGGTTTAAAATTAATCATTTATGTAAGCCATAGCTCTGCATGTCCTGCACAAAGTTTAAACAATATATACGCCCTAGCGACTTAACGTCAAAAGCCAGGGCGGGTAATGTCGTGGAATTGTCATGGCAGATGTCCTCGTTGAAAGGACTTAGTCGTGAGGCCAACGCATCTATGTGGTAGCTTGAACGGGGTTGGTTGGAATCGAGAGACACGAGGTTTTACCCAGGTTCGGCCCCTCATGGTGGAGGTAAAAGCCTACATCCTGCTTCATTGATATTGATCATGGTGATGCTCTCGATTACAAGGGTGCTCTTTCGCTACCTCTATCTCGAGAGCTATTGATTTGTCTGTCTCAACTTGTCCAACCCCCCCTCTTGGGGTGCCCCGCCCCTTCTTATATAAGTTGAAGGGGCGGGTTACATCACTAGTCCTAGTAGGATTAGGATTACTCTATTACAAGTGGAGTCCTAGTCTTGCTTCCTTTGTAGGAGAATATTCCTTATGCCTTTCATCTTTAAGCCGGCCTACCGGACACGCACCTTGAGCCGGTCTTCTCATAAGCCACCCTCTGGGCCTTGGGCCTCCGGTTCTTGTCGCTCCTCTGACCCGCCTGCCGGGTTACCAATGAACCGCCAAGCTCGGGCGGGTCACCCGTGAGTCGCCAGGTCCGGGCGAGTTACCAATGAGTCGCAGATCAGTGAGTCGCCAGTCTTCAGGTGGGTTACTGATGACACGCCAAGTCCCGGCCGGGTCATATATCCGGCCGGGTCATACCGCGGTGTATATCCACGACATTAGCCCCCAGTTTAATTTGGATTTATCCATGTTAAACTGATCCTGCAAAATAAACACAAGAACAAATTTGACAGGTTGTGCTCCGGGTTAAATGTTTTTTTTGAACCGGCACCTGATCATCCTTAAGTCCTTGTCATTTCCTTCCTCTGGAAAGTCCAGGTCAATAAGCCAGCTTCATAGCCAATTTGCTTGTAGAAAAATATTGTGAAAAATGATCCATTTGAGTCGGCTTCCAATGCTCTGACTTGACAAAAATATTGGTCTTGAAATATTCATCCAATGTTCAGCCAGCTTGAAGATGTAGAGCTTGGCGAGTTATGATTACCAAAATTGCCGGGTTATAAAAACTGATGATACCGGGTCATTATCATTGCTGAAACCGGGTCATGTAATTGACTTTCTTGAGTTATCCAGGCCAAAACTGAGAATATAAAACCTGGTTTATTCAAAAAACTGAGAACTTGAAAATATTCCTCCCTGATATGCATATCATCTGTAGCCCCCAAGTCTTAAGAGGAAAACATAGTGATAGCTTAAGACTTGCTTCAATATAAATGCTGCGACTTGGGAGAAATCCGGATTGTTCATGTAAGTCGCCAATCATAACTGAATATTTTGCACCTCATATGTGTAGCCCCCAAGTGCCAGGTCATTATGCAATAATGAGCAGGGACTTTGTAGATATGATCATGCAGATTTGAGCAGTAACGTGTAGCCCCCAAGGGCCGGCTCAGTAAGATAATACTGAGCTAGGACTTTATATGTACTTCAAAAAATAACACCATATGATGTAGCTCCCAAGTTTCGGGTTACCTTTGACAGGAGCAATCAGTAGCCCCCAAGGGCCGGCTCATTACGATGTGATGAGTCGGGTCTTCAATAAGGTGAGTTAAAAATAACCTTGCATTAGCCCCCAAGTGTCATGGTGCATGCTTGCAGCGACATGGGACTTGCATACTTAAAGTAAACTCAATTTGAATAATGTAGCCCCCAAGTGTCGGGTCGTATTCCTGCAGCGACTCGGGACTATTCCTTCCATTGTAGAATAAATCATATCCATTGATAAAGAAATAATAGCCATTGCGCTGAAGCGACTTTGAAAACCTCAATCATAATACTGGTTATTGATAACCATAATAAAAATCTAGCCATGTTGGCTATTAAAGTTTTGAATAATATAATCCGGTATGAAAACCTCAATCATTCAATACCATAATGAAAATCCAGCCAAGTTTGGCAATTAAAGATTTGAATAACTTATATGTTTGACAAGTAAATCTGGAGTTAAATATCCGGCGGCTCTGGACCGATGGCGACTTAATGCGCATCCATTGTACTCCAGGATGCAACCCGGCGGCTTATAACCTTTGCAAAGAATCAGGAATTGATAACCCCATCCATGGCGGCTCATAGTCATGTCCAGTTTTTGAAAAGATCACTTTGGCGGCTCATAGCCTCAATATACTCAATATTGAGCAATATAACCCGGTGCTGGATAACCCGGCAACATCTTCAGATGGCTAGATAATGGGTTTAAACGCAATGATTCATATGAGCCATAGCAATATTTTTACTTATGTGTAAAGCTCTTCATGTCCTACACAAAGTTTAAACGACATATGCCCTGGCGACTTAACGTCAAAAGCCAGGGCGGGTAACAACCCAAACATAAAAGTCTTATGCAATTACTGAAAAGACTAAGCAAGGCCATTCAAGCCTAAACATACTGGCGACTTGAAGTCAAAAGTCAGGGCGGGTTATCAAACCTCGCATATTTATATTACCAAGAAAACATACCTGTAGAACTGGCTCATACTGCCGGCTTGTATTGCCATATCCAATGAGGGTGCAAACCGCAGTGGCGGCAACTTGTACGCCTATCCATTGAGCCATCCTGTGGAGGCAGAGGCTAATAATATATCATGACTTGCTTCAGAGTTGTTGGAACAGACCGGGCCGCAGGGCGGCGACTTGCACACACATTTGTTGAACAATGCGATACAGTCGGATACTGGCGCATGACAATATTGGCGCGAGCTTTATATCCATGGCATGACCATTGCTCTTGCAGTGAACAATCGTCCTGCATCAAAAAACATCGCAAGCCAGAGTAATTGTTCTTTAGAGAAAATAAAAAAGACATATCAATAAAAATTAACCGGACAGAATTCACCTGATTTGCCCGAAAACTATGGTAGGGACCAGTGAGTAGGGGCGGCTCAACAAAGCTAACCGGCGACTCAATACAGCCCCGGCGGCTCAGGCAAAACCGGCGACTCAATACAGCCCCGGCGGCTCAGGCAAAACCGGCGACTCAATACAGCCCCGGCGGCTCAGGCAAAAACCGGTGACTCGGCCGCCAGGGGCGGCTCAACACGCGTCCGCAGGGACGGCGGCTCAACGCAGAAGACCAGCGATTCAATATGGCCCCGGCGACTCAATACAGCCCCAGCGGATCAGGCAGAACCGGCGACTCGGCCGCCAGGGGCGGCTCAACACGCATCCGTGGGGTCGGCGGCTCACCGCAGAAGACCAGCGATTCAAATCGCAACCTTAATTTTCTTGAAAATCTCAGAATATGAATCTGGACCAATGAACTCAAAGCCGATGTCGACCCTTTCGAACCGGCTCTTCTTCATCCGAAAATTGCAAACTTCTCGATCCCTGTGAGAGATCCCTCCAAGAACTCAACACCACCGTGCGTAGGCCCCACGGTGGGCGCCAATTGTCGTGGAATTGTCATGGCAGATGTCCTCGTTGAAAGGACTTAGTCGTGAGGCCAACGCATCTATGTGGTAGCTTGAACGGGGTTGGTTGGAATCGAGAGACACGAGGTTTTACCCAGGTTCGGCCCCTCATGGTGGAGGTAAAAGCCTACATCCTGCTTCATTGATATTGATCATGGTGATGCTCTCGATTACAAGGGTGCTCTTTCGCTACCTCTATCTCGAGAGCTATTGATTTGTCTGTCTCAACTTGTCCAACCCCCCCTCTTGGGGTGCCCCGCCCCTTCTTATATAAGTTGAAGGGGCGGGTTACATCACTAGTCCTAGTAGGATTAGGATTACTCTATTACAAGTGGAGTCCTAGTCTTGCTTCCTTTGTAGGAGAATATTCCTTATGCCTTTCATCTTTAAGCCAGCCTACCGGACACGCACCTTGAGCCGGTCTTCTCATAAGCCGCCCTCTGGGCCTTGGGCCTCCGGGTCTTGTCGCTCCTCTGACCCGCCTGCCGGGTTACCAATGAACCGCCAAGCTCGGGCGGGTCACCCATGAGTCGCCAGGTCCGGGCGGGTTACCAATGAGTCGTAGATCAGTGAGTCGCCAGTCTTCAGGTGGGTTACTAATGACACGCCAAGTCCCGGCCGGGTCATATATCCGGCCGGGTCATACCGCGTGGTATATCCCCGACAGGTAACAACCCAAACATAATATAGTCTTATGCAATTATGGAAAAGACTAGAATTAAGGCAATCCAAGCCAAAATATACTGGCGACTTAAAGTCCAAAGACAGGGCAGGTTATCAAACCTCGCATACTTATATAACCAGGAAAACATACCTGTAGAATTGACTTATACTGCCGGCTTACATCGCCATATCCAGTGAGGGTGACAACCGGTAGATTGACACCATGGTGATGCCTTGATAATTATAATCCGGAGCGGGTATTAACCCGTATGCATGAAATATCATGACTTTGATTGCTCAAGGCAAAATATCCTGGCGACTTAAAGTCCGCTATCAGGGTGGGTCATTAACCCAATATGCTCAAGTATGAGTCATACGATCAAGGCTAAATGGCCCGAATCGAGAAAACCATATGTTAACATGGAAGAAGGATATGAATCCAAAAAATTTCAGAAAAAACATCAATCCAGAAAACAAGGATTCCATAGGCCGCCAAGCCTAAAACTTCAAGTGCTTTCATGGGCCGCACAGCCACAGAGTTATTTCCAGCACACCTGTAAGCCGGCCCCTCACATGACAAACCGCCGTTTTAACTCTAACAAGTTTAGGGTCTTATTTAAAAGATTGACTGTTTAAGAGTACGGCGGGTCATTCCAGGATTACCTGGGTGGAGTAACAACGACAGACAGGCCGGTTAACCCGAAATTTGGTGTTTACACCTGGCTAGGAAGCCGATCAAGAGGGTATGCAAGGCTATGCTCAGTGAGCAGGAAGCCCCCAAGTGACCAAGGAGGTGGCTAGGAAGCCGATCAAGAGGGTATGCAAGGCTATGCTCAGTGAGCAGGAAGCCCCCAAGTGACCAAGTAGGTGGCTAGGAAGCCGATCAAGAGGGTATGCAAGGCTATGCTTAGTGAGCAGGAAGCCCCCAAGTGACCAAGTAGGTGGCTAGGAAGCCGATCAAGAGGGTAATCAAGGCTCTGCTCATTGAGCAGGTAGCCCCCAAGTGACCAATAATGTGATAAGCCAATAAGGCAGGATACCCATATTTGAACTGCGTACTGCAGCAAGTTCTCTTTGGCAACCTTTAATTTTTCTCAGCACTCGAACTTGCGAGATATGAATTCTTCTTGAACCGAACGTTGAGCCAGATATTGAGAGCTCAAGGCTTTGTGAGAGATAGATTTCCCTTTAGCCGGATATTGAACCGGAATTCTTCTTTTTAAGCCGGAAATTTCTGACGGCCCTTAAATTTTCATCGATATAGCAGTAGCCTCCGGGTCCGGGTTATCTTCCCTCCAATGACCCGGGGTTCTTGAATCTTCTTAAACTGGTAAGATTTGCTGAGTCGTGTCATTGTAGCCCCCGAGTCTTAAGACGGTTCGAGGAGTTGGCTTAAGATTCTTTATACTTGACTGTTATATGCTCCCGGTATGAGTCATTCAACAACTCAGTGACATATCGGTCCCTTTTGCAGTAGACAACTTGTCCTGCATTAAAGAATTTACAAACCAGAGTAATTGCACTTTGAAAGAAATTAATATGTAATATAAAAAATATACTGGATGGATTTCACCTGATATGTTAGGCCAGAATTTATCCGCCGTGGGGTTGATGATCACCACAGTGAAGCTAAAGTCAATCACGGGCGAGTCGGCCGCGGGAGCAGGCAGATGAGTCGGCTGCGGCGTTGTAAGCCGGTGCGGAAGGACGAGTTAATTACAGACGCGGTAAGCCGTACAGACGGGCGAGTCAACCGCAGGCACGGTCTCGGCGAGTTGATATAGATCGAGCTGCACGGGCGGCGGCTAGCACACACCCATTCAACAGCAAGCGGGCGCGGACACCGGTGCATAATGATGCTAACGCACACTCCATAGGTACAGCATGGCACCACCTTTATAATGAATCATTGTCCTGCACATAAAAATAGACAGACCAAAGTAATTGCTCAATGACGGAAACAATATGTGCTAATAGAATAGACCTTTAGATGGGCATCACCTTATTTGTCCGGACGACACATGATTCATATAGGGCGTCCGTAGATAATATGGTAATGTTGCAGCCTTCCCACAATCACCAATTTCCAGGACTGTTTTTCTCCTGGTAGATTTTTCTCCAAAAGTTTCCAATCATGTTGAATTTTCTTCAGTTTTGCTAGAACTCATCTAGATGAGATATAATTTGGTCTCATTACCTTTTATAGCCATTGAATGTGATGCTATAAGATGCGTGTATGCTGACGTGGGTTGTATCTGTTCTTATTTTCCAGATGAATAAGACCATATTATATCTCATCTAGATGAGTTTTATGTACTCCCAATTTTCTTTGCCCATTCTCTGCTTGTCTTAGCTATAACTTCCCGAAACCAAAGGACAGTAACCTCCACACATTTACACTTGTGCTAGATGAACTCCAAACCGCCGCTCCCATCGCTCAACAGAGATGAAGCAGGCGGAGGCGCAACTGGCAGGGTCAAGCGGTAGAAGCCACGGGGCCAGAGGTGCGACGGCAGCTCGGAGGAGTGAGGCACGGCGGGTTGGATCGAGGCCACGGGCGGCGGCTCACGGTGAGTCAACGGGCGGCTCACAGCAGCGGGGGTAGAAGCAGGCCGCAGCAATGACGGAGGCGGCTCACCCGCGGCGGGTTACGGCTACGGCGGATGCAGATCCACGGGGCCGGCTCGGTGACAGCGGCTTGGAGCGATGGCGACGACGTGATCGACCGACGCGGTGGAGGGGAAGTCTTTAGGCAGTGTCGGCGTGCACGAGACAAGCAGCGGCTTGCGGACGACGGCTGTGGCCATGGCCTAAATCGGCCCATGTGAACGGGCGCTGTAGGCTGCCGCTGATGGAATTTTTCTCCTCAGCTATGAACACGTTGCAGTAGCGAGTTGGAGTCAGGCGATTTGAAGCAGTGGAGGCGGCTCGGCGAAACCCGGCTGCGGTGGCTGCGGCTGATGCCTGCGGCGAAGGCGAGAGCGCTCGGAGGAGAATCGGCCCCGACGGGGACAGAGCACAGCCAGGGCGGCTCAAGGCGGCTCGGCAACGGCGCGGGAAGGCTAAGGCGGCTCATAGGTGACCCGGCGGACCGGCTCGAGGCGGCGACGGCGCGTTGAAGCGGGCCACAGCAGAGGCTGCTGGAGAGGTCGCAGCGGCGGCTCAAGGAGAGAGAGAAAACGGCTCAAGCAGAGGCGTGGCGATGCCGGGTCAGCTCAGCACGGCTGAGCCACGGCGGGAGTGACGGAGCGGCGCAGGTGAAGCCGCAGCAGCCTGCTCCAGGGCGGCTGGCAGACTCTCCCGGGTCGTGGCTGTTTCCGGGGCGACCCCAGTTGGACAGATCGGGTCGTGGTCTTCCCTTTGGTAATTGAAAAACTGAACCAATACTTCTAGCAGCTTCACGTACTAGTACTAGTTGCTGACTTGACGAAAGCAATGATTAAAAAACGAATTCTGGACCTTGCTGGACAGATTACTCTTTCTCACAATCTGAGTTTTTACGTGGACAGTACTCAAGTACTTGGTGGGCCACGAACAATAGCAGCGGAGTAGTACTGTAATAGTATTTCGAAAAAACTAACGCCCACACGTGTGGCATCTTGCACATCGCCCAAACACCTCCTTTGCCACTCATTTTGCCACATGTGAACAGATGACATCAGCAGAAATCTTTTTGGTTTTTGGCTTAAAAATATTTTATCTCCTAATTAAAAAATTGAATTAAAAATCCGTTTTTACCATTAAATCCGTCTCGACGAGATCTTCAAAACTAGACCCCATGTTGATATGTTTCGACGAAAAAAAAAATTACCCAAAATTGCCATGATGTTTACACTGTAGTTGCCATAGTGCTTAAACTAAAGTTGCCATGTGGCAATTTCAGTTTGTAGTGTATGGCAATTTTAGTATTTTGATGATGGCAACTTCAGTACTTTGACCATGAAAATTATTTTTTGTATGAACCATGGCAATTTTAAGTGCACGTATCATGGCAATTTTAGTTTATGGTTCATGGCAAGTCTAGTTTCTTAATTCTCCGTTTTATAAATGTCAAAATTTACTTTTAAATGTAGAAAAAAATAGCTTAAACATATTATGGCAACTTCAGTGTAAACACCATGGCAATTCATGCGCAATAGACATGGCAACTTTTAACCCAAAAAAAATTCGTCGAAATATATTGATATGAGATCTAGTTTCGAAGATCTCGTCGCGAGGGATTTAATGGTGAAAACGGATTTTCAATTGGATTTTTCATTTAAGAGAGAAAACATTTTAAAAACTGAAAATCCAAAAAGATTCCCACATGCATGCATGCGGTGACGTGGCGCAGTCTGTGTGTTATAGGGCGTGTGGGCGGGTTTCGCTCCCACCACACGTGTGGGCGTTAGCATTGTCCTAGTATTTCTTGATTCCCAAACGAGGATAGTTTTCCATCAATCCTCAGGAGCCTCGGATACTGTAATACATGTACTTGCAGCAGAAAAAACTCATATCGAACCCGGCGATTTGCGGCAACTGCTTAAAACCAACGCATCAACCCGATCCCTTGGTGACGTCGAATCAGATTCTTGTCCGGTCTCGTCTGCAGCGGAAAAAAGCGATCTGCGCTCGGATTCAACGGGTCGCCGTGCAACACGTGAGGCGCCGCACGCAAACCCTAAAATCTCTACGAATCTCGTATTTGCCAGCTCCAAAGTTTTAACCATAATTCTGATCTGCCAACGATAAATTTGCCGGCTCTGTCCATGGTCGTCCGGCGGGTCACGCGGTCGTTCCATGCTGGCTCTTTTTCATCTGATCAATCGTGAATTTCTCGATCCCTGAGAGAGATCCCAAGAACTCAACACCACCGTGCGCGGGCCCCATGGTGGGCGTCAACTGTCGTGGATTTGTCACGGCAGATGTCCTTAGTGTGAGGACTTAGTCGTGAGGCCAACGCATCTATGTGGTAGCTTGAGAGGGGTTGAGTGGGACGAGAGACGCGAGGTTTTACCCAGGTTCGGCCCCTCACGGTGGAGGTAAAAGCCTACATCCTGCTTCATTGATATTGATGATGATGATGCTCACGATTATAAGGGTGCTCTTTCGCTACCTCTATCTCGAGGGCTATTGACTTGTCTGTCTAAACTTGTCCCTCTTGGGGTGCCCTGTCCCTCCTTATATAAGTTGGAGGAGCGGGTTACATGTGGAATCCTAGTAGGACTTGGACTATTCTATTACAAGTGGAATCCTAGTCTTACTTCTCTTGTAAGATAATATTCCTTATGCCTTTCCTCTTAAGCCGGCCCACCATAACATGAGCCGACCTTCCATGAACCGTCTTCTGGACCACCGGGTCTTGTCGTTCCTATGACCCGTTTCCCGGGTCACCCATAAGTCGTCAGGCTCGGGCGGATCACTTAGTGAGTCGACCAGTCAGGGCGGGTCATTAGTGAGTCGCCAAGTCCGGCCGGGTTATACTTCCAGCCGGGTTACACCGCGGGGTATATCCCGGCAGGTGGTGTCTCTGAGCTCAATCATTGTGGTGTAAAACTTCGGGCTTGCACCGGGGTCTCCAATTAGGTTGTGGAGATTGCCCCGAGCAATTTGTACGGGTTCCGGTGACTGCCCCCAAGGGTTGCCAAAGTGTACGGGTTCGGTGACCGCCCCCAAGGGTTGCCATTTGTACGGGTTCGGTGACCGCCCTCAAGGGTTCCTTAGTGGAATCACAGCATCTTGCATTGTGCGAGGGCATGAGGAGATTATGATGGCCCTAGTGGCTTTTTGGGGAGCATTGTGCCTCCACACCGCTCCAAACGGAGATTAGCATTCGCAAGGGTGTGAACTTTAGGATACATCGTCGTATCCACGTGTCACAGTTATCTCTTACCCGAGCCCTTTACTTATGCACTTTACTTTGTGATAGCCATAGTTTGACATGTTATATATCTTGCTAGCACTTAGTTGGTTATCTTGCTTAGCATAAGTTGTTGGTGCACATAGGTGAGCCTAGTTGTTTTAGGTTTTGTGCCTGGCAAATTAAATGTCAGTTTTATTCCGCATTTGTTCAAGTCTAAACCGTAACTATTTTAAAGCGACTATTCAAACCCCCCCCCCCCCCCCTTTAGGCGACATCCACGATCTTTCATCAGGGCTATGTTTATTAGCAAGATGAGATCTCAAGCACAAATATAAAGTTGTGCGAGTGAGACCTCATACCCATGCATGTTTTAATCATGAGTGTTTTCATCCTAAAGGCTGCGATCTGCTTTGCAAAAATGTTGGAATTTAATTCAATAGCAATATCTTGTGAGACCCTTTGTCGTCCTCTCGTGGGATCGATAGCACAGTATCACTCCTTAGGGAAAAGGAACATGGACCTTCTGCTATCTAAACTAGATCACAAAGGGCATCAACCACCTTTTCTAACACCATTGCTGGGGAGGCATCGTGTCACTAGTCATTGTGTTAGAATTATTGTTTAAAAACTTATTTTAGTTTTTTGTTCCTATCTTTAGTTCTGCTATTACTAAAGACCCCAAAAAAATCATGGCACAAAAACTTAGAGACTACGCTTCTTCGAATGAGAACTTTATGCGTGTACCAATGACACTACCCAATATTGCCGTAGAGAAATTTGAGATAAAGCCTCATTTATTCATTATACTTCAACAAAACCAACTTGAAGGTTCAACTTCATAGGACGCTGGTATGAACTTACACACTTTCACTGAATTGTGCGATATGACACGTATTAAGGACTATGAACCAGACCCTTTGAAGTTGCATTTATTTCCTTTCTTTTTGAGAGGAAAAGGGAAAGAATGGCTTCTAGCTTTGCCTACAGGAGTTATAAACTTCATGGAATTAATGTTGCATCATGTTTTAATCTAAGGTTTATCCCCACAAAAATTATGCAACTTCGATATCAGATCGCAGGTTTTAACCAGGAAGATCGTGAGTCACTAGCGCTTGCATGGGATCGCATGAAGGTGTCTATAGGA
This sequence comes from Thinopyrum elongatum, assembly GCA_011799875.1. Taxonomy (NCBI): domain Eukaryota; kingdom Viridiplantae; phylum Streptophyta; class Magnoliopsida; order Poales; family Poaceae; genus Thinopyrum; species Thinopyrum elongatum. Next base: position 495,184,267 of record CM022300.1, read on the forward strand.
AATTGCCCCAACCATGGGATGGAAGAATAGTTAATTCTAATGCTATTAATCCTATGCCGAAAGCTATGCTTGATACAAACTTCAAGAGAAATCATTATGGGAAAACCGATTGCATGGCGATACACCGATTACAAGTATATTATGCTTGATACGGCTGCAGGAAGAATCATTATTGATGGTGAATCGGTACATGGAGATGGGATGGGCCGCAAGGTAAAAACAGGGTAAGTCGGCCCTTCTTCTTTCATTTTTCTTTTAGTTTCTTTTCTATTAAACCAGAAAGTAGGAAAGAGAAGGAATGGAGGGGTAGGATTGGAATTTGCCCATGGGGTCATTTTTCTTGGAGTACAAGATTTATACTTGGGTCCAGAAAAATGGTTCCACAATTATTTGCAAAATTTGAATTCAAATTGATTTGAATCTAAACCAAATGGATTTCAACAAGAGCTATCATGTAGGATTGTCCAAAAAACTATGAAATTTCTTGGGGAGGCTACGAATGTGAAAAGAAGGAGATGTGCAAAGATGTGGAGAAAATGGGGAAGTTTGAATTTGAAAGAATTCAAATCCTTGCAAAGGATTTGAATTGGAGCCAAGATTTAAAATAGCTGATGACTTCAATTAAATACACTATCAAATGTTGGCTATTTTTAATTGCCACATACTCCCTCTGTAAAGAAATATAAGAGCGTTTAGATCACTAAAGTAGTGATCTAAACGCTCTTATATTTCTTTACGGAGGGAGTATTACTTAACATGTTAATGAATGGATGATGACATAAAATGAAAAGCTACTTATTAAATAAAAACAACAATGCCATATATGGTTTTATTATATTTGGGATGTTAAATTTATAACTACCTGCAATAAACAACTATTACAAGCGGTTTCTGAACTACATGTGGTTTCTCATGGGGAGCCGCCTCCATCGTTAAGCATCACAGGTGACTTTGTCCCTCTTTGAAAAAATACTTTTGAGGCCTGCTACTAATGCTCATTTTTCTCCAAATGAAAATTAATTCTTTGATCCAGGGTGGACTATCTCTATTTTTCTCTTCCTCCCTTCTCTCCACAACTAGACCAGGGTGCTAAGATGTAAATATGATATTTGAATCAATTAAACAACATCACTTAGACTAGTTATAGTGCATAGTATCTTAGATTGGTATTTCAGACTACCTCATTTACTATTTTGTGTGGCCCATAGTCTCACCTGACCTTTGTTAAGATAATGTTGTCTTATGTTTTCTCAGTTAGTAAAATATCATGTCAGCAATATGCCTAGTTAGTATTGCACAAAGGTGCATGATACTAGGTTATGATATCCCACTTTGATACATCTTGGATATATAACACCTAAAATACAATGTATTGGGGTGGTTGTCTCTAAAATTCTTGCGCCACCTATGATGGTGTGTTAAAAGTCAAAATGCATTGGGGTGCATCAATTAATGTCATGTTTTTTTCTAGCTGTGCTAATGTCATGTTGTAGGAAACTCCATTTTGGACAGCAAGTCATAGAAAGTGAGTCGTAGTGGCAAGTATAGCCGTAGAAAATAATTTTGGGAATCAAGTCATCATGGTTCGTCCAACTACTAATGGCATGTACCTATATGGGCTTACGCTGGGCCCAAACTCAAAACACTAATACTAAAGCCCGATAAAACCCAGACCACTAAATCTCATTCAAGACAAGATTCCACTAGTTAAAAGAAGAAAAGCCCCCATTATTATTATTATTATTATTATTATTATTACTATTAACATGGAATTTTTATTATTAGAAGGATGGCGGTTTTATTACTAACAAGATGTCAATTTTATTATTGAGAGCATGCCATTTTTATTATCAATAACATGGTTATTTTATTATTAAGAACATGTCATTTTAATAGTTAACAACATGTCATTTTTTATATTTAAGAGGATGACATTTTTATTATTAAGAGGATGGCATGGTTTTTTTTATACCATGGCATTTTTTATCTAGAGGATGACAGATTTTAAAGTTAAGCATGACAAAAAAAAAATCACACGACCTTTTTTTGGTTTTTGCTCATACTCATTGTAAATTTATAAGTTAGAGAAATAGGCAATTTTATAAATTAGCATGGCATTTAATAATTCAAATCATGGCAATTAGGTCTTTTTTGTTTGATGGCAATTTTTTGCAAAAAAAATTAACTGGGCCTATGGGTCAAAGGAGAGGGGGTCGCTGGAGAGCCTGTCCGGAGCGAACAGCCAAAAAAGTATGTTGCAGGCAGCCTCCCGTGGCGAATGAAACGGTCGGTGGAGTGCGCCCCTTCGTCTTCCATTAAGCGAGACCTTTGGAACCCTCGCTGAAGGGGGGGGGGGAGCGAGATGGGCTGGCCTAGACGCGCAGGACGCCACAAGCTCATTTTTTTCTTTTCTTTTGACCTTTTTTCTCCGGTTTTTTGCCTTTTTTTACGTTTGTCTATACTTTAAATTTTCTAACTATATATATATTACAAAAATTATTCTACAAAAAACATTTGAAAAATGTTGACCAAGCATTTGGAAAATGTTAAAGGCGCATAGAGAAAATGTTTATCATGTATACAAAAAAACAATGTGTATGAAAAAATTTGATCATGTATTTATAACATTTTAATCCAGTATTTGAAAAAAAATAAACAAGTATTTGAAAAATGTTAATCAAGCATTTGAAAATATTTAAATGTGTATAGATAAAATGTTGACCATGCATTAAAAGAATGATGGAAAATTTTGATCATGTAAATAAAAATGTTAATCAAGCATTTGAAAAAATGTTGAACAAGTATTTCAAAAATGTTAATCAAGCATTTGAAAATGTTAGATTTGTATAGAAACATTGTTGATCATGTATTAGAAAAATGATGAAAAATCTTAATCATCTATATAAAAATGTTAATCAAGCATTTAGAAAAATGATGAGCAAGTATTTTAAATATGTTAAGAAGCACTTGAAAATGTTAAATGTGTATAAAAAGTGTTTACCACGTATTAATAAAATGATTTTTATTTTAAAAGGTAAAAAAATATGAATTTTTTTATTATGTATTAAAAATGTTAATCTTATATTTGAAAAATGTTAATCAATGATTTGAAAAATGTGTACAAAAAAAATGTTGACCATGTATTCATAAAATGTTAAATTTGTATTATTAAAATGTTAAACAAGATGTACAGAAAATGTAGAATGAAAACCAGAACAAACAAAGAAAAATCAAAAAAAGAAGGAAAACTGATAAAAACAATGAAGGACACAAAGGAAAAAAGAAAAAGAAAAAAACAGAAAATGGATAAGGATAAGGATAAAGAAAAACAAAAGAATGATAGAAAACTGAATAAAATAGAAGAAAAAGAATGAAGGCAACGGAGAAAACCGGTGAAAAAAAAAGGAAAACAAGAAAACCAGGAAAAAACCAATGCAAAACCGGCTCTTTTACCCTCAACTAGGTCGTGCTTTAGTAATTTACTTGAAGCCGAAGCTGGCTTATTGGCTAGAAGGGTTGCCCCTCAACCTGGAGACTAGGGTTCAAATCTTAGTTTCGCCCATTTTTCTTCTCTCCTTTTTTTTAAACGTGCACTAACAGGCCGGCCAAATAGCTACAGCGCGGAAGCATTCGCTTCAACAAGATGGAAGTAGCACTCGCCTTCTCCTTTTTTTTAAACGTGCGCTAATAGGCCGGCCCAACAACTATAGCGCGGGAGCATCCGCTTCAGCGAGACGGAAGTAGCACTGCCGTAAAGCGAGATATAGTCGCCGCGGTTGCTGGAGGCAGGGACCTGGGCGATCGATCGCCAGTTAAGCGGATCCTTCTGGGAATCAAGTCGTTGTGGTCTTGAGTAGATTTTGGTCCATACATATAACTGCTAATGGGTTGAAACTTATATGGGCCCACTTTGGGCCGAAACTCAAAAACACTGAGACTACAGCCCAATAAAACCCAGACCATTAAACCTCATGATTTACCACACTTTATCAGGGGTATGATGATTTGTCCCAGGATTATGTCAATGGCCAGTAGGCCCGGCCCCACCCGTCAATCTCAGGGTTAGGGGGGCAAATGATCAAAGTGAAAAGTAAAGTGTTTGCTTAAAACCTCACCTAAGACAAAGGTTCCAGTGGTTAAATGAAGACAAGATTGCGAGATTTGCATCGCCGACACAAGCTCCCAAAAACCGAAGGGGCATCTTGCTTCCAAGAACACCAAAAAGGAAGGCCGAGACAGGACGCGAGAGGGGACAAGGACAGCAGCCAAGATGAGGCCGAGTCGACCAGAGCTGTCCGTCCGATTTTCTCCCATCTATCCACAGAGAGGGCCGCCCCTGTGTGGCGGACGGACTCAATCCGCGAGTGTTGCACCTGCTTCACTCACTCGATGCTCTGGCTGCCCCGGTTTTCCCACGACGTGGACGTCGGGTGAGATAAAGATGAGCAGAGCATAGAGAGAAGTGGCGAGAGAAGAGAGAGCTTGCGAGAGTGCTCCAGGATGCAGACCGATACTCAGTTCTCTTCGGCCGCGATGAAGAGGACCAGCGACTGGTACGTACCTTCGCTCTGCTGCCTGTTTGAATCTACGATCTCGCCATTTCTTTCGCGCCATGAAACTGTTTTCAAGCAAGCAGCAGCGTGCAGCGACAAGTACTCTATTTTATATGTCGAACAATCACATGCTGAACCTGAAGTTCCTTATTAGGATTAGCAGTAGTTCATGAGCTCGATCCGACGATTTTTTTGAACTGGTTGGTGCAGGATCCGTTCACAAGAATTCCCAAGCGATATTACCATCCAAGTTGGGGAGAGCAGCTTCAACTTGCACAAGGTATTCTTACCGCGCGCGCTTAGAAATCACATGGAATCGGCAAAAATCCTGAGGTCTGATGACCAGTATATATGCCATGTTCCTGCAGCTCCCACTGGCATCTAAATGCGGCTACATAAGGAAGCTGGTGTCGGGGGCCAACGGGTCCAGGGTGACCCACCTCGAGATCACGGGCATGCCCGGCGACGCCAAGGCGTTCGACCTCGTCATCAAGTTCTGCTACGGCGTCAACTTCGAGATCACCGCCGACAACGTCGCCATGCTGCGCTGCGCTGCCGAGCACCTGGAGATGACCGAGGAGTGCAAGCCCGGGAACCTGGTCGGCAGGACCGAGGCCTACCTGGAGGAGGTGGCGCTGGCGAGCCTCGAGGGCGCGGTCACCGCGCTCCGCAGGGCCGAGGAGCTCCTCCCGGCGTCCGACAAGGTGCAGCTCATTGGCAGGTGCATCGATGCCATAGCGACCATGACCTGCGGCGACGGCAGCCATGAGGGTCTGGACGACGTGGGCGCGCCACCGAAGCCTGTCGATGACTGGTGGGCCGACGAGCTGACGGCGCTGAGGATCGACACCTTCCAGAGGGTCATGATCGCCATGAAGGCGAGGGGGTTCAAGGGAATCGCCATGGGGACGATGATCATGCTCTACGCTCAGAAGTCCCTTCGAAGGCTGGTAATCGAGTCGAACACATCACCTAGAGCACAGTATAGACAACTCTTGCTAGCTAACGTCTGACAATGTCGACTTGTAACTTGTTGCAGGACATGAACGGGAGGGAGCGGAAGAAGATGGAGCCGAGGCAGGAGCACGAGAAGCGGGTGGTTCTCGAGACGATCGTGAGCCTCCTGCCGAGGGAGAAGAACACCATGTCGGTGAGCTTCCTGTCGATGCTGCTCCGGGCGGCGATCTACCTCGACACGTCGCTGGCGTGCCGGCTCGACTTGGAGACGCGGATGGCCGCGCAGCTCGGCCAGGCCGTGCTCGACGACATGCTCATCCCGTCCTCCTCGCCCGATGGCGCCGGCACGGCCTACGACGTCGACGCGGTGCAGAGGATCCTGGCCGGCTACCTCGAGAACGAGGGCGAGGCGACGCGCCTGGACTACAACACGGACGACGACTTCGCATCGGCGGCGTCGCCGCCCAACGACGTCGGGCCGGTCGGCAAGCTCATGGAGAGCTACCTCGCCGAGATCTCATCGGACGTGAACCTGCCCGTTGACAAGTTCACCGGCCTCGCCGAGCTCATCCCGGAACGCGCCCGGTTCAACGAGGACGGCATGTACCGCGCCATCGACATCTACCTGAAGGTATGTTCATTAAAATCGATCTTCATTCGTTTACTTGTTGTTTAAGTGCTCAGATGTGATCGATGGTTTGGGCAGGCGCATCCGTCGCTGGGCGAGGGCGAGAGGAAGAAGGTGTGCAGCGTGATGGACTGCCAGAAGCTGTCGCGGGAGGCGTGCGCGCACGCGGCGCAGAACGACCGGCTGCCGGTGCAGACGGTGGTGCAGGTGCTGTACCACGAGCAGCGGCGCCTCCGCGTGCCGCCGCCCTCGCAGGCGCCGAGCGGCGCGCCGTCGTACGCCGGAGGGGAGTCGCCGGCGCTGTCGTACAGGCCGACGCCGAGCATCAACGGGCGGGAACGGAGCGCGCCGTCCAGCGAGGTGTCGCGGCTGCAGCGGGAGAACGACGAGCTGAGGATGGAGCTGATGCAGATGAAGATGCGCCTGAGGGACCCGTCGGGCGCGGCGCCGGCTGCGGCGCCTCCGCTCGCGGCGGGGGGGACCCGGAGCTTCCCGTCCTCGGGGAAGCCGCCACTGCCGAAGAAGCAGGGCGGCAGCGGCGGAGGAGGCGGCGGCGGGTTCATGAAGAAGCTCGGGCGGCTCAACCCGTTCGTGCGCGACCCCCTGGCCGGCGGGAAGGTCCGCACGAAGCCGCCCAAGGATCGCAGGCACTCCATTTCTTGACACTACTGGATAGTGTAATCTAATCGTCACTTGAAGATAAATAAGCATGTTAGCGTGGACGTAGCACTGTACAGGTTGTAATCCGCGTCACAGTTTTCTTACTGGCACACACATATTGTGCCATGTTCCTACAATGAAGAAACTCAAGCCATTGTAGCAAAAAATTTGCAACTCGAGGTTCAGCAAGTGCAGTACTCCCTCCGATCGGGCGATCTGATCACTAAGCGCTCTATGATTACCACAACGTGTTGGAAGATGGAAGCATCTGATGTCGATGGCGACGGTTGGCTCCCGTCTCTGGGAGATTGCGATAACGTAGGTCTGGCTAGCAATGCATCCCCTGCTCAGGACAAACAACGACAACCAGCACCGACACGTGGCCTGGAATTTGGCCCTGGTAGATAACCACGCCATATGGGCGACAATCCTTACAACAAACCAAGAGGCGAAAAGGAAAGGAGACCACGGAAAGTCATTTCTCAGCCCGAGCTCAAATGAGCTCGGGTGAACAGTAAAATCGAAAACATTTTAAAATTGTTCAAAAAATTCTGAAAATTTTTTGTGGTAAATTTTGACAAATATTCTAACTGCTTGCAAAATTTCATCTTCAGATCACATTCGTACAAGGCGTGGCAAAAAAATAAAATCAGTACTCTAAAATGCTTTGAAAGTAGCATTTTCAGAGCATCGATTTTGTTTTTTTTGTCACGCCTTCCACGAATGTGATCTGAAGATGAAATTTTGCAAGCAGTTAGAATATTTGTCAAAATTTACTACAAAAAAATTTCAGAATTTTTTAAACATTTTTTAAAATGTTTTTTGATTTTACTGTTCACCCGAGCTCATTTGATCTCGGGTGTAGATACTCCGCTTCCAGGAGATCAGCGCATCTCCATTCTCCGATCCTGTTGGCACCACAAAGTTGCCATTTGAGTTCAGTTTCACTCAGCCCACTGGTGGCTTGCTATTCCTGTTCGGCAAAGCATGAGGTATGGGCGTCCTTGAACAGATGGCGTAAGGGAGCGCCTCTCCTCTCATCTGAGCGCCGGCGGCCACTCCGGCCCCGGCGGCCACCCACCCACGTCGGACACCGCTCCGGTGCCGGCGTCCACCCCCCCCCCCCCCCCCCCCCCCTCCCGGCGCTCGCCGATGGCCTCGCGGGTCTCTCTCTCCGCGTCCTCCTCTTCCTAGGGTTCACCGTCGCCGCCCCCGCCCACGCCGCCCCTTCGATCTATCGTCGTCGGCCCCGAGGTCCTTGGGACGGCCTTCGGCCCCATCCTCCAGGGCGGTTCTGCTGCCGCTTCGCGCCCTCTCATGGCGGAGCCCGCCGGCGCTGAGTGGCGGACCATGACATCTCGGCGCCCTCGGAGCCCTGCCTCGCCGCCTCCGCAGCGCGCTCTCGGAGCCCTGCCTCACCCCGCGAAGGCGCCTCTTGCCGACCCTCCCCACCACGAGGCCACCGCGGACCCGCATCCCGGCATGTCTCCATGGCTACTGCTATAACTGTGGAGATGACAGGCACATCTCGCGAGACTGCACGAACAAGACCATCTGCGTCAGGTGCGGCGGCGAGGGACACATTGCCCGGGACTGCACCCAGCCTGTCCTGTTGGCACCACAAAGTTGCCATTTGAGTTCAGTTTCACTCAGCCCACTGGTGGCTTGCTATTCCTGTTCGGCGAAGCATGAGGTATGGGCGTCCTTGAACAGATGGCGTCCGGGAGCACCTCTCCTCTCCTCTGAGCGCCGGTGGCCACTCCGGCCCCGACGGCCACCCACCCACGCCGGACACCGCTCTGGTGCCGGCGTCCACCCCACCCCATCCCCCTCCACCGGTGCTCGCCGATGGCCTCGCAGGTCTCTCTCTCCGCGTCCTCCTCTTCCTCGGGTTTGCTGTCGCCGCCCCTGCCCAGGCCGCCCCTTCGATCTATCGTCGTCGGCCCCGAGGTCCTTGGGACGGCCTTCGGCCCCATCCTCCAGGGCGGTTCTGATGTCGCTTCGTGCCCTCTGGTGGCGGAGCCCGCCGGCGCTGAGTGGCGGACCAAGACATCTCGGCGCCCTCGGAGCCCTGCCTCGCCGCCTCCGCAGCGCGCCCCGCGAAGGCGCCTCTCGCCGACCCTCCCCACCATGAGGCCACCGCGGACCCGCATCCCGGCATTGTAACACCCCTGTGTAATAATCACTGTGATCAACTGCTAATCATGCCAAGTCATCACCTTATTCCATGTTTGATCACAGTGGTTAAACACCTCATATCAAATTCCTCTCTGAAATAAATTCAAACTCAAAGTAAAAATAAAAGTTGATCAAATCAGAAACTAAAATGTTCATTAAATAGCAAATATTTCAGAGGCACCTATAAAATTGTAACCAACATTATATGGTTGAGCTAATTAACCCTAACAACCTCAGCAGTGGCTAAACAACAACATTTAATGACCTTTTAATTAATCTAAATTATGAAATTGTATTTTGCCTAAACTAGTTTTTTGTGTTAGGATATATTGCACTGCAATTTATGAGCTAGGTCACATATTTTACAAAAGTCATTAAGTGCTCAAACAATTTGCAAAAAAGAAAAGAAAATAGAAACAGTAATAAGAAAATAGAAAAGGGCATAGTGCTTACTGTGCACTTAGGCCTGCTGCTACAGGATTCGGCCCAGCCCACTCACCGGTCATCCCCTTCCTCCCCGCGCTGTCGGCCGCGCCCGTTGACACGTCGCCGGTGCCGCACGGGTCGCCCATCCGCCGAGCTGCGGAGGTGGATAAAGACCACCTCGGTCCCCTCTCGAACCCTAGACCCCGCATTCCCCTCCCCTCGCTCTCTCTCGCGCGGATTTCGGCGGCGCCCGAGAGGTCAACGCCACGCCGCTCTCGCCGTCGCGGCCACTGGCCACCTTCCACCGTCCCGTGCTGCCCGACGGCCTCCTCGCCTTCGTCCTCCTTGAGCCGAACCCCGTGACCGACCGGTGCTGCCTTGGAGTGCCCCCCCCCATCGAGCCGTCTTCTCCGTCGGCCGCCGCCGCCGCCGAGCCGCTGCGGATCCACGGCCACCGTGCATCCCTCACCTCGCCGACCTGCTCATCAGCTCCGCCGTCGACTCCTCTTTCTTCCTCGACCACGCGTGCAAGCCCGAGGCCACGGCATTGGCCGAATCGAGCCGGCGATCGACGCGGATCGCCAGAGCACCGCAGCTCCGTTCGTCGTCTTCTCTGCGCTACAAAGCCACCAAAGGCCACCGTGAGCCGCTGCGGTGAGCTTCATCTCTCCTCTCTCTCTCTGCTGCTCTTTTCCGAGCCCGAATAGCGCCGCCTTGGCTCCGCTGCTCCGGTTGCCGCCAATGCCGACGAACGGCGCAGAGTAGAGCCGTCCGCGCCCTTCCTCCGTGCCCGTCGTGCTTCGGGTGCTCGTAGTAGCCGCGTAGCCGCTCGAAAACGACCCAAAAACCCCGCGCCCGAGCTCGACCGAATGGCTTCGCCGCTGACCACGACGCCGGTGACTATTCCGGCCGCTCCACGGGCAACCACCCCCACCATTGGATGCGCGCGAGTCTCACGAGGCCGTAGGTGCAAACCGCGTCCAAAATGGACCGCCGTACAAGAATTCCGAGCTCGCCGGAGCTCTCTGCCGCTCCCGGCGCTCGCCGGAGAACTCCGGTGACCGGCGCTGAGCTGGCGCCCGACGTGGCGCAGCGGGCCCCACCGCTCAGCCACTGACCACGGGCCCCACTGGGCCCATTGACCCAGTCAACGCTAACTGGGCTGCCCCGTGTCACTGATATGTGGGTCCCGCCCGGTTAAACGAATTTAAATAAAGAGAAAATTGGTTAATTAATTAATTAAAATACTAATTAGACACTGACAGTAGGCCCTACCACCCTAATTAACCTAATTTAGTTAAATTAAATCCCTAACTAACTACTGTGAGGCTGACCAGTGGGTCCCACTAGACCCACAGGTCAGGTTTGACCTGGCTAGCCGGTCAGTTGACCTGCTGACATCATCAAGACGTTATGCTGACGTCATTACTCATTTTAGACAATTCGGTTAATATAAATAATTCCAAAAAATATTAAAATCTTTAGAAAATCGTAGAAAATAAACCGTAGCTTGGACCGAAAAACTTTCTACATGTCTTTTAGCCTGGGCCGTAGCTCGGCTAGAAAACCGTAGCTCGGCTAGAAAATCGTAGAAAATAATTCCAGATGAAGCTGACCGTGCCGTCTGTTTCCGTGTCGGGATCCTCTACGGAGGTGAACCCGCAACTTTTAGCCTGTTTCCGGTAGGTGAATAGTGCATATACACCGGTTAATAAATCCAACTTAAATCCTAAAATAACTAATATGACTTAGACATGTTTTTAGGCAACCCTGCACTACACCGTAGGCACGGCATGCTCTGTGTTGCATTATTTGCTGTGTATTTATTTGTTTCCTCCCCCTCTTCTTTCTCGTTAGACCCCGACACCGACGTAGTCCCCGAGGCAGACGCAGCTCCGGAGTACGACTACGCCCGACGACCAGACCCTTACCACAGAGTTCCAGGCAAGCACCCCCCTTTTGAGCATACCGATATCGCCTACTCTATCTCTCTTATGCTTGCATTAGAATCTGCTGGTACTATTGTTATCCTATTTCTGCTGCATAGCCTGTTTATTGTAACATGCTGTTGATACCTACCTGCTTATCCTAAACTGCTTAGTATAGGCTGGGTAGAAACCCATCAGAGACCCCCTCCTTGTCCCGACTACCCCGCTGGATTCTCAGAAGACCCGATCAACGGGATCGAAGACAGGCCCCGGCACCGCACATCACCCCCTTAGTTGTATGACACTACTGAGTTACTATCGAGTGCCGAGGGTGATACCTCGTCAGCACTTCTGATGTTAACCTTGTAGGTTAGTTCATCGGTTGTGGTCATCGAGGGTGATCCCTCTTTCACCACTCCCGATAACGACGCTGTCGTGCAACACCTCAAGTGTGAACCCATCGAGGGTGATTCCTCCGAGTTCACCTTGACAGTTACATCGAGTAGGAATCCAACGAGGGTGATACCTCGGATTCCCCAGATGTTATGGACACACAGATACTTGGGCTTTACAACTGTTACTTGGAAAGGCGGGTCGACCCTGAGGGGTACCCGCGAGTGATGTGAAGACGGGTTAACCTGGAGGTTACCCGAGAGATGAATACGAGGCATGGCCGGGCATTCTTAGCCCTTGCCACCAGTCTTCGAGACGGGGCGACGGGGTCACATCGATCGTGAGTCTCTGCTCGTTACCGCACTATCAAAACACTAACGATTTGGATATTTGATCTGAGTGGGCCTTTGGCCCGATAGCACTAACCATCACGCGGGAAAGTTATGGGCACTCTGCATCGTGGTATCAGCTGAAAGCTCTGTCAGACGTCCAATTCAGCATTGCGGCATGGCTGGGCCGGCGCCATCCTGTAGTGGTGGTGCCGAGATTCGCCCTGCTCGCAACGACCCGGAGTGCACAGGGCGATGGCCCAAGACCCCTGAGCGCTTAGGATGTAGACCGGCGGGGACCTCTCTGCTGAGCTCTATGTAGGGCTGCGGTGTGCCGTTTGGCCGAGGCCGGGCATGACCCAGAAAAGTGTGTCCGACCAGAGTTAAGCGAGCGTGGTGGGTAAGTTGGTGCACCCCTACAGGGAAGAACTAATCTATGCAGAGCCGGATCCTCGGTAACGGACGCTCGGAGTTGTATCCCGATCGATACAACTAGAACTTGAGATGATACCTGGATAGTATGGCTCTGGGATTACTTTCTCGCAGGGAGTCGAGGAAGGATCTCTGGGCGAGGTTGATGACACTACTACAACTTTATATTATGCTAATCTGAACTCTTCTAATGTTGCAAGACCGCTGAAGATGAAGAAGATGCTAGTCTTCGATAGGACTAGGCTTTCCCCTCTATTCTGGCATTTCTGTAGCCCAGTCCACATATACAGCCTTCCTTCGAAAATGTTGCATATGTAGTGTAGATCCTTGCTTGCTGAGTACTTCGGATGAGTACTCACGGTTGCTTTGCTTTCTTTTTCTCCCCATATCCGATTGTCGCAATCAGATGACGGAGTCTAGGAGCCAGCTGCCCCCGCCGACGACTACTACTACCACCCCGAGGGTGGCTACTACTACGAGCTTGCCGACGACCAGGAGTAGGATCGGAGGGTCCTAGGCAGGAGGCCTGCGCCTTTCGATCTTAGTGTTTTTTTTTGCCCCGCCTTTCTAAAGGCTTATCTGTTTCTGTTTCATATCTGTACTCAGATATCTGATGCTTCCGCTGATGCTTGTATGCGAGCTTATGTATTTGAGCCCTCGAGGCCCCTGGCTTGTAATATAAAGCTTGTATGACTTTATTATGTTTTAGAGTTGTGTTGTGATATCTTCAAGTGAGTCCTTAGGCTTGCTCGTGTGCATTCGCGTGTATGGTTAGTGCACGATTAAGCCGGGGGCGTCACAGGTTGGTATCAGAGCCAACTGCCTGTAGGAACCCCCCTTTCCAACTCCTTGGCCGAAGTTGAGTCTAGTCTTTCAAAAACTATTTTACTAACATGGCTGTGTGGCTTACGGGCCCACGTCGCCATTGGATGGGTTTAGGATCTTTTATTCCTCGTCCTTACTCTGGGATCCTGATCTCTCTTCCTTTCGTGTTAAAATTTTACTAACTCCAACATTAGGATCTCGTGATCACATCCACCCGGAGTTCTGAAATTGCCCTCCCTTTCTGCAAGATTGTGGGCCAGGTTTTGCTTACAGGATCCTTTTTATCGAGGGCACCCTGTGTTGTCACTTGCAGATTCCTCGCTCCAACAGTTATCTCCGACATGATGTAGCCTTTGCTAGGTCATGTTGTTGTATTCCTCACCGCGTGCCTGCGCGCCGCCTAGTTTGTCTAGCTGCGAGCATTCCCGAGCTCGTACTATCCGTTTGAATCTAACTCTGTGCATGGATTGGTATGTCTTTAACGACTACTATCATATATCTAATGCCCTTCTTGTTCATTTCCCATGTTACATCGTGAATGACCTCTTACACATGCAGTTTTCTTGCTAAACTGCCTCTGTTGATTTGGCAGGATGGCTGACGATCCTCCACCTCCACCTTGTATTGCCGCAATGATGCAGCAGTTTGAACTGAACCGTCAGGTAATGACCGGGATATTGGCTCAGTTCCCAAACCAAAATGCTCAGCAACAGTCTGCTCTAATAACTCTGCCAGAATTCGTGCGCCTCAATCCGTCCACTTTTCGCAGCTCGACTGATCCAATGGATGCTGATGATTGGCTCCGTGACATTGCCTTCCAGATGAAGTCGGCAAATGTTTGCCCTGACAGTTACGTCACCTATGCGACGTATCACCTGAGGGGTTCAGCTGCTCAATGGTGGGAAAACCACAAGGGTATGTCGCCTGCTGAAACAGTAACCACTTGGCAGGAATTTCAGTTAGTCTTTCGTGCACGGTACATTCCTCAAGGTCTGAAGGACCAGAAGAAGCAAGAATTCCGCAATCTCACCCAGGGAATAATGGCTGTGGATGAATATCAGAGGAAATTCCTTGAATTATCCCGCTATGCAGAAGATGACGTCTGCACTGACGCACGCAAGCAGGAGAAATTCCGTGAAGGACTGCGTACTGATATAAACCTCGCACTTGCTGTCCATGATTGCACAGACTTCGCAATGCTTGCCAGCCAATCTTTCCAAGTTGAAACTGCTCTGACTAAATACCAAGAGTCGCTCAAGCGCACTCGTGATGTTGGCTCATCCTCGGGTCAGCCTGTTCAGAAACGTCGAGTGTGGATTCCGCACAATGTACATCACCGACCTGCCCCTGCACCGAGACCGTCATATGTTGTACCTCGCCTGCCTCCGCCCCTGACACAGCTAACGACTCAGGGTGGACAGTCCAATGTTGTGCTCCTCTCCATAATGATGATTTATGCCGTAAGTGTGGACAACCAGGGCACCGTGCTTTCAACTGTCATCAGGGTCAGCCGCAGAATTCATCACGTCGTCCTATTGACCGTAAAAAGGGTCATCGAAACCATCGCAACAGAAGCTATGGTGTCAGGCCGCCTGTAACACCCCCTTGTAATAAGTACTGTGACACTTTGCTAAGTATGCCAAGTCATCTCCATTTGCAGTGCCTAGTCATAGTGGTTAATCAAAACAATTCAAATTCTATTCTGAAAATCAACTCAAATTCAAAAGTGAAATATGAAGTTGCTCAAAACTTGTGGGAGAAATGTTCACCTTATAGCAAATAATCTAAAACTATTTGCTGTTAAGGAACACAACTGAAAGATCGTGGATGTCGCCTAGAGGGGGGGTGAATAGGCGCTTTAAAATAATTACGGTTTAGGCTTGAACAAATGCGGAATAAACCTAGCGGTTAATTTGTCAAGCACAAAACCTACAACAGCTAGGCTCACCTATGTGCACCAACAACTTATGCTAAGCAAGATAAACTACTAGGTGATAGCAAGATATATGACAAGAAACAATATGGCTATCACAAAGTAAAGTGCATAAGTAAAGGGCTCGGGTAAGAGATAACCGAGGCACGCGGAGATGACGATGTATCCCGAAGTTCACATCCTTGCGGATGTTAATCTCCGTTTGGAGCGGTGTGGAGGCACAATGCTCCCCAAGAAGCCACTAGGGCCACCGTAATCCCCTCACGCCCTCGCACAATGCAAGATGCCGTGATTCCACTAAGGGACCCTTGAGGGTGGTCACCGAACCCGTACAAATGGCAACCCTTGGGGGTGGTCACCGAACCCGTACACTTTGGCAACCCTTGGGGGCGGTCACCGAAACCCGACAAATTGCTCGGGGCGATCTCCACAACCTAATTGGAGACCCCGACGCTTGCCCGGAGCTTTACACCACAATGATTAAGCTCCGAACACCAACAACCGTCTAGGGCGCCCAAGCACCCAAGAGAAACAAGCTCAAGGGTACCAAGCACCCAAGAGTAATAAGCTACTCAACTTCACTTCCACGTATCACCGTGGAGAACTCAAACCGATGCACCAAATGCAATAGCAAGGGCACACGGAGTGCCCAAGTCCTTCTCTCCCAAATCCCACCGAAGCAACTAATGGTAGGGAGGAAAATGAGAGGAAGAACAAGAAGGAGAACACCAAGAACTCCAAGATCTAGATCCAAGGGGTTCCCCTCACATAGAGGAGAAAGTGATTGGTGGAAATGTGGATCTAGATCTCCTCTCTCTTTTCCCACCAAAACTAGCAAGAATCCATGGAGGGATTGAGAGATAGCAAGCTCAAAGAAGGTCAACAATGGGGGAAGAACACGAGCTCAAAGGATAAGGTTCATTGGGGAAGAAGACCCCCTTTTATAGGAGGGGAGAAATCCAACCGTTATCCTCACAGCCAGCACCGAGCGGTACTACCGCTCCAAGGAGCGGTACTACCGCTATGGCGGTGGAAGCCCTTTGAAAAACAACAGCGAGGAGGTAGAAGGCCGGTAGAACCGCCGGAGAGGTACTACCGCTCGTCCTCACGGTACTACCGCTAAGGGTAGCGGTACTACTGCTTGCGAGCGGTACTAAAAAAATACATCCGTGCCTACCACCGCTGGACTTAAGACGAGTTTTTGGTCCGGAGCGGAAGTAGCCACGGAAGTAGCCGCGGTAGTACCGCTCCCAAGAGCGGTAGTAAAAAATTACATCCCCTCCAAGTGGTAGTACCGCTCCCATGAGCGGTAGTACCGCTGCAGCCTTTTTAAGGACACCAAAACTGACACAACTTCTGCAAACGGACTCCGAATTCAACGAAACCAAGTTTGTTGGAAAGCTAGCAACAAGGGCTAACACAATCTTGATAGAAATAACAATAAGAAAGAAAATAGAAAAGGCCCATAAGAAAATGGTGAGAACCCTTCCTCGAATAAGACCGGTAAAACCTCCAACACCGAAAACGCAATAGAAGAAGCATGTGAACTCCGTTTTCGATGAACTCGAGCTTGTCAACAAGATGACCATAAGCTCCAAATCTCACAAGGAGAAAACCAAACAAGAACCAAGAAAGATGATGCAAGCATGCAATGGTTTGAGCTCTCTACGAACGATACGATCAAGCTACTCACTTGAGAGCCCCCCTTGATAGTACGGCAATCGATCCTATAACCCGGTCTCCAAACTACCACCATGAGACTGGTAAAATAGAGAACCTATCAAGGCCAAACCTTTGCCTTGCACAAAGTCCACTTGAGCTAGATGCAGACGATCTTGACTTCCTCAAGTAGGACCACCTTTCTTGATTGCGTTGGCTCGGTGAAGACTAGTAGATTGCTCCCCCATACTCCAGTATGGGTGAGCCACTCTTCGGCACATCTTCACAAGTCCATTGTCACCACAATGGACGGCAATCTTCAAGCACTTGATCTCTTCGTGATGCATCACTTGAACGTGCACACCGCAACCTAACCCCACAAAGAACTCTCACGAAGACCATGGGTTAGTACACAAAGCGTAATTGACAATGCTTACCATACCATGGGATCACTTGATCCCTCTCGGTACATCTTCTACGCTTTGTGTGTTGATCAACTTGATTCACTCTTTGACTTAGTCTTGATCAACCTTGAATCTTTCCAACTCTCTTCATTTGGATGATGTCTTGAAGGTAGACATGAATGATCACACACTCTTCTTCTTCAAGACATGCTTGCAATAAGCTCAACACTCACATGACCAATCTTTGGATAATTCCTTAATAGCACCTTGGTCAACTCATAAACTCCTTGAAACCAACACATGGACTTCAAGAAATGCCTATGGACAAATCCTTCAAATATAACTCAATGCAACCATTAGTCCATAGAGAATGTCATCAATTACCAAAACCACACATGGGGGCACCGCATGTCCTTTCAATCTCCCCCATTTTGGTAATTGATGACAATCACTTTCAAGAGAGTTTATATAAGGAATTATGCATCACCATGCAATGCAACAACCAATGATGCATGAGTATGAGATGCAAATGCTTAGGAACAAAATCAAAGCAAGGAGAAACTCTGAAAACTTCTCCACAAAACTCTCTGAAACTTCTCCCCCATTGGCATCGATTTCCAAAATGGGCGAAAAGCTTAGAAGGCCAATATAAAAAGTGTTCCTCCATAAATTGTGTATTTCTCAACAAGAGAGTGGAATGCCATACACATATCCAAAGGTAAATACTTGAGGAAGACAAACTATATTGAGGCACAAAGATTGCTAAAGAATGATATGCCACAAAGACATAACAAAGAGAGACACAAGCAATCACGCAATCAAAAGATACCAATTGAAGCAAGCAATCAATGGATATCAATTGAACCAACTAGACCAAAGATCCTATGAGCCACAGAATAAAGGATATTATGATATGAGCAAAGGAGTGTTCTAAAGAAACTAGAGAAGCTCCCGATGATTTGTGCACAAGTAAGAATTTTTGTATTTGGATACAAAGTGCACAAAATAGGATCATAGCTCCCCCAAAATCAATAGAAACTTACAACAAGTGCAAGTGAGCATATAGGAAACAAAGCCTAGAACTTGCAACGAACACATGGTTGAGCAACATGTAAAGGAGGCAACTTAAGAATAGGCTCAACCAAAACCGATGTGTGTGAGTCATGGCAAAGCACTTGAGAAGACTAATATAAGGATGAGCATTAAGCATCAACATAGTCTTGGATAAATGAGATACAAGGTGCAAGACATGTCCTTCCCACACACACACACACAACAAGCAAATGGATACACAAGCTTACTAAAAAGCGAAATAACAACCAAGCTTGTGACAACCCATGGTGAAGATAGAAAGTGAAAGCCTCATCAAGACGAGGGATACCAATTAAGATGGCAAAAAGCCTCGTCAAGACAAGCATGAGGAAAATGATCTTCACCACACAAGAGTGCATCAAGATGCAACAAGATATGACCCGCACTCAAGGCACACACTTTCACGGAGCCACCAAAGAAATAACATGAGAAAGAAACGGTGGACGTGAAAGAAAGGGATATCAACTAGATATGCAACTTCTCTCAAGTGTATAAGATTCTAGGTAGATGAAGATCATGATGATATCAATCCACAAAGAAGTATGTACACACGAAATAGCTACAAAAAGGAAAGAACAAGATATCCACAAGGAAGTCATAAATATACCAATAAGATATTTGCTTGAAAGCATAGCACTTGGCTAGATATGGTCTTATTGTATATAAATGAAGTCCAACCACACATCCATCAAAGACATCACAACTAGCAACAAGATATCATCGTTGGGATGCTTTGAGAAAGGAAACAAGTATCACAAGATATAAAATGAATATCATGCCAAGATGCAACCTACATAAGGTTGAATGCAAGAGAGGAAAGCATGAATAGATACTTGTTACCGAGATAGCATTGGAAGGATGCAGAAGATACCAATTGAAGGTATTAGATAGTAGTTCATTGAATATCCTAGCTTGACTCCAATAAGCACATGGTGACACCACCTTCCTTGTGAGTGAGCCAAGCATCCAATGTATCTCCAATTGCCTAGAACAACAACACAAACAAACTGGTACCCAAACTCATTGGGACCAAAGAGTTAGAAACACCAATACATAGGACAAACTCCACAAACATATGTGCATATAGAAATGGAAATGAATTTCATGCACATCTCATCCAAATCGAGACTTGGTGGAGTTCCCCTATATATTGGATCAAAGAAAGAAAACATGCCAAATAAAATACACGAAGTGACTATGCATGCTCAAGACTTTCAAGAAGCCATACCAAATAAGAAAGAAATACCAAGAGAAAATAGATTACCAAATGGAGAAATCATCACTTGGAAGATATCATTAAACGATACATCAAGGAATGAGATATCCATTGGCACACTCAAAATGAAAGAAATCAAACTCCCAAAAGAGAGGATGGTTCCAAACAAACCATGCCCTCTACAAAGTTTCATGATGGCACAAAGTACCAAAAAGAAACGACTTGCCTTCCACCAAAACACACTTGATAAGGATCACAAGAAGAGTGTTCTAAAGAAAATAGGATAGCTCCCCCATGAGTTGTGCATTATAGAGAATTTGCATTTGAATACAAAATGCACAAGGTGGGATCACCACTTTCACTATATCTAGAAAACACTAGACAAGAACAAGAAATTAACAAGATCCACAAGTGGTATGGAAGACAACGGGAGTGGACACAATCCTTGGCAAGAGATAAGGCAAATAAAAACAAAAGCCAATGTAAAGATGATCAATAAATTCTACCACACATAAATGAGTACCAATTGTCAAAAGACAAGAAGTATTTGGAAATAATTCCCGGTGGTAGATAACAAGGATATCCAACATCATCTTCACAACAAACACAAGCAAATTGCAACTTGTAGAGCTAACATGTCACCTAGGAACAAGATAATTAATAATATCAACTCTAAGTGACAATATCTCAAATGTACACATTTTCTAGGCTTGTAATATGCACATAGCATATTACTCCCCCATAATGTGATACCAAGGAAAAACTTAACAAGAGGCAATAAGAGTATCCAACAAGAGATAATTAAAGGACTTTTTAGAATTTGAATTTCTCATGAGAGACATACCACCTAGCGACTAGATAATCTTGTAATATCAATACTAGATGGTATTCCTCATGTACACACATTTATAGGATTGTGAGGTGCACAAAGCACATCACTCCCCCAAAATGGGATGTTCCATTAATCTCTCACACGAGCCAACTAGGATACAAAAAAGAAGCATAAAGGCTCAACGCACGACACACACGTACATGTTGTGCAAACCAACACACACATACTTGATTGCTCAAGATAAGCAAGTTGGAAGCACAACATATACAAACACATGCATGGTACAAAACCAAAACATGCAAAAGGGGCAACTAACTTTCAATGTAAACAATTTAAGCATGAGTTACCGCAAGGAGGAACATTGGATATAAGATAGAAACTTGATAATCTGAATGACTTGGCTTGAGACAATATGAATGATGAAGACCCCTTAACTCTTCATAATGTAGCCAAGTCCCCAATGCCCTCCAACAACACCTATTGATCAAGTTTGAGCTTGGTGGTCCCCAACCAAGTTGGGTCCTAAGAGGTTAGTCACAATAGGCTTGGCTACCCAAATGGTTCTTTTCTTGACACCACTTTGAGTACCAACAAAATTGGCAAACACATTGCCAACCTTATCCTTCCTAAGAGAATATATATCATCAATAATAATTGGGTTGGATAAGTTACCACTAGTGCATGAAGAAGCGACGTGACCTTTCTCACGACATAAGTAGCAACGTCTACTCTTCACTTTCTTCTCACTTGATTTCTCAACTTGAGAAGCATTAGCTTGAGTTTTCTTGGGAAGAGGCATTTCTTCAACTTGAGGTTGAGCATGAGAATGAACTTGTGGCCGCTTCCCTTGTTGCTTGTCACTAATGGCCTTCTTCTTCAAAGGGCAAGATCTAACATGATGCCCTTCAATTTTGCACTTGAAGCAAATGATCTTGGCCGAATTCTTGACTTGTTTTTTGCCCTTCTTCTTGTTGCTCTTGGACTTGTTCTTCTTATTGGGGTTGAATCCAAGTCCACCTTTGTCATTGGGGGATTTTCGCACACTCAAGATATTGTTGAGTGTGGCCTTCCCTTCATGACACTTTTCCAAGTCTTTCTTCAAAGAAGTGACTTGGGCCTTGAGCTCTTTGATTTCCTCTACATGGTTAGTCTCAACACAAGAACTAGAGGAAGTATAAGCTTCATCGTTAGAGCAACAAGGCAAGGAAAGCAATTCATCACAAGATGTACCAATGTTATGCATGGATGAATTACGAGGACTAGCACAAGGCAATATAGCATTTTGACTAAAAGTAGTGCTAGTATCCACATGAGGCTCACTAGATGTTACCTTAGACATAGCCTCATGTGCTATCTTTAGCACATTATGGGATACTAGAAGATCATCATGAGAGCTTGTGAGCTTTACATGATTTTCTTCCAACTTCTCATATTTGCTAGATAGCAACTCAAGTTGAGCCCGTAGATCAACATTCTCCATCAAAATGGATGCTTCACTAGAAATAGAGTTAGAAGCACAAGCATCATCAATAATAGCAAGAGGAGAAGGCAACTTGGCAAGCTCTTTAGAATATGAAGCTTTAAGTTGAGCATGAGACTCGGTGAGTTTGATGAGCTCACTCTTAATGACCCTTGAGCCATTTTCGAGGTGCTCAAAGTCTTCAAGGAGTTTAACATGTGCAACTTCAAGCTTCTCATTTTTAGTTTCAAAAACATTGGCCACCTCAAGAGCTCTATCATGAGATTCCCTCACTCTAGATAATTCTAGAGCAAAAGTCTCCTTAAGAGATTCCTTGGTGGTTTGTTCAAGTTCAAGAGCTTGAGAGAGGTCCGCGATCTCATTAGCGTAATCATGCTCATGACCTTCCATTTTCTCAATGGTGACCTCATGCTCCTCAAGACGAGATTCCAACTCATCAATATATTTCTTGCCCTCAATAGCAATGGACATGATTTCCATGAAGTTGGAACGAGCAATTTTATCCTTATGAAGAGCTTTAAAAATCATTTCCCCCTAAATTTTTAAGGAGGCAACATTATCATTCTCTTCATCACTATCAACATCATCATCACCATTCTTGTCATCATCAATATCATCACAAGATATATTGGGATTCAAAGTGGGAGATACCTTTGAAGCCTTAGCCATAAGGCAAAACGCAATCGATGATGATGTAGGATCCCTTGAGGCACCATTCAAGACCACATCTTGTTCCATGGGGTGTTGGGTTTCCTCTACATTGTTAGCACAACAATTCGAGGAAATAGATGAATTTTTATCATGGCAACAAGACATAGCAAGCATATCATCATGAGATTTAGTAAAGCAATTTCTACCTGATATGCAAGGACTATCTACACAAGCATGTGAAACATTTAGAGAGCTCGAAGTGTTGAAGTCCAAAGATGGAGCATTGCAATAAGATAGTGATGAGGGATCATCAACGATAAGCACACTATCATCATTGCAATGAACACCACTACTCACCATATCATTACCTTGTGGCAATCCACATGTAGGTGAAGTGGAAGAAGTTGAGAAAGCAACACGGCCGGAGGTGGAGGGAGAACAATCATCCCCACAAAACTTGGACACGCCATATTTATCTTGAAGCTTTGTCCACAACTCATGAGCATCCTGAAACGGCATGAGTTGAAATATAACTACATTGCTCAAAGCATCGAAAAGCACATCAGAAGCTTGAGCATTGAGATAAGAGTTTTTCTCATCCTCTAAAGGTAATCTTTGGGGATCCTTTGGAGGAGAAAAACCCATATCTACAATTCGCTCTAAATTTGGGTCCATGACCCTGAAGAGATTAAGCATGCGAATTACCCAAACATCAAAATTTGTGCCATCGAAACTAAGAGTGTTAGAGAATCCTAAGCCCCTAGTCGACATCCTTACTCTCTAGGCGGTTAAGCCCTATAAAGAGAGACGAGGCTCTGATACCAATTGAAAGATCGTGGATGTCGCCTAGAGGGGGGTGAATAGGCGCTTTAAAATAATTACGGTTTAGGCTTGAACAAATGCGGAATAAACCTAGCGGTTAATTTGTCAAGCACAAAACCTACAACAACTAGGCTCACCTATGTGCACCAACAACTTATGCTAAGCAAGATAAACTACTAGGTGATAGCAAGATATATGACAAGAAACAATATGGCTATCACAAAGTAAAGTGCATAAGTAAAGGGCCCGGGTAAGAGATAACCGAGGCACGCGGAGACGACGATGTATCCCGAAGTTCACACCCTTGCAGATGCTAATCTCCGTTTGGAGCGGTGTGGAGGCACAATGCTCCCCAAGAAGCCACTAGGGCCACCGTAATCTCCTCACGCCCTCGCACAATGCAAGATGCCGCGATTCCACTAAGGGACCCTTGAGGGCGGTCACCGAACCCGTACAAATGGCAACCCTTGGGGGCGGTCACCGAACCCGTACACTTTGGCAACCCTTGGGGGCGGTCACCGGAACCCGTCAAATTGCTCGGGGCGATCTCCACAACCTAATTGGAGACCCCGACACTTGCCCGGAGCTTTACACCACAATGATTAAGCTCCGAACACCAACAACCGTCTAGGGCGCCCAAGCACCCAAGAGGAACATGCTCAAGGGTACCAAGCACCCAAGAGTAATAAGCTACTCAACTTCACTTCCACGTATCACCGTGGAGAACTCAAACCGATGCACCAAATGCAATGGCAAGGGCACACGGAGTGCCCAAGTCCTTCTCTCCCAAATCCCACCGAAGCAACTAATGCTAGGGAGGAAAATGAGAGGAAGAACAAGAAGGAGAACAACAAGAACTCCAAGATCTAGATCCAAGGGGTTCCCATCACATAGAGGAGAAAGTGATTGGTGGAAATGTGGATCTAGATCTCCTCTCTCTTTTCCCCCAAAAACTAGCAAGAATCCATGGAGGGATTAAGAGATAGCAAGCTCAAAGAAGGTCAACAATGGGGGAAGAACACGAGCTCAAAGGATAAGGTTCATTGGGGAAGAAGACCCCCTTTATAGGAGGGGAGAAATCCAACAGTTATCCTCACAGCCCGCACCGAGCGGTACTACCGCTAGGGCGGTGGAAGCCCTTTGAAAAACAACAGCGAGGAGGTAGAAGGCCGGTAGAACCACCGGAGCGGAACTACCTCTCGTCCTCACGGTACTACCGCTAGGGGTAGCGGTACTACCGCTAAGGGTAGCGGTACTACTGCTTGCGAGCGGTACTAAAAAAATACATCCGTGCCTACCACCGCTGGACTTAAGACGAGTTTTTGGTCCGGAGCGGAAGTAGCCACGGAAGTAGCCGCGGTAGTACTGCTCCAAGCGGAGCGGTAGTAAAAAATTACATCCCCTCCAAGCGGTAGTACCGCTCCCATGAGTGGTAGTACCGCTGCAGCCTTTTTAAGGACACCAAAACTGACACAACTTCTGCAAATGGACTCCGAATTCAACGAAACTAAGTTTGTTGGAAAGCTAGCGACAAGGGCTAACACAATCTTGATAGAAATAACAATAAGAAGGAAAATAGAAAAGGCCCATAAGAAAATGGTGAGAACCCTTCCTTGAATAAGACCGGTAAAACTTCCAACACCGAAAACGCAATAGAAGAAGCATGTGAACTCCGTTTTTGATGAACTCGAGCTTGTCAACAAGATGACCATAAGCTCCAAATCTCACAAGGAGAAAACCAAACAAGAACCAAGAAAGATGATGCAAGCATGCAATGGTTTGAGCTCTCTACGAACGATACGATCAAGCTACTCACTTGAGAGCCCCCCTTGATAGTACGGCAATCGATCCTATAACCCGGTCTCCAAACTACCACCATGAGACCGGTAAAATAGAGAACCTATCAAGGCCAAACCTTTGCCTTGCACAAAGTCCAATTGAGCTAGATGTAGACGATCTTGACTTCCTCAAGTAGGACCACCTTTCTTGATTGCGTTGGCTCGGTGAAGACTAGTAGATTGCTCCCCCATACTCCAGTATGGGTGAGCCACTCTTCGGCACATCTTCACAAGTCCATTGTCACCACAATGGACGGCAATCTTCAAGCACTTGATCTCTTCGTGATGCATCACTTGAACATGCACACCGCAACCTAACCCCACAAAGAACTCTCACGAAGACCATGGGCTAGTACACAAAGCGTAATTGACAATGCTTACCATACCATGGGATCACTTGATCCCTCTCGGTACATCTTCTACGCTTTGTTTGTTGATCAACTTGATTCACTCTTTGACTTAGTCTTGATCAACCTTGAATCTTTCCAACTCTCTTCATTTGGATGATGTCTTGAAGGTAGACATGAATGATCACACACTCTTCTTCTTCAAGACATGCTTGCAATAAGCTCAACACTCACATGACCAATCTTTGGATAATTCCTTAATAGCACCTTGGTCAACTCATAAACTCCTTGAAACCAACACATGGACTTCAAGAAATGCCTATGGACAAATCCTTCACATATAACTCAATGCAACCATTAGTCCATAGAGAATGTCATCAATTACCAAAACCACACATGGGGGCACCTCATGTCCTTTCAACAACATCACCATCAATTCAAAATGGCATTAGCATTTAAAACAGTGCCAAAAGGAGCATTTTAAATGCCATATTCATTTTTGAAAATTCCAAAAGAATTCCAAAAATGCCCAAACTTTTTGTGGCTGTGCCAGCCATTGCCTAGTAATTGATTTGGCAAGTCACATATTTTACAAAAGACAAATGGACTTAAAAATAAAATGTAACAGAAAAGAATAAAAGAAAACAGAAAAATAAAAGGAAAAGAGGCACTGTGCACTGGGCCTAAGTACACAGTGCCCCGAGTCCAGCCCACCGGCCCATCTCCCTCTCTCTCCTTCGTCGTGTCGCCACCGTCGTGGCTGCGCGCGCGCGAGCCGGCTGTTCGTCGACACGGCGGCAGCCACCGACGCCGCGAGGAGATAAGGGCGAGCCCGTGCACTCCCCCTGGTCCTCCTCCACCATTTCCCCCTTTCCCCTCGCTCGTTCCTCCCCTCTCTCCCTCAGATTCACCGGCGCCCGAGCACCACCGTCGCCGCACCTCGCCACCGCCGTGGCTAGCAGCCTCTCTGCTCCGACTGCTCGTTCCTGGGAGGACCGCCGTGGACCTACACGCCTTCTGTAGCCATTGGAGGGAGCCGAGGAGCTCTGCATCGCCCGCGCGCGTCGGCTTCTTCCTCGGTTCACCAGCGATCCCCTTCTTCCCCGGCGACGTGCTGCTGCTACTAAACCGTCACGGGCCTACGTGTGAGCCGCGCGGTGAGCTCCTCTGCCTCCTGCTCCTTCCCGTTAGCCCCCACGCGCACTGTAGCTAGCTGACACCGCGTCCGTGCTCTGCTCGCCGCCGACGAGCTCGTGGCCGTCGTTGTGGTCCTTGTCACCGCTGCCTGAGGCCACGGTTGAGCTCCTGGTGCTCCCAGGAGCCCAACGAGCCCGCGCCCGAGCCTTCCCGTGCCCCCTAGCATAGTTCCCGTCGAGGTCCCGAACGCGCCTCTGCCTTAGTTCGCCGCCGGCGCCCTTCTGGTGACCAAATGGTCACGGGGCCGAGCCCATTGTGTTCAGCGCATCGCGTAGAGCCTCGCTAGCATCACCGTTCGCTCATTTGCAAGCTGCTTCCTTGTTTCCAACATCGCCCAATTCCGGCCGTCCGCCGCGGTGGTCGCCGTCGTCGCCACCGGCCATCTCCGGCCGCACAACCACCGCCAATCGACGTGGTTTGCTCTGCTCGTTCGAACGCGCTATCGCGCGCACCAAATGGCCGACCATAGATGAATCCCGACGAGCGTCCGAGCCCTCCGCCACGTCTGGAGGTCGCCAGCGTCGAGCCACCGGCCACCGCCATGCTGGCAGAGCTGGGGCCACCCCCAGTGACACTGCCCGTGGGCCCAGGGGCCCCCGTTGACTGGTTTGACCAGTCAACGTGCTGACTGGGCGTCCACTGTGCCACTGACACACGGGCCCCACCGCCCTTTTAATTAACTAAAACATTTTATTAATAAAAATAAATTAATTAAGTTAATTAGTCTATGACATGTGGGGTCCAGTAGTTAATTAGAATTAGTTTAGTTTAAAATAAATTCTGTTTTATAATAGAGGCTGACATGTGGGACCCACTGGTCAGTTTGACCAGTCAGCTGACTGCTGACGTCATTCCCACGCAATGCTGACATCATAATTCCTTTTCTGTTAATAAAAATAATTTCAGAAAAATGTCTAAATCTTTGAAAATTCATAACTTTTAAACCGTAGCTCAGATTGAAAAACTTAAAACATGAAAGTTGATCAGAACGACGAGACGAATCTGATCGTGTTGTCTGTTTCGATGCCGGAACCCCCTATGTAGGAGAACCCATAACTTTCCGTCCGTTTCCGGTAGATGAATAGTGCATATACACCGGATAATAAATCCAACTTAAATCCTAAGATAACTAAAATGACTTAGACATACTTTAGGCAACCCTGCACTGCATCCTAGCTTAGCATACCCTGTGCTGCATATTTTGCTGTCTATTTATCTGTTTCTTCCCCCTCTTCTTTCTCGGTAAACCCCGATGTCGACGTAGCTCCCGAGACCGACGCAGCTCCGGAGGTCGACTATGCCCCTGACGATCATACCCTTGCCGCAGAGCTTCCAGGCAAGCACCCCCCATTTGAGCATTCCGATATCGCCTATTCTCTTCTTTCTTATGCTTGCATTAGAAGTTACTACTGCTGCTGTTATCCTATTTCTGTTGCATAGCCTGTTTATTGTAACCTGCTATTGTTACCTACCTGCTTATCCTAAACTGTTTAGTATAGGTTGGGTAGAGGCCCAGCAGAGACCCCACTTTATCCCGACTGCCCCGCTGGATTATTAGAAGACCCTATCAACGGGATCGAAGACCAGGCCCCGGCACCGCACTTCACTTCCCCCTTAGTTGCTCGACACTACTGGGTTACCATCGAGTGCTGAGGGTGATACCTCATTAGCACTTCTGATGATAACCTTGTAGGTTAGTTATTCGGTCGTGGTCAGCGAGGGTGATTCCTCCTACACCACCCCCGATAACGACACCGTCGCGCAACTCCTCAAGAGTGGACCTCGAGGGTGATTCCTCCTTCGTTCACCTTGATGTTTACGTCAGGTGGGAATCCAACGAGGGTGATGCCTCGGATTCCTTCTTGATGTGGTGGCCACACGGATGCCTTTACATTACTGTTGATACTGATTAAACTAGTTAAGGACGGGTCGGCCCTAAGGGGTACCCGTGAGAGTTTCTTGTACTGCAGGACTGGAGGGACAAGCGATACCACCCCGTAGAGGTGGACCTGAGTTTCCGACGGTCTTGCGAGAGTCGGGTGGACCTGGACGGTGCCCGAAAGATGAATACGAGGCGTGGCCGGGCATTCTTAGCCCTTGCCGCAAGTCCTCGAGACGGGGCGACGGGGTCACATCTTTCGTGAGTCTCTGCTCATTACCGCACTACCAACACACTAACGGTTTGGATATTTGATCCGAGGGGCCTCTGGCCTGATAGCACTAACCATCACGTGGGCATAGTATGGGCATTCTGCGTCATATACATCAGTCGAAGCTCTATAGATGTCAGCGAGGAGCGGCCCGCTTTGGATTGGACTGGTTAAGCCCGCACTTGTATTAAGGGGGCTAGGTCTGCTTTCATAGCGTCCTCGCAATATGCAGGGTTCCCAGGGCAAAGGCCCAAGACCCCTGGGGGCATAGGTTAGTCCGGCGTGCTGACCTCTCTTTAGAGCCTAGGTCGGGTTGCGGCGTGTTGCTTAACCGAGGTCGGGCATGACCCAGTAAAGTGTGTCCGGCCGGAGTTAAGCAAGCGTGGTGGGTAAGTTGGTGCACCCCTGCAGGGAAGAACTAATCTATCGATAGCCTGTCCTACGGTAACAGACACTCGGAGTTGTATCCCGATCGGTACAACTAGAACTGGTGACTTGAGATGATAACTGAATAGTATGGCTCTGGGATTGCTTTCTCGCAGGGAGTCGAGGAAGAATCTCTGGGCGAGGTTGATGACATTACTACTACTTTACATTATGCTAATCTGCACTCTTCTAATGCTGCAAGACCGCTGAAGATGATGAAGATGCTAGTCTTCGATAGGACTAGGCTTTCCCCTCTATTCTGGCATTTCTGCAGCCCAGTCCACATGTACAGCCTCCCTTTGATAATGTTGCATATGTAGTGTAGATCCTTGCTTGCTGAGTACTTCGGATGAGTACTCATGTTTGCTTTGCTTTCTTTTTCTCCCCATATCTGTTTGATGCAACCAGACGATGGAGCCCCGGAGCTAGCTGCCCCCGCCGACGGCTATTGCTACTACTACCCTCCCGGCGAGTACTACTATGAGGAGCCGACCGACGACCAGGAGTAGGTTCGGAGGGTCCTAGGCAGGAGGCCTACGCCTTTCGATCGTAGTGTTTTATTTTGCCCCGCCGTCTTAAAGGCCTATTTGTAACTCTGTTATATCTGTACTCAGATATCTGATGCTTCCGCTAACACTTGTATGCCATCGAGCTATGTATTCGAGCCCTCGAGGCCCTGGCTTGTGATATAAAGCTTGTATGACTTTATTTATGTTTTAGAGTTGTGTTGTGATATCTTCAAGTGAGTCCTTAGGCTTGATCGTGTGCAATTGCGTGTATGGTTAGTGCACGATTAAGCCGGGGTCGTCACACTGCCTGCTATGAATTGTGGTCAAGTCACTCATGTCAAAATGGAAGAAGCTCGTGAAGCCCCAAAGATTGTGATGGGTACCCTTCTCGTTAATTCAGTGCCAGCAACTGTCCTCTTTGATTCAGGAGCATCTCATGCCTTCGTGTCCCAATAGTTTGCGCAGTTACATGGGTTAGGCATGGAAAACTTATCCATTCCTTTATCAGTTCAATCTCCGGGAGCCAAGTGGCAAACCACTATGGTAAGCCCTCACAACCAAATTGAAATTGGAGGTCTACTTTTTCTGGCATCTTTCACTGTGCTTGGACCTTCCAACATAGACATCACTCTATGTATGGAATGGTTGACAGCCTATAAAGCTTTGATTGACTGTGCTACTAAGACAGTCCAACTCACACACCCTTCTGGCCAGGTGATCAACTACTCAGCCAAGATAATATAGAATGCCGAGAGCCAGATATATGCTCTGAATGCATTGAATGCTTCACCTCTTGAAGGCATCGAGAATGTTCCCGTTGTTCGTGATTTTCAAGATGTCTTCCCAGAGGAACTTCCAGGAATACCCCCTATTGGAGCTATCGAGTTTGTCATCGACTTGAAACCAGGCACAACTCCTATTGCGAAGCGTCCTTATAAGATGCCTCCGCACCACCTTCTCGAGCTTAAGGACGAAATCGACAAGTCACTTAGAAAGGGTTTCATCCGCCCCAGTTCATCTGCTTGGGGAGCACCTTCCCTCTTTGTCAAGAAGAAGGATGGTACGAATCGGTTGGTTCAAGATTACCATCCTATCAACCAGGCAACCATATAGAATAAGTATCCACTTCCTCAGATCAATGATCTGTATGATCAACTTGCTGGATCATCGGTGTTCTCTAAACTCGACTTGAGGTTGGGCTATCATTAGATCTGTGTTCGCGAAGAGGATATTCCGAAGACTGCCTTTGTTACCCGTTATGGCTCTTATGAGTACACTGTCATGTCTTTCGGATTAACCAATGCCCCAGCAACTTTTTCTCGGCTAATGAACTACATCTTCATGGATTACCTCGACAAATTCGTCATGGTTTACTTGGATGATATTCTTATATATTCCAAGAATGAAGAAGAACATGCCGAACATCTTCGCCTTGTTCTGGAAAAGCTACGTGAACATCAACTATATGCCAAGTATTCTAAATGTGAATTCTGGTTGTCTGAAGTGACATATCTCGGCCACGTGATCTCCAAAGATGGCATTGCTATTAACCCAGAACGAGTTCAAGCTATTTTGGAATGGACTCCACCGAAGAATGTCAAGCAAGTCAGAAGTTTTCTCGGCCTTGCAAGCTATTGTCGTCGCTTTGTCGAGAATTTCTCAAAGATTGCTAAGCCTTTGATTGATCTGCTTCACAAGGGCGTTAAGTTTGAGTGGACAGAAAAATGTTAGGAAAGTTTTCAAACACTCAAAGACAAGCTGACATCTGCCCCAATACTTGCTCCTCCAGATTCTCACAAAGACTTCATGATTTATTGTGATGCCTCCCGTGAAGGATTAGGCTGTGTCCTAATGCAAGAGCGTAAAGTGATTGCCTATGGCTCTCGACAGTTGCGCCCGCATGAAGAGAATTATCCGGTACATGATCTAGAACTAGCTGCTGTCATCTATGCATTGAAGTTGTGGTGACATTACCTCCTCGGTAATCGTTGCGAGATCTACACGGATCATAAAAGTCTGAAGTACTTGTTCACTCAGCCATCTCTCAACCTCCGTCAACAAAGATGGATGGAGACCATTACGGACTATGATTTGGGTATTTCTTATACCCCTGGCAAGGCTAATGTAATGGCTGATGCATTAAGCTGTAAATCCTACTGCTGTGAACTTGAGGTTCAGCTAGAGCAACCACTCCTGTATGAAGAGCTTCGAAAGCTAAATCTCGAGATAGCTCCTCAAGGATACCTAAAAACCTTGGTTGTTGAACCAGACCTTGAGAAGGCTGTTAAGAGTGCGCAAGCTAAAGATGCTGAAGTTGATCTGATGAAGAAAGAACTTCACCTTGAAAAGTACAGGGATTTCTCGCTGTCTGAAGATGGAACCTTGTATTTCAGAGACCGCATTGTCGTACCCCCGCTTCGAGCTTATGGCTGATAAGGTCATGCAGGAGGCACATGACACACCATTGTCTATCCATCCGGGTAGCACCAAGATGTATCGTGATCTCCGTCAAAGGTACTGGTGGTGTAAGATGAAGCAGGATATTGCTCGATATGTTGCTGAATGTGACGTTTGCCGTCGCGTTAAAGCAGAGCATCAAAAGCCTGCTGGAATTCTGCAACCCCTTCCTATTCCTTTATGGAAATGGGATAAGGTTCAGATGTATTTCATTACTGGCCTTCCCAAGTCACAGAAGGGTCACGATGCTATTCTTGTCGTCGTCGACCAACTTTCCAAAGTTGCACACTTTCTTCCTGTCAAAGAGACGATCACTGCTAGTCAGTTAGTAGAGTTATATATCTCCAGAATTGTATCACTCCACGGTATTCCGAAGGAGATCAGTTCGGACCATGGTGGACTTTTCACCTCAAAGTTCTGGGAAAGTTTCCAAGAAGCTATGGGAACTCATATTACCTGGAGCTCAGCTTATCACCCCCAGTCCCAAGGCCAAGTCGAGTGAGTCAATCAAGTACTTGAAGACATGCTGCGAGCTTGTGTTATTTCTTTCAGCAAGAAGTGGGAAGAATCTCTTCCGTATGCCGAGTTCTCTTATAACAACAGCTATCAAGCCAGCTTGAAAATGGCCCCCTTCGAAGTACTTTATGGACGTAAGTGTCGAACCCCTCTGAATTGGTCAGAAACTGGGGAACGACCGCTAGTGGGTCCAGATATTATTCAACACGCCGAAGAGCAAGTCTGTATCGTTCGAGAAAATCTCAAGGCGGCTCAGGACCGCCAGAACAGCAACTATGATCGCAAATGATGGGGTTTGATCTATCAACCTGGTGATCAAGCTTATTTGCGAGTTACTCCTATGAAGGGCACTCACCGTTTTGGAATCAAGGGCAAGTTAGCTCCACGCTACATTGGTCCTTTCCGCATTGTTGCTAGACGTGGCCAGGTGGCATATAAATTGGAGTTGCCGCCGCAATTCTCTCATATCCACGACGTCTTCCATATGTCGCAACTTCGCCATTGCTTCAAGGAGTCTCCGCACCGAGCAGTGGATCACGAGATGCTCGAATTGCAAGATGATCTATCTTATAAGGAGCATCCGATCCGCATTCTCGATGAAGCTGAACGTCGGACCCGTCAGAAGGTTACCAAGTTCCTGAAAGTGCAGTGGTCGAATCATACTGAAGATGAAGCCACTTGGGAACGCGAGGATCATCTTCGCAAGGAATACCCCGACCTCTTTCCTTCTACCTCCTGAATTCTTGGGACGAGAATTTCTTTTAGAGGAGGAGAATTTGTAACACCCCTGTGTAATAATCACTGTGATCAACTGCTAATCATGCCAAGTCATCAGCTTATTCCATGTTTGATCACAGTGGTTAAACACCTCATATCAAATTCCTCTCTGAAATAAATTCAAATTCAAAGTGAAAATAAAAGTTGATCAAATCAGAAACTAAAATGTTCATTAAATAGCTAATAATTCAGAGGCACTTATAAAATTGTAACCAACATTATATGGTAGAGCTAATTAACCCTAACAACCTCAGCAGTGGCTAAACAGCAACATTTAATGACCTTTTCATTAATCTAAATTAAATATGAAATTGTATTTTGCCCAAAATAGTTTTTGGTGTTAGGATATATTGCACTGCAATTTATGAGCTAGGTCACATATTTTACAAAAGTCATTAAGTGCTCAAACAATTTGCAAAACAGAAAAGAAAACAGAAACAGGAATAAGAAAATAGAAAAGGGCCTAGTGCTTACTGTGCACTTAGGCCTGCTGCTACAGGATTCGGCCCAGCCCACTCACTGCTACAGGATTCGGCCTAGCCCATCTGTCGAGCTGCGGAGGTGGATAAAGACCACCTCGGCCCCTCTCGAACCCTAGACCCCGCATTCCCCTCCCCTCGCTCTCTCTCGCGCGGATTTCGGCGGCGCCCGAGAGCTCGACGCCTCGCCACTCTCGCCGTCGCGGCCACTGGCCACCTTCCGCCGTCCCGTGCTGCCCGACGGCCTCCTCGCCTTCGTCCTCCTCGAGCCGAACCCCGCGACCGACCGGTGCTGCCCCGGAGTGCCCCCCCATCGAGTCGTCTTCTCCGTCCGACACCGCCGCCGCCGAGCCGCTGCGGATCCACGGCCACCGTGCCTCCCTCGCCTCGCCGACCTGCTCATCAGCTCCGCCGTCGACTCCTCCTTCTTCCTCGACCACGCGTGCAAGCCCGAGGCCACGGCGTTGGCCGAATCGAGCCGGCGATTGACGCGGATCGCCGGAGCACCACAGCTCCGTTCGTCGTCTTCTCTGCGCTACAAAGCCACCAAAGGCCACCGTGAGCCGCGGCGGTGAGCTTCATCTCTCTACTCCTCTCTCTCTCTCTCTGCTGCTCTTTTTCGAGCCCGAACAGCGCCGCCTTGGCTCCGCTGCTCCGGTTGCCGCCAACGCCAACGAACGGCGCAGAGCAGAGCCATCCGCGCCCTTCCTCCGTGCCCGTCGTGCTCTGGGTGCTCGCAGTAGCCGCGTAGCCGCTCGAAAACAACCCAAAAACCCCGCGCCCGAGCTCAACCGAATGGCTTCGCCGCTGACCACGACGCCGGCGACTATTTCGGCCGCTCCACGGGTAACCACCCCCACCATTGGATGCGCGCGAGTCTCACGAGGCCGTAGGTGCAAACCGCGTCCAAAATGGACCGCCGTACGCGAATTCCGAGCTCGCCGGAGCTCTCTGCCGCTCCCGGCGCTCGCCGGAGAACTCCGATGACAGGCGCTGAGCTGGCGCCCGACGTGGCGCAGCGGGCCCCACCGCTCAGCCACTGACCACGGGCCCCACTGGGCCCATTGACCCAGTCAACGCTGACTGGGCTGGCCCCGTGTCACTGACATGTGGGTCTTGACCAGTTAAACGAATTTAAATAAAGAGAAAATTGGTTAATTAATTAATTAATTAAAACACTAATTAGACACTGACAATAGGCCCTACCACCCTAATTAACCTAATTTAGTTAAATTAAATCCCTAACTAACTACTGTGAGGCTGACCAGTGGGTCCCACTGGACCCACAGGTCAGGTTTGACGTGGCCAGCCGGTCAGTTGACCTGCTGACATCATCAAGACGTTATGCTGACGTCATACCTCATTTTAGACAATTCGGTTAATATAAATAATTCCAAAAAATGTTAAAATCTTTAGAAAATTGTAGAAAATAAACCGTAGCTCGGATCGAAAAACTTTCTACATGAAAGTTGATCAGAACGACGAGACGAAGCTGACCGTGCCGTCTGTTTTCGTGTCAGGATCCTCTACGGAGGTGAACCCGCAACTTTTAGCCTATTTCCGGTAGGTGAATAGTGCATATACACCGGTTAATAAATCCAACTTAAATCCTAAAATAACTAATATGACTTAGACATGTTTTTAGGCAACCCTGCACTGCACCGTAGGCATAGCATGCTCTGTGTTGCATTATTTGCTGTGTATTTATTTGTTTCCTCCCCCTCTTCTTTCTCGTTAGACCCCGACACCGACGTAGTCCCCGAGGCAGACGCAGCTCCGGAGTACGACTACGCCCCTGACGACCAGACCCTTGCCGCAGAGTTCCAGGCAAGCACCCCCCTTTTGAGCATACCGATATCGCCTACTCTATCTCTCTTATGCTTGCATTAGAATCTGTTGCTACTACTGTTATCCTATTTCTGCTGCATAGCCTGTTTATTGTAACCTGCTATTGATACCTACCTGCTTATCCTAAACTGCTTAGTATAGGCTGGGTAGAAACCCATCAGAGACCCCCTCCTTGTCCCGACTGCCCCGCTGGATTCTCAGAAGACCCGATCAACGGGATCGAAGACAGGCCCAAGCACCGCACATCACCCCCTTAGTTGTACGACACTACTGGGTTACTATCGAGTACCGAGGGTGATACCTCGTCAGCACTTCTGATGTTAACCTTGTAGGTTAGTTCATCGGTTGTGGTCATCGAGGGTGATCCCTCTTTCACCACTCCCGATAACGACGCTGTCGTGCAACACCTCAAGTGTGAACCCATCGAGGGTGATTCCTCCGAGTTCACCTTGACAGTTATATCGAGTAGGAATCCAACGAGGATGATACCTCGGATTCCCCAGATGTTATGGACACACAGATACTTGGGCTTTACAACTGTTACTTGGAAAGGCGGGTCGACCCTGAGGGGTACCCGCGAGTGATGTGAAGACGGGTTAACCTGGAGGTTACCCGAGAGATGAATACGAGGCATGGCCGGGCATTCTTAGCCCTTGCCACAAGTCCTCGAGACGGGGCGACGGGGTCACATCGATCGTGAGTCTCTGCTCATTACCGCACTATCAAAACACTAACGATTTGGATATATGATCTGAGTGGGCCTCTGGCCCGATAGCACTAACCATCACGCGGGAAAGTTATGGGCACTCTGCATCGTGGTATCAGCCGAAAGCTCTGTCAGACGTCCAGTTCGGCATTGCGGCACGGCTGGGCCGGCACCATCCTGTAGTGGTGGTACCGAGATTCGCCCTACTCGCAACGACCCAGAATGCACAGGGTGATGGCCCAAGACCCCTGAGCGCTTAGGATGTAGACCGGCGAGGACCTCTCTGCTGAGCTCTAGGTAGGGTTGCGGTGTATCGTTTGGCCAAGGCCGGGCATGACCCAGAAAAGTGTGTCCGGCCGGAGTTAAGCGAGCGTGGTGGGTAAGTTGGTGCACCCCTGCAGGGAAGAACTAATCTATGCATAGCCGGATCCTCGGTAACGGACGCTCGGAGTTGTATCCCGATCGATACAACTAGAACTTGAGATGATACCTGGATAGTATGGCTCTGGGATTGCTTTCTCGCAGGGAGTCGAGGAAGGATCTCTGGGCGAGGTTGATGACACTACTACTACTTTATATTATGCTAATCTGCACTCTTCTAGTGCTCCAAGACCGCTAAAGATGAAGAAGATGCTAGTCTTCGATAGGACTAGGCTTTCCCCTCTATTCTGGCATTTCTGCAGCCCAGTCCACATATACAGCCTTCCTTTGAAAATGTTGCATATGTAGTGTAGATCCTTGCTTGTTGAGTACTTCGGATGAGTACTCACGGTTGCTTTGCTTTCTTTTTCTCCCCATATCCGATTGTCGCAATCAGATGACGGAGTCTAGGAGCCAGCTGCCCCCGCCGACGACTACTACTACCACCCCGAGGGTGGCTACTACTACGAACTTGCCGACGACCAAGAGTAGGATCGGAGGGTCCCAGGCAGGAGGCATGCGCCTTTCGATCTTAGTGTTTTCTTTTGCCCCGCCTTTCTAAAGGCTTATCTGTTTCTGTTTCATATCTGTACTCAGATATCTGATGCTTCCGCTGATGCTTGTATGCGAGCTTATGTATTCGAGCCCTCGAGGCCCCTGGCTTGTAATATAAAGCTTGTATGACTTTATTATGTTTTTGAGTTGTGTTGTGATATCTTCAAGTGAGTCCTTAGGCTTGATCGTGTGCATTTGCGTGTATGGTTAGTGCACGATTAAGCCGGGGGCGTCATAGGCATGTCTCCATGGCTGCTGCTATAACTGTGGAGATGACAGGCACATCTCGCGGGACTGCACGAACAAGACCATCTGCGTCAGGTGCGGCGGCGAGGGACACATTGCCCGGGACTGCAAGTGGTGGCGGAGCGCTTCACCAGGTGAGGGCCGTCACGGCCGCCGCAGCACAGGCCGGAGGCCCGTCCCGCCCCGCAAGCTGGTAGCTTTCCTCCGCTTGTGCCGGGGCATGCTCTACTGCCGTCGGCGCCGGCCGCGCCAGCCGCGCGTTCGCTGACTGTGCTGCCGTCGGCGCCGCCAGGGCCTCACCCACCTGGCACCGTGCGGTTGGGCTGCTCGTGGAGCGCCGTTGCGGCGGTAGATTCAGTGGAAAGCGTACAGGGGCCGGATTTCTCTGTCCCCTTCGCTGGTGCTGGGGTCGAGGTGCAGACCCACCCCGAGGTGGAAGACGACCGCTGCTTCCTCTAACCATCGGAGAAGCTGAGCAAGATGGAGGCAGATCTTTCCCTTGCGGTGGTCACCACCATCACCGGCAACAGGCCGGCCGTGGACCTAGCCGCGGCGGCGGCAGCTCTCCATGCAGAGTTCGGCATCGGTCCCAACGATATGTCCATCAGGCCTTTCTTCCCAGAGGACTTCTTGATCATCGGCAACCATCCGATCATCCGGAAGTTGATGGTGGGCCGTGGAAGCGTCTCCTCTTCGTGGTTCAACCTGTCACTCCGCCCATGGCTGCGGCAGGCGCAAGCGACGGGTGCCAACTTGCCTTTCCTGGTGCCGCTACGCCTAGTGGGGGTGCCGGCCCATGCGTGGACGCGTCGGACGGCGGAGGTGATTCTCAGATGTTTCGGCTTCGTGGAGCAAGTTGCGGAGCGCACGGCACGCCGGTTCGACATGTCGGGCTTCCACGTCTGGCTGCGGACGGACGCGCCGGCAAGGATTCCTGCCCGGCGTAGGCTGTTCATCAAAGAACCAAGGCAGGGTCACCAGGAGAGGTTGGCGGAGGCACCCACAGCCTTGTGGTATCCCATCGCAATCTCGATCTTGGCACCACCGGTGTGCGTTGACCCGGCTAGCGACACAGGACTGCCGCCCCCGCCGCCGCCTCACTCACCACCGGAGACAGATAGCTCAGATGATGGCCGCGGTGGGAGAGAGAGCCGTGGAAATCCGGCGCCGGGAAGCAGGGAAGCTCGGCAGGGGGGCTCGGCAGGATCGTCGGTGGCTTCGGCGCCGCCGGCGAGACACATACCTGGGCAAGTGGTGTTTGCGGGACCGCAAACAGGATTAGCCAGTGGGGCCGCGCCCGAGCACTTTGCCAGGGATCAGGCTGACAAAAGTAGCGATACAGCGCAGCAGTGTGGGGACGCACTATCGGGTGGAAGCCAGGACGGTCGCTTGACTGGTCAGATTCTCAGCCCCATCCGGGCCAGGCAGGCAGGCAAACAGGTGGAACGCTGCGCCTCTTGCATTGGGATTGGCGGTCCGACCCCTGGAGAACGACAGCACGATTCCCCCGCCTCAGTGGGCCCACGGAGATGGCTCCAGTCTGGTCGTTTGGAAGACGGAGTTGTTGTGGGATCCGTATAACTGCAGCTTCCTGCGGGACACGGCCTGCCATTGATGCATGCGGAAGAGGCAGCTGGCAGCGCGCACATGGTGGCCCCAAGCCAAGACAAGCCGGCCTCTTTCAAAAGTGTGGAAGACGACAATGAGTCCCTTGGTGGTATGTGGGACAGCTCGAGCGCCGAGGAGGATCTGGTAGGGCCCCCGATGGCCAATCTGCGGGATGATTCGGTGGCCCCACGAGGCGACTTGTTTTTGGTTAGCTTGTCGACCGGGCCAGGAGAAGACACCTGTCCAGTTCCGGATGGCGAGCTGCCATGCACCCCATGCATGAGGGAACACAGCCCGGTGGCTGCCCTGTGCGAGGAGATAAGGAAGGCCGTCACGCCAGTGCTGGCTCTACTCCCAGACCATGCGAGCAATGGCAATAAACGGTGACAACGGCAGAGGAGGGCCCCAGTCTCAAATCCGCGAAGGAGCGTCAGGTTGGCCAAGGGCCTTGGGCACGGTGGGAGCGCAACGAAGCAGCAGAACGTGTTGATCCGCAAGCTATGCCTCGCAAACGAAGGAGAGATCATCAGCGATGCAGCGCTACAGGCGTACGTGCAACTCTTCGACAACCCGCTGTGTGACGAGCATATCAGCGCCATCCTTGCCTTGTTTGCATGGGAGCCCTCTGCTTTACCACTAGCAGCGCATGAGGACAGGGTGGTGGATGGCCATTGATGTCGTCCTGGTGGTTTCACGCCGTAGGAAAGTAAAATGAGTATGACACCTTTCAAAATGCTCGTGTGGAATGTGCGAGGGCTGAACAACCCGGCACGTCGCAATGTCATATCGCAAGTAGTGGATGCCGCGAAACCTACTATTATCTGTCTCGAGGAGACAAAGCTAGAAATTGTAACACCTGAAGTGGTGAGGCATTGCCTTGGGAATAAATTTGAGGATTTTTACTTCTTGCCTGCAAGAGGCACGCAAGGCGGAATCATCTTAGCCTGGGATAGCTCGGTGGCCACCTTGTCGAACCCCCATTACACATAATGCACGGTCACAGCACTTGTTCGGCCGGTGGAAGAGCCGGATGCTCTTTGGTGGGTCACGGGCGTCTATGGACCACAAGAGGATCATGAGAAGACCATGTTCTTGCAGGAGCTCAGTGACATACGAGATCTCCACGCGGGGCCATGGATGGTGGCCGGTGATTTTAACCTCTTGGTAGACCCAGAGGACAAGAACAATGACAGGATAAATAGGAGAATGATGGCTCAATTCAAGGCCAAGCTAAATGCACTTGAGCTAAAGAAAATGTACCTAAATGGACATCGATACACATGGTCCAATGAAAGAGAGCAGCCAACCCTAGAGAATATAGACCATGTGTTCTGCACCGCATCTTGGGAGGAATTGCACCCGACATCTCACCTCAATGCCCTCGGCTCGGCGCTGTCAGACCACTGCCCGTTGCTGCTGGACCTGCGGGCTGCACTTGGCATGGGTAAACGCTTCAAGTTCGAGGCTTTCTAGACCAAGGTGGAGGGCTTCCATCGAGTTGTGAGCGAAGCATGGGAATCGGTCCCGAGTGATGGCAATCTGTATGTCATCCTAGATAGGAAATTGAGGGCAACGGCGAAGCACCTCAAGAAGTGGAGCGATAGGTGGATTGGCAACACCAAACTCCAAATCTCAATTGCACTGGAAGTTATAGCAAGGTTGGATAAGGCAATGGACGCAAGGGCTCTTTCACAGCAAGAAGATGAGCTCCGAAAGCTACTCAAGCGAAAGCTCCTGGGCCTATGCTCGCTGGAGCGCACGATCGCGTGACAACGCTCTAGAGTCCTACAATTATGTGAAGGCGATGTTAGCACTGCATTCTTCCACCAGCAGGCATGTCACCGGCAGCGGAGGAATGTGATCTCAACCCTGCAGCATGGATCCGAGATGGCTACAGGCCAAGATGAGATTGGCGAGGCGGTGGACAGTTACTACTCCGGTTTGTTCGAGGAAACAGTGCCGCGTGAGTTCACCATTCAGCTTGATGCACTGCGGCTACCCAGTCTTGAGCTCTCGCACTTAGAAGAGCAGTTCACAGAAGAAGAGGTGGAGAGGGTGGTCAAGGGGATGCCACTAGACAA
Source organism: Thinopyrum elongatum (assembly GCA_011799875.1). NCBI lineage: Eukaryota > Viridiplantae > Streptophyta > Magnoliopsida > Poales > Poaceae > Thinopyrum > Thinopyrum elongatum. The sequence continues at coordinate 495,225,825 of CM022300.1, forward strand.
AGCTCCCGGCCCGGACGGGTTTACGGGAAGGTTCTTCGCGGTTTGCTGGCCCATCATCAAGGGCGACATAATGAGGGCCATGGATGCGTTTTATCGCGGCGACATGCGCGGCCTGCCTACGATAAACAAAGCTATAATCACGTTGGTTCCAAAGATGGATGGAGCAGTGGACATTAAGGATTTTAGACCCATCAACCTCGTGCATGGGGCGGTGAAGATATTTGAAAAGACCCTATCGGCTAGGCTGGCACCAGAACTACCAAGATTAGTGGGAAGCCACCAGAGCGCTTTCATCAAGGGCAGGTCAATCCACGACAACTTCATGCTCGTGCAATGCATGGCACGGCGGCTACATGCCCTCCGAGAGACTACAATCATGCTAAAACTCGATATCTCCAAAGCCTTTGACTCCGTCCAATGGCCGTTCTTAGTAGAAGTACTCAAGCATATGGGTTTTGGCAATAGATGGATATCATGGGTGTGCGGCATCCTAGCAAACTCAAGCACGAGAATCATGGTAAACGGCACTCCTGGGAAGCCGATATACTACAAGAAGGGGCTCCGACAAGGCGATCCGGTATCCCCAATGCTATTTCTCCTAGTGATGGAACCACTACAGAGTTTGTTTGAGCTTGCCGCAGAGCGTGGATCGCTTACTCCCTTGGCAAGAACGGGTATGAAGCAACGAGTATCGATGTTTGCGGACGACGTCATGATCTTCCTCAAGCCAAACACCATGGATCTGAAAGTATGCGCGTCGCTGCTACACATGTTTGGGGAAGCCTCCGGACTGCGCGTGAACCTGGCAAAAAGTGCCGCCTTGCCTGTGCACTGCTCTGCGGAGACAATGGAAAGAGTGGTACAGCTCCTGGGTTGTCCATCAGGGACCTACCCATGCAGATACCTTGGCCTCCCTTTGACTATCCGGAAGCAAACTGCGGCACAACTTCGTGGCCTCGTAGACAAACTAGCAGGGCAGCTGCCCAAATGGAAGGCTGCATACATGCCCAAGAGTGGACGACTGACCCTTGTACAGTCCGTCTTGTGTGCTATCCCGATCCACGCGATGATGGCATTAGATCTGCCACAGAAGGCAATAACGGCCATGAACAAAATTTGTCGGGTATTCCTATGGTGTGCAAAGTCACAAGCTAATGGTGGGCAATGTGCTGTGGCGTGGGAGCAGGTATGCTCACCGAAGTGGGCAGGAGGTCTGGGTATTCCCAACCTGGGCTGGCTAAATTTTGTGATGCAATCGCGGTGGCCATGGCTACAAAGGTCGGACCCTTCCAAGCCATGGGCTGAGTTCGTCATACAAGTGCCGGAGCACTCCATCCAGCTCTTCCATGCAGCAACTAGAGCAACTGTGAGGGATGGAAAAATGACACTATTCTGGGAGGACCGTTGGCTGAACGGGATGCGGATCCCAGAGATCGCGCCGAACCTACACTGCATTGTGGCCAAAAGTACGCGCTCTTCGCGCACAGTACAGCAAGCCATCGATGAAGGCACCTGGGTAGAGGACATAGGGCCAGAGCTAACAGAACCAATGCTGCACGAATACCTACAACTATGGTCCAGAGTGCAGGCAACCCAACTCCAACCGGGGCACGCGGACACTATTAGTTGGTCCTGGGAACAGAATGGACAGCACTCCACGCGATCAGCCTATGATGCCAAGTTCTGGGGACGGGAAGTTATCCCGACGGCTACATTCACGTGGAACTCTGGGGCACCAATGCGATGCCGCTTCTTCGCGTGGTTGGCACTCAGAAACCGATGTTGGACCTCGGACAGATTAGCGAGACGTGGATTGGACCACCAAGACACTTGCCCCTTCTGTGACCAGGCAGAAGAATCGATCCAACACATTCTACTGGACTGCGTTTTTGACAGAGAAGCATGGACGGTACTTTGTCGAGCTTTGGGTAAGCACGAGTGGGCGCTGGCTTTGTCCAGCTCACTCCAGGATTGGTGCACTGACAAATCAAGGAACAAAGCAGCCCGCAAAGACGTCAGAACACTATTCACTATTCATGCTAGTGCTATGGGAGCTATGGAAACACAAGAACGCAATTGTCTTCGATGGTGCAACACCATCCATTGCACACATGCTACAGCAAATACAGGAGGAAGGGAGGACATGGAAGAAGGCTGGCCTATTCAAGTGCGACACCACAGCGTTCTTTGGGGAGTTATCCAGGTGGGTGAGTGGGAGGAGTTAGACATCGTTAGATAGACCGGCTAGGCTGGATGGAGTGGGCGTAAAATACGCATTGTAAAATTGTATGAGGGCTCTTTACCCCTCCTTCTCCTATAATATAAAGTACGCACACTCGTGCGTATTCGAGAAAAAAAAATTCTCCAATCCTAAGAAAAGATAGCAACATCGCACCCCTAATCATCATGGATCAGTCGGCAACACATGTCTAGTCTAGGCTCTCTGTATGCACAATACAGGATAACTCAGGGCAAAACTCAACCAGTTTGGTTCAGGACATCAACCGTTTCACAGGGCACGCGCCTGCCTGGGTCAAAAGAATCCTAGTAGAGTTCCATAGCAACACAATGTTCAAAGACAAGCCATTAATTACCTATTCCATTTTTTACATAGGTGTAGTGCTAGATACGTGTGTGTCTCCACAGGCGCACATCAGCTTCCGATCACAATGCGATTAGCTGTGCCACTCTATCCAGATATCGCTAAACCGTAACTTGGGCGCACAAAAAGTCAAGCTATATCTTCCTCCTCGTTGTTTTCATCGGGAAGCCATCGACCAGAAGTTCAGCAGGAAGGAGGGCGTGAGGGCAAACCAGCTCATGAACGCCATCGCCGTCGCGGTCTCGAAGCTGCCACAGTGGTTCTCGGCACAGATGTTCAGGTCGTTGTCGATCAGGACGGTGATGCCTGCCGACGAGCATGCTGCGCCGAAGATGAGTGCTGCCGTGATCTACCAAGAAGCAGCGATGATCACTATATTAGACCTCACAGTCAAAAGACAATGCATTTATAATTTCCAGGATGAAACTATAATTTCCAGGATGAAACTAACATGCAGGAACTTGCAATAAAATTGCAATTTCATTCAATTGTCGTAATCTGAGCACGTACTTTATCTCGCTGCAAAATTCTTAGCCTATACACCACACAACCAATATTGCTAAAAGAATGATGGAAAATCACTAAGTTACTAGATACATGGACAAGTTCACACAGGTAGCACATTTTATATATATCTCAGCAAACATTGTTTAGATCAAAAAAAAAGATAGAGTAGATTGACCAAGTGAATCTAACAAGCATCATAGACATGAACAGAGATTTATATTGACTTACCCCATCACCAATCGCGAACAGGCAAACAGCGCGGCGGTTCCGTAGACAACGCTTAACAAGCAATGCATAGATATCGACAATGGCAAGCGAAAAGCTCCACAGGCATTGCAATATGGTTGCTGCAACAAGATAGCTGGCCAAAATAGAACTCCGTCAGTTTGTCAGAAATTAGAAAAACAGAATAGCACTGCCAGAGTAACTTGAGTGCAGCAGAAACAAGCAAATATACTAGACACAGCAGAGCTTCCTTTTATAACTGCAAAGCATGAACAATATCTGTGTTGCTTGCTGTATACTGTGTCAACAAAGAAGTACCCACCCATGTCTATCTCACTGAAATACAAAATTTAGATCATCCACTCATCACTAATGCAAATGTTGAATTTCTGTTGCGCACAGGAATGCCCATATAATAAGCAGCAACAAAACCAGAGAAACCTATATATGTTCAAGAAGGCTTAGCTAAATGAACTTGGAAAATACAAAGGAGCAGCATGATAGTTTAAGATGTAGAAGTGTAAATTCATCTTAAAATTACATTGAAGTACGTAGTATGATCGAATTTCCACATTTTAGTATGATCCTAGGGGTAATTTTTTATCTAAGATCATTCAGAAGAGTATAGTAAGGTTGGGACTAAGTCGTTCTATACAAACCCAACATATTTGTACCAGGAATTGTATAGTAACGTAAAACAGTGCCACAAGAATAGTTTGTATCAGGAAGACCTTTGTTTTTGTATATGAAATCGGATGGGGTGGCCGCTCTTTTCTTAAGAAAAAATAGTGCCACAAGCACACACACAGACAGTATTCACAAAAAGAAAAGCACACACACACACACACACACCTTTCGTTTTATCAGAAAGTTACTTTGAAGTACATATGTAGCCGAAAGAGAAAAATGCCTGCCAGTTCCCCAGTCTTTGCCAAAAGGAAATTTTGCTCTGTAACTCAATTAAAAGAACTCAATAATATGGATGAGACATAAGGGATCTGTGTTCTACTCTGGTAGATAATATAACAATCCACTGTTCTGCCCATGGCAGTTTCATAAATAGTGAACAGAAACGCAGTTTAGTACGTTCAGGATAAGTAGAAAGGGACATGTGGATGGGATATTTCTCTTCCTATTGTAGTTCACTAGTTTGTGAAATAGCGATTGTAGGGCTGAGATAGTCAGTAGACACTGAACCACAAAGCCAAAACCGTCAACAACAACAAAAACCCTGTTTCCTATTGTATTTCACCAGTTTGTGACATGTTCATATGCATGTGGTGGCATTATATTCCTATGATGTGACATGAAATTGCATGTTTTTTGGAAGTAGCAAATAGATTAATCTTACAATTAGTTTCTTTGCTTCTAGAATCCTTGGCTTCATATAATTAATCTTACTAATAATTTCAGAATTCAAGTACTGCACGCACTCCCCTGTTTTTGACACTTCGATCCAGCATACTGTCATCTCACCTTGAAATCATGCACGTTCGGTGGAATAGCACATATATGCAGGGGATTGTACTACAATACAGAATTTTCAAAATAAATAAATAAATACACCCTATTTCTGGATAACAATAGTCTTCACATGATTACATTTGATTGCCCCCTCCATAAATATACTGTACTATGTATACTTATCCGCCTTGTAAATGTTTAAAGCTACTTTGTATGCAAGCCAGAACACAAGTGCCTTACTAATACATTTAAGCACATTCTTGTCATTTTTTCAGAGGAGAAGTCCGTTGTTGTTAGAATTTGTTTTTAGCTACCTATAGTATGCAATACTAGATAATGATACATAGGCAGATTTTTATTTTTATTTTTTGCACAAGGCAGTAATAGGTCACTACAGATAAGCTGATGCCTTTTAGTCCTCATCACTGGGGCAATCCATTACATTCAAAATGGAGAAAGTCGGCCAGAAAGATGAGAAGGTAAGTGTAACGAACTTATAGTCCAGAAGGTATAGTGTACTGAGGTTAGTATAGCCACATGTTTTCCACAAGTTGCATTACAAACAGCACTCCAAGCTTTGGGAACCTATTACCGAAATGAGCTAAGCTCCAACAGATGGAGTGCCTAAAGTACATAGCAGATCATGTTTTCCGTTCTTGAACACCGAATTCCCCACGGCCCCAAGCTTTAAGAGCGCACACACGCTTCACCCACCAGTGCATGTGAGATCATATTTCCTTTCTTGAGCAAGGATTTGAAGTAGTGGAATTGTAAAGCGATCGATGCTCAGGCCGTACACAGCCAGTTGGGGCAAATACTAGTAGTACTAGCGCGGATGATGAGACACTACCAGGATGGGGAGTGGGGAGGAAGGTTACCAGAAGGCGCTGACGGAGGGGAAGTCGTTGGTGGAGGCCATTACGCCGAGGGCAACTCCGGCGAAGGCGAACTGCGCGAGGCGGAGCGCGAGGCCGCCGGCCGTGCCGGGCATCCCGGGCAGGTCCTTCATGAGCACCCCCGTGGGCTGCTCCACCGGATCCGTCGGCGGTGGCGCCTCCACCGGGTGCACCGCCGGCCTGCTCGCGAACATCTCGGCCCCCGACGGAACAGGCTCCCCTACGCGCTCACCTCCCGCCTCGCCGCCGCGGGACCGGTGGGGGCTGGGCGAGGAAGGGTTTCACCTAGCAGGGGACTGGATTGGGCGGAGTCGGCGAGGAGGGAAGGGCCACGCGCCGGGGTCGATCGGGGAGGGGAGGGGGGGCTCGGGGGAGGCGCTGCTTGCCGTTGGCTTCCCTTGCTTTTGGCCGGGGGGAAAGGCGACGGCAGTTTCTGGGGAGCTGCAGCTGCGACGGCACGCCGTGGGGTCCCAGTCTCCTCTCTCTCTCCTCCGCGGCTCCGTGTCCGAGTGGTGGAGGGAGTGGGAGGGAGATGGGCCGGGGCTGGGCGGGGCTGACTTTGCTTGCTTGCCCGTGCCGCCACTGTGCGTGCGGTGGCGGGCCCGTTCCGCCCGTCCTCCTTTTCACCTGGCCCCGCCTGTCAGTAATTCTGCCAGTACTCCAGCATTTTTCCTGCCAGTACGATTTACCCCGTACGGATCACTAGCGTTTGGTTTCAGCGATCCTGTGTCACGAGCGCGTACGTGGTGGTCGACGGCGGTCGGCCGAGATCACGACCGCGGTGCCCGGCGGCCTCGGTGCAAGCGTGTACAGTCCAAGCCGCGGCCGCTGCACGGACAGACGCGCCTCCTGTAGTACGTATCTTTGCGCGTAAGAGCTACTCCAACGCGCCGGCCCAAACAAACAGCGATTTTGTCCGCTTTTGCGGCACCCATGTCCGCTTCCACGTTTGCGTCGGCGTATGCGCCCAACGCTCGCCCGACCCAATTTTTAGTTCGCGAGAAAAAATAGAATACAAATATTTCAAAAATAGAAAAACATTAATTAAACATTAATGCCGGCCACAAAGGCCGGCGAGAGTCCACGCGTCCACATTACATTAACTAAAACATTAATTAAAACTAAACTACGAGGAGGCGCGCTGCCCTAGGAGTCCTCGTCAACGTCGGGGCCGGTGAGGTCGATCAGCGTCGGCGTCGGGCCGGCCCAGGGGAACGCCGTGACTCTGGCGATGTCATCCGCCGGAGGCTGTGCCGTCGCCGGCTGGGCACGGCGGTCCTCCTAAGCGTCGCGCTCCAGCTACTCAAGGTACCCGTCCTCGCGGCGCTCCTCGGCCAACTGTCGCTGGTGCCATTGCTCGAGGTAGGCGGCCTCCTGCGCCTCCGTCGTCCCCATCCAGACCGCCGACGCGCTGACTGAAGGAAATATGCTCTAGAGGCAATAATAAAGTTGTTATTTTATATTTCCTTATTCATGATAAAGGTTTATTATTCATGCTAGAATTGTATTGATCGAAAACTTAAATACATGTATAAATACATAAACAAATACCGTGTCCCTAGCAAGCCTCTACTAGACTAGCTCGTTGATCAAAGATGGTTAAGGTTTGCTAACCATAGACATGTGTTGTCATTTGATAACGGGATCACATCATTAGGAGAATGATGTGATGGACAAGACCCATCCGTTAGCTTAGCATATTAATCGTTCAGTTTATTGCTATTGCTTTCTTCATATCAAATACATATTCCTTCGACTATTAGATTATGCAACTCCCTGATAACGGAGGAATACCTTGTATGCTATCAAATGTCACAACGTAACTGGGTGATCATAAAGATGCTCTACAGGTATCTCCGAAGGTATTTGTTGAGTTGGTATAGATCGAGATTAGGATTTGTTACTCCTAGTATCGGGGAGGTATCTCTGGGCCCTCTCGGTAATACACATCATAAGCTTGCAAGCAAATGACTAAGGAGTTAGTTACAAGGTGATGTATTACGGAACGAGTAAAGTGCCGGTAACGAGATTGAACTAGGTATGAAGATACCGACGATCGAATCTCGGGCAAGTAACATACCGATGGACAAAGGGAATTGCGTATGTTGTCATAACGGTTCGACCGATAAAGATCTTCGTAGAATATGTAGGAGCCAATATGGGCATCTAGGTTCCGCTATTGGTTATTGACCAGAGAGGTGTCTCGGTCATGTCTACATAGTTCTCGAACCCGTAGGGTCCGCACGCTTAACGTTCGTTGACGATATAGTGTTATATGAGTTATATGATTTGGTGACCGAATGTTGTTCGGAGTCCCGGATGAGATCACGGACATGACGAGGAGTCTCGAAATGGTCGAGAGGTAAAGATTGATATATAGGACGATGGTATTCGGACACCGGAAGGGTTTCGGGATGCACCGGGTAGCCATCGGGTCACCGGAAGGGGTTCCGGACACCCCCGGTAGGTGTTATGGGCTTAATGGGCCAAGGGAGGGACAGACCAGCCCACAGGGGTCTGGTGCGCCCCTCTCCCTGGCTGGACAGCCCTATGGATGGAAAGGGGGAAGGGCTAGCCCCTCCTGCCTTTCCCTCTCATGGGAGAAAGGAAAGGGGGGGGGCGCCACCCTCCCCTGCCTTTTCCCCGCATCTATACAAGGCAGGGGGGCGGCTTGGGAGAGACCCCAAGTAGGATTCCTCCTACTTCGGCGCCCCCTTTGCACTACTGCAGGATGGTCCAAACGCGACAGTCGAATCAGAGACTCTTCGATGAAACTGTGTGCGATGCAATAATCACAAACGATGGTGTAAAAAAACCGTCAAAAAAGGTGCAAAACGTTTGCGATGGTGGCGACATCAAACATGGTTCATATTAGATTTGCGTGTGCGATGAGTGGCAAACGGTTAATCCAGAAGAACTGTTTGCGATGATGCAGAACAACAGAAATGGGCAGCTAGATGAGGGTGTGTGCGATATACGGCATACAGTTCACTAGGATGAACTGTGTGTGATTAGGCAACACAATGGAAATGGTTCAACTGAACAAGATATGTGTGATACGCGGCAAACAGGTCCGTAATCAGAAATGTGTGCGAAGACCAATAATAACACAGACGATTGCTGCTAATAAGCCGTGTGATTTGCTCTGTCTACAGAAGAATAACATGTATATATATATATATAACTGAAATAAATACCTAATTATATAAGTGACTATACAGATCATTCGCACACACCTCAATAAATTGCATGCATTATAAAGTAGGAGAAATGATCGTCTAGTCATCTACTTCTTGTGACGCTCCCGCCACTGCTCTGTGGCTCGATCTCTCGTCTGGGGCAGGAACAAGACACTTCCTCATGTCAATGATCTGCCTGTACATCTCGTAGCTTGTGTACGCGTACTTGACGTGTTGTTCATCCAGTCTCTCATGCCAAACACTGTGCCAGGCGATCTTGTCCTTCTTGCTCTCATTGTTCATCTTCATGTAGTAGGGGTCGATGATGGCCGAGGCGAGGTCAACCAGGGAGTTCAGTTTGTTGTTGTCGCTGCCCCAGACCTTGTAGTGGTGCTGGATGTTGACAAGATTCGGGCATTTCAAGCCCGAAACCTTGAGCGCTTTTAGATCGTTGGTGGTGTCCATCGTAGCGAAACTGTAGTCGGAGCTGTTGATAAACCTGGAGAAACGCTCGCAAGGACTTGTGGCCAGGTGGTAGTGGTAGACGAGGACGTCATGTCGCACGCACAACTGGGCGACGACAACCTTCTGATCATGCCCGGCACGACCGATGGTGTACTCGAGGTCGAAGCCGACCACTTGGTACTTGTCCTCGGCAAGGAACTGCTCCATAGTTTGGATGGAGCTCTCCACCGAGACCGGATCGTTCGTGTACACCACTGAGAGGGCCTTCCCCCTCACGTGGGTGTCCACTACGTGATGCATGGTGAACTGCCCGCCGTTGTCGTCGTCGGCCGCTAGGAGCGCCATTGGAGCCACGGGGAGCGCCATTTGAACCGCTGGATGTCCTCTCTGTATGTGTCGTCGTGGGTGTGCTTATTGTGTCGTGTGACGCGAGAGATGAAGGTAAATGGCCGCAGGAATAAAAGGGGGCCGGGCAGCCTGGATTCTCGGCGCGGTGTTAGTTAGTGCTAGTGATTTTGAGTTGCAAAAATTAGATAGTGCTAGTGATTTTTAGCTGCAAATTTTCACAAATCGCAGTGTTACAAGGTTGACAAATGGCAATGTTACTAGATCAACAAATGTCAATCTTTCCAGTTTGACAAATGGCAACATACCCAATATGACAGATGCAAATCTTACCAAATTGTTTGTACGTGGTTGCACAGGGTCATCCAAAACAACCGTTTGCATTGAAGGGATGCACAAATCCTGCGCTGCGAATTTTCCCTTGACTTAAGGGGGAAGACCATAGCTCTCACTTTGCATACGGGTGTTCTATCTAAAACATTTGCGATCAAGAGCTGCACAAATCCTGCTCGGCACATTTTCCCTTGGCTTCCTAGGGAAGCTGTCGGTTTGCATACGGGTGTTCTAACTAAAACGTTTGCGATGAGTGTTTTATATTTAAAAACCATTAACGTTTTTTTCAAAAGAAAATCATTTGATAAGTCTGTACATTAAGAGAGAAAAACGCAAGTTCATTCAAACCATATCTTTCATTCAGTCACACTGCGAATTTATATTCATATGATCGAGATACAATATTAAACCCCAAAAAAAAAACAATTTCCGGCGGCGGCGGAGGCGGCGTGCCGCACCGTCGTTGTCGTTGTCGTCTTCCGGGACGCCGTTGTTGAAGTCTTCAAGGCAGCACAGAATGTTCTTCACTTGTAATCAAACATCATGTCGTCGCGCGATCGACGGGCGGGGCGCGGGAGGACGACAACTGGCGCCGCTGAGAGGTAGCGGTCGACGGCGGCGTCCCATGCCGCTGAGGGGGGCGCACGCACGGGCACGGGCGCGGCGGGTGCAGCCAAACGCACGGGGACCGGCGCCGCGATGGGTGGAGGGGCGCGCACGGGCACGGGCACGGGCGCTGGCACTGGCATGTACACGAGCTCGCGCGGGTCGGCGGAGACCTCGCTGACGCCCGCGGCTTCCAGCTTTGTGATAGTGCTCGGCGACCAGCCCGTCAATGCTACGGGGATGGTCGCTGGCGCGGGCACGGGGATGGGAGCTGGGACGGGAGCGGGGGCAGCAACCGCCGCGGCCAGCTCGTTCACGGCCATGTCCATGAGGCCCCATTCCTCCTTATTTTCTATCTCCTCCGGCTCGAAGTCGACTTCACCAAACTTGAAGACTAGTGGCAGATGATCATTCTGCGCCATGGTGTTGGTGGAAGTCTGCGGGAGGGAGGGGAATGGGAGGCGAACAGTAAGGCCGCCCGTATTAAACAGCGGCTCGGGCGCCATTAATGGAGAGGAAGGCAGGCGGCCATGGAAGTCAAAGGGCTCGCTTCCTAGTGAGCCTGCGCAGCGTACAGCTCGCACGCTTCCCGATGAGCCTGCGCATTGGAGGACAGCTTGCACGCCTCTCGGTCAGCCTGCACACCGGACTGCGCTCGCACGCCTCCCGTTCAGTCAAGCAGCTATCCGCACGGCACCTCCTATAGCCATTAAAACCAAGACACGTGGCATCACCTGAATGGTTAACAGAACGCACACGATTAGAATTATACAAACGTTTGAGATATTAAAGTGGCAGCTATTTTTTCAAAATGCCTTTGTTGGCTGTTATTCAAGTGCGCCTTCTCTCAAAATGGACACGAAAAATACCACAGCTTGTCGGGTGCCATTCCATGATAGCATGCCAAGTTTCATGAATTTCAGACGAGTTTTGGATTTACTAGAATTTAAAAACAAAGTATCTCAACATTTTACCGGCAATCAACAGTGCCCTGGTGTTTGAAATTCATTCTCATTTCTTGCATGGGACCTAAGCATGCACCCAAGGACACAGATTTGATTTTTCAACCAATTTATATGCACTGGAGCATGTGCATGTAGTTCAAATTTGAATTATGCACATAAAATGCCTAGAAAACCCAGTTAATGTATAAAAATGTCCAAACGAACCCCAAAAAATTCCAAAATTTAACACAACACTCCTGTTGTTTTATGTTGACACTAGAAAATTTTTGAAAGCAATAAGAGGCAACGAATATCGTTTCGTCCCCAAAGGTGGCACGTTCCCTACCGTAACCGTCAGGCTTGTTGTGAGAAGCTCTAGTTTGTGAGAAGCATATACCCAAACCTGCCCCAAATGGGACAAAAATTTACCACGACATGTTGATGCCGCTCCATGATAGCATGCCAAGTTTCATGAATTTCAGACGAGTTTTGGATTTACTAGAATTTAAAAACTAGGTATCTCAATGTTTGCGGCCGAGTGACGGTGGCAGGGTGTTTGACATTCATTACCATTTCTTGCATGGGACCTAAGCATGCAACCAAGGACACAAATTTGAATTTTCAACCAATTTATATGCATTAGAGCATGTGTCTGTTGTTCAAATTTGAATTATGCACATAAATGCATTGAAAACTCAATTAATGTATAAAAATGTCCAAACGAGCCCTGAAAAATTCCAAAATTTAACACAACACTCCTGTTGTTCTATGTTGAAACTAGAGAAAAAATTAAAATCAAGAAGAGGCAACGGATATCGTTTTGTTCAGAAAGGTGAAACGTTCCCTACCGAAACCATAGGCTTGTTGTGAGAAGCTCTGGTTTGTGAGAAGCTTATACCCAAACCTGCCCCAAATGGGACAAAAAAATTACCACGGCATGTTGATGCTGCTCCATGATAGCATGCTAAGTTCCATGAATTTCATACGAGTTTTGGATTTACTAGAATTTAAAAACCAGGTATCTCAATGTTTGCAGCCGAGTGACGGTGGCAGGGTGTTTGACATTCATTCCCATTTCTTGCATGGGACCTAAGCATGCAACCAAGGACACAAATTTGAATTTTCAACCAATTTATATGCATTAGAGCATGTGCCTGTAGTTCAAATTTGAATTATGCACATAAATGCATAGAAAACTCAGTTAATGTATAAAAATGTCCAAACGAGCCCCGAAAAATTCCTAAAATTAACACAACACTCATGTTGTTCTATGTTGACACTAGAAAAAAAATTGAAATCAAGAAGAGGCAACGGATATCGTTTCGTCTAGAAAGGTGAAACGTTCCCTACCGTAACCATGAGGCTTGTTGTGAGAAGCTCGGGTTTGTGAGAAGCTTATATACCCCAACCTGCCCCAAATGGGACAATTTTTTTACCACTGCATGTTGATGCCGTTCCATGCTAGCATGTCAAGTTTCATAAATTTCAGACGCGTTTTCGATTTACTAGAATTTAAAAATCATGTATCTCAATGTTAGCGGCCGAGCGACGGTGGCAAGGTGTTTGGCATTCATTCTCATTTCTTGCATGGGACTTAAGCATGTAACCAAGGACACACATTCCAATTTTGAACCAATTTATATGCACTGGAGCATGTGCATGTAGTTCAAATTTGAATTATGCACATGAATGCATAGAAAACTCAGTTAATGTATAAAAATGTCCAAGCGAACCCCGAAAAATCCCAAAAATTGACACAACACTTGTGTTGTTCTATGTTGACACGAGAAATTTTTTGAAAGTAATTATAGGCAACAGATATCGTTTCATCCCCCAAGGTGGCACGTTCCCTACCGAAACCATCAGGCTTGTTGTGAGAGAAGTTCTGGTTTGCGAGAAGCTTATACCCAAACCTGCCCCAAATGGGACAATATTTTTACCACGGCATGTCGATGCCGTTCCATGATATCATGTCAAGTTTCATGAGTTTCAGACGAGTTTTCGATTTACTAGAATTTTAAAACCATGTATCTCAATGTTAGCGGCCAAGCGACAGTGTCAAGGTGTTTGACATTCATTTTCATTTCTTGCATGTGACCTAAGCTTGCAACCAAGGACAAACATTTGATTTTGCAACCCGTTTTTATGGACTGGAGCATGTGCATGTAGTTCAATTTTGAATTATGCACATAAATGCCTAGAAAACTCAGTTAACGTATAAAAATGTCCAAATGATCCCCGAAAAATCCAAAAATTAACACGACACTCCTGTTGTTCTATGTTGACACCAGGAAAAAAATTGAAAGGAAGAAGAGGCGACGAATATTGTTTTGTCCACAAAGGTGACACGTTTCCCTAACGAAACCATGAGGCTTCTTCTGAGAAGCTCTGGTTTGTTAGAAGCTTATACCATAACCTGCCCCAAATGGGACAATATTTTTTACCCCAGCATGTTGATGCCATTCCATGATAGCATGCCAAGGTTCATGAATTTTAGACGGGTTTTGGATTTACTAGAATTACAAAAGGAAGTACCTCAACGTTTGCCGGAGAGCCACGGTGCCGTGGTGTTCGAAATTCATCCCCATTTCTTGCATGGGACATAAGTATAAACCCATGGACACATATATGATTTTACAACCCATGTTGGTGCACCGGAGCATGTGCATGTAGTTTAATTTTGAATTGTGCACCTGAAATGGCTAGAAAACCAATTTAATGTATAAAATGTCCAAACGAACCCTGAATAATTCCAAGTCTTTTACAACACACATATAGTTGCACGTTCACTGCAGATAAAAGTTCTAGCAATTCAAACACCGTCCATTGCCGCTGTGACCCCATTATGTAATTCAAATCAAGATGAAAAATCAAGTAGATCCCACACAGTTTATTATCACCAACCGTGTGAGATGCAGTACAAAATATCCTGGAGCACTGTTGGTGTATAGTACGCCTATGGCTTACGCGAGAAGGTGCGTCGGCTACAATCCACAGCCGGCGTGTCAAGCACACTAGCTCGCTCCCCAAATATCATTTCACTGTTCAAACATCACCGGTGAAAGATGGGGACGTGGACCCGCATCGTGAGGGCAACTTCGGCAGCCCACTCCGGCGAGAGCGCGGCCGCAGCCGCCATGCGCGTGCTAACAAGGTGCATGAGCGCGGCCGCAATCTGCGACCGGGCGGCCAAGGCAGCCCAAACGGCCGCTGTTGCTTCTCAGGTGGTGGCAGCAACATCTGCCTCGGGGATAGCAACTGGCGAGAGTGGCACATCAGCTGTCCGTTCCGCAGTGGCGGCCTTAGCCCTGATGGAGGCCGCCCACGACCATGTCGAGGCCGCCCACGCCCAGCTCGTGGCGGTCACCGCACAAATCGAACGAAGCTTCTCCGACAACGGTCGGCAACCCACGGCCGAAGAGTTGGCAATCACCGAGAGCGTTCGAGCAGCCGTCCAAGCCTAGATCGCGGCCGCCCACGCCCAGCTCGTGGTGGCCTTTTCCAAAGAGATGGCGGACGCGAATGGCGAGATGCTTGCCGAGTATGGTGCGATGGATGCCATGGAGCCCCTTCCCCAGGAGACCGTCGGGCGCGAGCTGGACATGGAGGAGGCGGCAGAGATCGACGAGCACCAGCCGTAGTAGTACTCTTTGTTTTGTTTAATTAAGAGCACCGGTCTTTAATTTGTTAGAGTAATGTTTAGGTCAGCTAGCTCTGTTTAATTACTGAACTTGCTCGATTAAGAAGTGTGGGTGTGCTGTAGTCTCCTTTGTGTACCCAAATTATGCAATGACGTGGATGACCACGGTAACCAGGGAAATTTGAACCAAAATTTTTGACGTTCAAACTCATCACACACGGGTTAAGCTATCTGAATCGTTTGTGATGTTCACACATCGTACACAGTTCTGAATAAGGGACCGTGTCTGATGACACTTTGCAAGCCAGTTATTTCGCTGAACCGATTCAAAAATTTCGGCTTCCGCGGAAATATCTACCTCCCCGCCCCCTCCCCCTTACCAAAAGCCACATTTCCCCTGTTTCCACCTTCCTTTCCAAGTTGAAACCTTCACTCCTTGCTTGCAGCGCCGCCTCCTCGCCGGCGACCCTCCTTCACACTGCTCGGCCTCGTCTATAGAGGCAGGTAATCCACACCCGACCCCCATCCTCCTCCTCCTTCCACATCCCACATGCCCCGACCGCCGGCGCGACACCTTCCGCCCAAATCACCAACCCCTCCACCAAATAAGCGCCGCCCTAAGCCATGGTGCACGCAGTATAGCCAGGAGCTCAAGAAGCATTTGGCAGCGGAGAAGCAAATCGCGACCGCATGCGCGGATGAGGTCGCGATGGCTGCCATTCGTGCTGACCCCCAGATCTTGGAGGAGCACCTTGCCATTTGCTAGCTAAAGCATACTCGGTTTACCTGTTGCGTGTGCTGCTCCTGCCTTTTCTTAACAAATTCTAGTGAATTGTGCTATCTAATTTTACCATGCAATCTGTTGCTCTAGTGTATATGTTCTATATGTCGTGCGGTGTGGTGCTCACTTATTAATTGTTTGGTTAATTAGTTGTCGTCTTCAGTTAACTGTTTGGTTCAATTCTGCAAATGTGATGTTCAATTCTTCAGGCTGCAATTTTGTATTGTCTTCCATGTGAGAAATAAATCGAATTTATCTCTACAAAATACATGAGAAACGAATACAATTGCTATATTTCCAAGATTTCAAGCATGCTTGGTTTGGGTATACATTGTGCAATGTGGTGCTCAGTTAATGTTTGGTTCATTTGTTGTGGTGTTTAGTTAACAGTTTGGTTCAATTCTACAATGCGATGTTCAATAGTTGTGGGTGCATTCTGTTATTGTATACCATGTGAGAAGTAAATCAAATTTGGCTGTACTAAATACATGAGAAACAAATACAATTGCTATATTTCCAAGTTGTTAAGCATGCTTGGTTTGGTTAACTGTCTGATCTTCTATTAGGAGTATGTTATACTGTGCAATGTGGTGCTCAGTTAACGTTTGGTTCATTTGTTGTGGTGTTTAGTTAACTGTTTGGTTCAATTCTGCAATGCGATGTTCAATTATTGTGGGTGCATTCTGTTATTGTATATCATGTGAGGAATAAATTGAATTTGGCTATACTAAATACATGAGAAACAAATACAATTGCTATATTTCCAAGTTGTTAAGCATGCTTGGTTTGGTTAACTGTCTGATCTTCTATTAGGAGTATGTTATATTGTGCAATGTGGTGCTCAGTTAATGTTTGGTTCATTTGTTGTGGTGTTTAGTTAACTGCTTGGTTCAATTCTGCAATGCGATGTCCAATTGTCGTGGGTAGAATTTTGTATTGTTGTGCATGTGAGGAATAAATCGAATTTGGCTGCACTTAATACATGAGAAACATATACAAGTGCTATATTTCCTAGTTCTTAATCATGCTTGGTTTGGATAAATGGGTTTTCCATGTGGCTTGAATTAATCTGATGAATCTGCAATGTGCTTATTTTTCATCAACATATTTTACTGATAGCATGCGAACCCTTACTTAACCTGATGACTAACTATCTTATATGTGTTGCAGGGAAACAATGGGAAGCACTGAGGTTTACAATCGAGGTTAGCACATGCATGGTCCGTTGTCTAATAGCACATTATTGTGCAATTGCAGGAACCATTATAATATTTAGGTTTTTAACAATTTGGTCTTGCACATGTAGGTCCTGCTGTCAGAGGTTTTGACCCACTGTTCGACCCTTTTTGCATATGGGGAAATGAGTTGTCCATGAATATCAATCAAGTCAAGAAACTCAGAAAGATTGTTAGGATAAAGAAATTAGCGACAAAAAACAACAAGATCTTTGTCTGCACAATGAAGAAGACATCAGTTCACTACAAGATGGTACTAACTATTATACCTTGCCTTTTTTTATTCCTTTGCCCCATTTCCAATATAGAGAAGATATTTATACACATCCTTGTTTTCAGGCCTTTCCAAAGCAGTTCACTGATGATTACCTCTCAAACCACCTCTATGGTCAGGAGGCGAGGAAGGTTTTCATACAACACCCATGGTTCAATATTGAAGTGCTCCTGAAGAGGACGAAGGATGGAAGGTCAATCATCCACAGGCACTGGCCTAAAGTTGCAAAGACCTTCAACATGAATGAAGGCTCAATATTCGCCTTTCGCTTTAGCAGTTTTCCAGATGAGATGCATCTGTCTATGTACCGTCTATGATGCTAATTTTGAAAGGTTCTAGATGTTGCATGTGAAACTTGGTGCTGGTGCAGTTGTGTAATGGGGTAGCTGAGTGCTGAAGCTATATCATGTTGTACTCTGATGTATTTCAATTATGAAATCCTGCTTCCTTAATATGGAAATGAAATATATTATGTGCTTAATATGAATGTAAATTAGATTAATAAATGGATTATTAATAATAGGGCAATTAGCCTGCTAATGGCCAATTAGCCTGCTAATTGGTTTTTTTTATTGCAAACGGTTGTTGAGAAAACACCGTGGGCGATGACCTCAGGCAACGCACACAGTTTTTAGGAATAAACCGTTTTGGATCAATGAACAATCACACACGGCATTCTCTTGAAAACTGTTTGCGTTAGGCCACCTTGCGCAAACGTTTACCACATAAAAACTATGTGTGATGGACAGCCTTTGCCACACAGTTTCTTCTACGCACCGTGTGTGATGCATTCAATAACGCAAACGATAAAATTGTTAATATTGTGTGCAATGGCAACGCTATCACAAACGATTTAACGGGGAAAATTGTGTGTGATGTACCTGCGAACGGAAACGTTTTCCTTGGAGCGACTGTGTGGGATGTATATACGAACGGAAACGTTTAGCGGGGACTGACTGTGTGGGATGTACTTACGACCGGAAACGATTTCGTCTGTATAATTGTATTTTTTTAGCACTACTGTACGTATAACCGTATTTGAGCGCTCGCCGGTCGCGCACGGCCTCATTTTGCCGAGCGTGTGTGCCAGGAGGGCATATCCCCGACGGTTTCTAGGTCATGTGGGAAGGACCTCCCTATCGCCCACACTCACTTGGCGATGGTTCCAAATGCCGTCGCGGAAAGGGGTTAAAAACCGTTTGTATAGCACCTCGTTGTACCAGTGTTGGCTGCTCTTCCCTCCCTCCCACCTATATATATGTGGGAAGGGGGCGCCTAGCACATAACAGACAATTTCCTAGCCGTGTGTGGCGCCCCCCTCCACCGTTTACACCCCCGGTCATATTTTCGTAGTGCTTAGGCGAAGCCCTGCGGAGATAGCTTCACCATCACCGTCACCACACCGTCGTGCTGTCGGAACTCATCCACTACCTCGCCGTCTTGCTGGATCAAGAAGGCGGAGGATGTCATCGAGCTAAACGTGTGCTGAACGCAGAGGTGCCGTACGTTCGGTGCTCGATCGGTTGGAACATGAAGAAGTTCGACTACATCAACCGCGTTGTCAAACGCTTTCGCTTATGGTCTACGAGGGTACGTAGACACACTCCCCCTCTCGTTGCTATGCATCTCCTTGATAGATCTTGCGTGTGCGTAGAATTTTTTTTGTTTTCCATGCAACGTTTCCCAACAGTGGCATCCGAGTCAGGTCTATGCGTAGATGATATGCACGAGTAGAACACAAAGAGTTGTGGGCGGTGATAGTCATACTGCTTACCACCAACGTCTTATTTTGATTCGGCGGTATTGTGGGATGAAGCTGCCCGGACCAACCTTACATGTCCACGCACATGAGACCGGTTCCACCGACAGACATGCAACTAGTTTTGCATAAAGGTGGCTGGCGGGTGTCTGTTTCTCCTACTTTAGTTGAATCGAATTTCACTACTGCCGGTCCTTGAAGAAGGTTCAAACAGCAAACTTGATGAAACACCGTTGTGGTTTTTGCCGTAGGTAAGAACGGTTCTTGCTAGAAGCCCGTAGCAGCCACGTAAAACTTGCAACAACAAAGTAGAGGACATCTAACTTGTTTTTGCAGGGCATGTTGTGATGTGATATGGTCAAGACATGATGTGATATACGTTATTGTATGAGATGTTCATGTTTTGTAAATTATCGGCAACCGGCAGGAGCCTTATGGTTATCTCTTTATTGTATGAAATGCAAACGCCATGTAATTGCTTTACTTTATCGCTATGCGTTAGCAATAGTTGTAGAAACAATAGTTGGCGAGACGACCACGACGCAACGATGGAGATCAAGGTGTCGAGCTGGTGACGATGGAGATCATGATGATGCTTTGGAGATGGAGATCAAAAGCACAAGATGATGATGGCCATATCATGTCACATATTTTGATTGCATGTGATGTTTATCCTTTATGCATCTTATTTTGCTTAGAACGGCAGTAGCATTATAAGATGATCCCTTCACTAAATTTCAAGATAAAAGTGTTCCCCCTGAGTATGCACCGTTGCCAAAGTTCATCGTTTCGAAGCACCACGTGATGATCGGGTGTGATAGACTCTACGTTCACATACAACGGGTGTAAGACAGTTTTGCACATGCAGAATACTTGGGTTAAACTTGACGAGCCTAGCATGTACAGACATGGTCTCAGAACACTGGAGACCGAAAGGTCGAACGTGAGTCATATAGTAGATATGATCAACATAGAGATGTTCACCATTGATGACTACCCCATCTCACATGATGATTAGACATGGGTTAGTTGATTTGGATCACGTATCACTTAGATAACTTGAGGGATGTTTATTTAAGTGGGAGTTCATTAGTAATTTGATTAATTGAACTTAATTTATCATGAACTTAGTCTTATAGTTTTGCATATCTATGTTGTAGATCAATGGCCCGAGCTACTGTTCCCCTGAATTTTAATGCATTCCTAGAGAAAGCTAAGTTGAAAGATGATGGTAGCAACTACACGGACTGGGTCCGTAACTTGAGGATTATCCTCATTGCTTCACAGAAGAATTATGTCCTTGATGCACCGCTAGGTGAAAGGCCTGCTGCAGGAGCTGAAGCTGATGTTATGAACGTCTGGCAAGCTCGATCTGATGACTACTCAATAGTTCAGTGTGCCATGCTTTACGGCTTAGAACCGGGACTTCAAAGATGTTTTGAACGTCATGGAGCATATGAGATGTTCCAAGAATTGAAGTTAATATTTCAAGCAAATGCCCGGGTTGAGAGATATGAAGTCTCCAACAAGTTCTATAGCTGCAAGATGGAGTAGAACAGTTCTGTCAGTGAACACATACTCAAAATGTCTGGGTATTATAATCACTTGACTCAGCTGGGAGTTGATCTTCCAGTTGATTGTGTTATTGACAGAGTTCTTCAATCACTGCCACCAAGCTACAAAAGCTTCGTGATGAACTATAATATGCAAGGGATGAACAAAACAATTCCCGAGCTCTTCGCAATGCTTAAGGCCGCGGAGGTAGGAATCAAGAAGGAGCATCAAGTGTTGATGGTTAACAAGACCACTAGTTTAAAAAAAAAGGGGAAGGGAAAGAAAGGAAACTTCAAGAAGAATGGCAAGCAAGTTGCCACTCCCGGGAACAAGCCCAAAGCTGGACCCAAGCCTGAAACTGAGTGCTTCTACTGCAAAGGGACTGGTCACTGGAAGCGGAACTGCCCCAAATACTTGGCAGATAAGAAGGATGGCAAAGTGAACAAAGGTATATTTGATATACATGTTATTGATGTGTACCTTACTAATGCTCGTAGCAGCGCCTGGGTATTTGATACTGGTTCGGTTGCTCATATTTGTAACTCGAAACAGGAGCTGCGGAATAAACGAAGATTGGCTAAGGACGAGGTGACGATGCGCGTCGGAAATGGTTCCAAGGTCGATGTGATCGCCGTCAGCATGCTACCTCTACATCTACCTTCGGGATTAGTTTTAGACCTCAATAATTGTTATTTGGTGCCCGCGTTGAGCATGAACATTATATCTGGATCTTGTTTATTGCGAGACGGTTATTCATTTAAGTCAGATAATAATGGTTGTTCTATTTATATGAATAATATCTTTTATGGTCATGCACCCTTGAAGAGTGGTCTATTCTTGTTGAATCTCGATAGTAGTGATACACATATTCATAATATTGATGCCAAAAGATGCAAAGTTGATAATGATAGTGCAACATACTTGTGGCATTGCCGTTTAGGTTATATTGGTGTAAAGCGCATGAAGAAACTCCAAGCAGATGGACTTTTGGAATCACTTGATTATGAATCATTTGATACTTGCGAACCATGCCTCATGGGCAAGATGACTAAAACTCCGTTCTCCGGAACAATGGAGCGAGCTAATGACTTATTGGAAATAATACATACTGATGTATGCGGTCCGATGAGTGTTGAGGCACGCCGCGGGTATCGTTATTTTCTGACCTTCACAAATGATTTGAGTAGGTATGGGTATATCTACTTAATGAAACACAAGTCTGAAACATTTGAGAAGTTCAAAGAATTTCAGAGTGAAGTGGAGAATCATCGTAACAAGAAAATAAAGTTTCTACGATCTGATCACGGAGGCGAATATTTGAGTTACGAGTTTGGCCTTCATTTAAAACAATGTGGAATAGTTTCACAACTCACGCCACCTGGAACACCACAGCGTAATGGTAACCGTACTTTATTAGATATGGTACGATCTATGATGTCTCTTACCGATTTACCACTATTGTTTTGGGGTCATGCATTAGAGACAGTCGCATTCACATTAAATAGGGCACCGTCTAAATCCGTTAAGACGACACCATATGAACTATGGTTTGGCAAGAAACCTAAGCTGTCGTTTCTTAAAGTTTGGGGTTGCGGCACTTATGTCAAAAGGCTTCAGCCTGATAAGCTCGAACCCAAATCGAAGAAGTGCGTCTTCATAGGATACCCTAAGGAAACAATTGGGTACACCTTCTACCACAGATCCGAAGGCAAGATCTTTGTTGCCAAGAATTGAACCTTTCTAGAGAAGGAGATTCTCTCGAAAGAAGTGAGTGGGAGGAAAGTAGAACTTGATGAGGTAATTGTACCTTCTCTCGAATTGGAGAGTAGCAAATCACAGAAAACTGTTCCAGTGATGCCTACACCAACTAGAGAGGAAGCAAATGATGTTGATCATGAAACTTCAGATCAAGTTACTACTGAACCTCGTAGGTCAACCAGAGCACGATCCGCACCAGAGTGGTACGGTAATCCTGTTCTGGAAGTCATGTTACTAGACCAAGGTGAACCTACAAATTATGAAGAAACTATGATAAGCCAGATTCCAATAAATGGCTTGAGGCCATGAAATCTGAGATAGGATCCATGTATGAGAACAAAGTGTGGACTTTGGTGGACTTGCCCGATAATCGGCAAGCCATTGAGAATAAATGGATCTTCAAGAAGAAGACTGATGCTGATGGTAATGTTACTGTCTACAAAGCTCGACTTGTCGCAAAAGGTTTTTGACAAGTTCAAAGGGTTGACTACGATAAGACTTTCTCACTCGTAGCGATGCTTAAGTTGGTCTGAATCATGTTAGCAATTGCCATATTTTATAAATATGAAATCTGGCAAATGGACGTCAAAATTGCATTCCTTAATGGATTTTTTAAAGAAGAGTTGTATATGATGCAACCAAAAGGTTTTGTCGATCCTAAAGGTGCTAACAAAGTGTGCAAGCTCCGGTGATCCATCTATGGACTAATGCAAGCATCTCGGAGTTGAAATATATGCTTTGATGAGGTGATCAAAGCATATGGTTTTATACAGACTTACGGTGAAGCCTGTATTTACAAGAAAGTGAGTGAGAGCTCTGTAGCATTTCTGATATTATATGTGGATGACATATTGTTGATTGGAAATGATACAAAATTTCTGGATAGCATAAAAGGATACTTGAATAAGAATTTTTCAATGAAAGACCTCGGTGAAGCTGCTTATATATTGGGCATCAAGATCTATAGAGATAGATCGAGACGCTTGATACGTCCATTTTGCATCATGTTTTCCTACTGTTATTTATGATGTTTTTATGCATAATAATGCTTTTTGGAGTAATTCTAATGCCTTTTCTCTCATAATATGCAAGGTTCACACAAAGAGGGAGAATTCCGGCAGCTGGAAATCTGGACTTGAAAAAGCTACGTCAGGCTACATATTCTGCACAACTCCAAATGAGCTGAAATTTCACGAGGAATTTTTATGCAATAAATAAGAATTATTCGAGCAAATAACTACCAGAGGGGGCCCACCAGGTGGGCACAACCCACCTGGGCGCGCCCTGGTGGGTTGTGCCCTCCTCGGCCCACCTCCGGTGCCCTTCTTCTGGTATATAAGTCATTTTGACCTAGAAAAAATAAGGACAAGACTTTCGGGACAAAGCACCACTGTCTCGAGGCAGAACTTGGGCAGGAGCACTTTTGCCCTCCGGCGGAGCAATTCCGCTAGGGGAACTTCCCTCCCGGAGGGGGAAATCATCATCGACATCATCAACAACAACTCTCCCATCATGGGGAGGGCAATCTCCATCAACATCTTCAACAGCACCATCTCCTCTCAAACCCTAGTTCATCTCTTGTGTTCAATCTTTGTACCGGAACTATAGATTGGTACTTGTGGGTGACTAGTAGTGTTGATTACATCTTGTAGTTGATTACTATATGGTTTATTTGTTGGAAAATTATATGTTCAGATCCATTATGCTATTTAATACCCCTCTGATCTTGAGCATGATTATCATTAGTGAGTAGTTACTTTTGTTCTTGAGGTCACGGGAGAAATCTTGTTGCAAGTAATCATGTGAACTTGATATGTGTTCGATATTTTGATGATATGTATGTTGTGATTCCCTTAGTGGTGTCATGTGAACGTCGACTACATGACACTTCACCATATTTGGGCCTAAGGGAATGCATTGTGAAGTAGTTATTAGATGATGGGTTGCGAGAGTGACAGAAGCTTAAACCCTAGTTTATGCGCTATTCCGTAAGGGACTGATTTGGATCCAAAAGTTTAATGCTATGGTTAGATTTATTCTTAATACTTTTCTCGTAGTTGCGGATGCTTGCGAGGGGGTTAATCATAAGTAGGAGGTTTGTTCAAGTAAGAACAGCACCTAAGCACCGGTCCACCCACATATCAAATTATCAAAGTAGCGAACACAAATCAAACCAACATGATGAAAGTGACTAGATGAAATTCCCGTGTACCCTCAAGAATGCTTTGCTTATCATAAGAGATCGTTTTGGCCTGTCCTTTGCCTCAAAAGGATTGGGCTACCTTGCTGCACTTTTATTACCATTACCATTACCATTACTTGCTCGTTACAAATTATCTTGCTACCAAACTACTCGTTACTTATAATTTCAGTGCTTGCAGACATTACCTTGCTGAAAACCGCTTGTCATTTCCTTCTGCTCCTCGTTGGGTTCGACACTCTTACTTATCGAAAGGACTATGATTGATCCCCTATACTTGTGGGTCATCAAGGCTCTTTTCTGGTGCCGTTGCCGGGGAGTGAAGCGCTCTTGGTAAGTGGAAATCGGTAAGGAAAAATTATTACTACGTGCTGAAATTTATTGTCACTTGTTACTATGGAGAACAATCCTTTGAGGGGTTTGTTCGGGGTATCTTCACCTCGACCGGAACCACAATTAGGTACCCCTCAACCTACTGCACCTACTGAAAATATTGGTTATGAAATTCCTTCGGGTATGATAGAACAACTGCTAGCTAATCCTTATGCAGGAGATGGAACCGAACATCCTGATATGCACTTGATATATGTGGATGAAATTTGTGGATTATTTAAGCTTGCAGGTTTACCCGGAGATGAAGCTAAGAAGAAGGTTTTCCCTTTATCTTTGAAGGGAAAAGCATTGGCATGGTATAGGCTATGCGATGATATTGGATCTTGGAAATGGAATTGATTGAAATTGGAATTTCACCAAAAAAATTATCCTATGCATCTAGTTCATCGTGATCGGAATTATATACACAATTTTTGGCCTCGTGAAGGAGAAAGTATCGCTCTAGCTTGGGGGAGGCTTAAGTCAATGTTATATTCATGCCCCAATCATGAGCTCTCAAGAGAAATTATTATTCAGAATTTTTATGCTCGGCTTTCTCATGATGATCGATCCATGCTTGATACTTCTTGTACTGGTTCCTTTATGAAGAAGACTATTGACTTCTGGTGGGATCTTTTAGAAAGAATTAAATGCAACTCTGAAGATTGGGAACTCGACGAAGGTAAAGAGTCAGGTATTAAGCTCAAGTATGATTGTGTTAAATCTTTTATGAATACCGATGCTTTTCAAAAGTTTAGCACTAAATATGGACTTGACTCTGAGATAGTAGCCTCCTTTTGTGAATCATTTGCTACTCATGTTGACCTTCCTAAGGAGAAGTGGTTTAAATATCACCCACCTATCAAAGAAGAAATTAAAGAACTAGTAATAGCTAAAGATGAAACTATTATTTACAATGTTGATCCAGTTGTGCCTACTGCTTACATTGAAAAACCACCTTTCCCAGTTAGGATAAAGGAACATGCTAAAGTCTCAATTGTGGTCAACAAAAGTTATATTAGAACTTCCAAACCTGCTGAACAAATCAAAGTAGAACCTAGTGTTGCTATGGTTAAAGATCTCTTGGTTGAAAATATAGATGGGCATGTTATTTACTTTTGTGATGAAGCTGCTAGAATTGCCAAACCCGATGATAAAGATAAACATAGACCCGTTGTTGGCATGCCTGTTGTCTCAGTTAAAATAGGAGATCACTGTTATCATGGTTTATGCGACATAGGTGCCAGCGTGAGTGCCATTCCTTTTACCTTATATCAAGAAATTATGAATGATATAGCACCCGCTGAAATAGAAGACATAGATGTTACTATTGAACTTGCTAATAGGGACACCATCACACCACTTGGGATTGTTAGAGATGTTGAAGTCTTGTGTGGGAAAATAAAATACCCTACTGATTTCCTTGTTCTTGGTTCCCCACAAGATGACTTTTGTCCCATTATCTTTGGTAGACCTTTCTTGAACACCGTTAATGCTAAAATAGATTGTGAGAAGCAAACTGTTGGTGTTAGTTTTGGTGATGAGTCTCATGAGTTTAATTTTTCTAAGTTTAGTAGGAAACATCATAAGGAAGAATTGCCTAGTAAGGATTAAATAATTAGTCTTGCTTCTATTGTTGTGCCTCCTACCGATCCACTAGAACAATATTTGTTAGACCACAAAAATGATATGCATCTGCATGAAAGAAATGAAATAGATAAGATTTTCTTTGAACAACGTCCTCTGCTTAAACACAATTTGCCTATTGAAACTCTAGGAGGTCCTCCTCCACCTAAAGGTGATCCTGTGTTTGAATTAAAACAATTGCCAGACACTTTGAAATATGCTTATCTTGATGAGAAAAAGATTTATCCTGTTATTATTAGTGCTAACCTTTCAGAACATGAAGAAGAAAGATTATTGAAGGTTCTGAAGAAGCACCGAGCTGCCATTGGATATACTCTTGATGATTTAAAGGGCATTAGTCCCACTCTCTGTCAGCATAAAATTAATATGGAGCCTGATGCTAAACCCGTTGTTGATCACCAACGACGTTTAAATCCTAAAATGAAAGAAGTGGTAAGAACAGAGATACTGAAGCTTCTGGAAGCAGGTATAATCTATCCCATAGCTGATAGTAGATGGGTAAGTCCCGTCCATTGTGTCCCTAAAAAAGGAGGTATTACCGTTGTTCCTAATGATAAGAATGAACTTATTCCACAAAGAATTGTCACTGGCTACAGAATGGTAATTGATTTTAGAAAACTAAATAAAGCTACTAGAAAAGATCATTACCATCTGCCTTTTATTGATCAAATGTTAGAAAGACTATCAAAGCACACACATTTTTGCTTTCTTGATGGATATTCCGGTTTTTCTCAAATACCTGTCTCACAACCTGATCAAGAGAAAACCACCTTTACTTGCCCTTTTGGAACTTATGCTTATAGACGTATGCCTTTTGGTTTATGCAATGCACCTGCTACCTTTCAAAGATGTATGACTGCTATATTCTCTGACTTTTGTGAAAAGATTGTTGAGGTTTTCATGGATGATTTTTTCGTTTACGGAACTTCTTTTGATGATTGCTTGAGCAACCTTGATCGAGTTTTGCAGAGATGTGAGCAAACTAATCTCTTCTTGAATTGGGAGAAGTGCCACTTTATGGTTAATGAAGGTATTGTCTTGGGACATAAAATTTCTGAACGAGGTATTGAGGTGGGTAAAGCTAAAGTTGATGCAATTGAGAAAATGCCATGCCCTAAAGATATCAAAGGAATTCGTAGTTTCCTCGGTCATGCTGGTTTCTATAGGAGGTTTATTAAAGACTTCTCTAAAATTTTTAGGCCTCTTACAAATCTTTTACAAAAGGATGTTCCATTTGTTTTTGACGAGGATTGTGTAGAAGCCTTTGAAACACTTAAGAAAGCCTTGATTTCTGCACCTATTGTTCAACCACCTGATTGGAACTTGCCTTTTGAAATTATGTGTGATGCTAGTGATTATGCTGTTGGTGCTGTTCTAGGACAAAGAGTCGATAAGAAATTAAATGTTATTCATTATGCTAGTAAAACTCTGGACAGTGCTCAACGAAATTATGCTACTACTGAAAAAGAATTTTTAGCAGTTGTGTTTGCTTGTGATAAATTTAGATCTTACATTGTTGATTCTAAAGTGACTGTTCACACCGATCATGCTGCTATAAAATATCTTATGGAAAAGAAGGATGCTAAACCTAGACTCATTAGGTGGGTTCTTTTGCTACAAGAATTTGATTTACATATCACTGATAGAAAGGGAGCTGAGAACCCCGTGGCTGATAACTTGTCTAGGTTAGAAAATATTCTTGATGACCCACAACCTATTAATGATAGTTTTTCTGATGAACAATTAGCTGCAATAAATGTTTCTCATAACACTCCTTGATATGTTGACTATGCCAATTATATTGTTGCTAAATATATACCACCTAGCTTCACATACCAGCAAAAGAAAAAATTCTTCTATGATTTAAGACATTACTTTTGGGATGACCCACATCTTTATAAAGAAGGAGTAGATGGTATTATTAGACATTGTGTACCTGAGCATGAACAGGGACAAATCCTACGGAAATGTCACTCTGAAGCTTATGAAGGACATCATGCGGGAGATAGAACTGCTCACAAGGTATTGCAATCTGGTTTTTATTGGCCTACTCTCTTCAAGGATGCCCGTAAGTTTGTTTTATCTTGTGATGAATGTCAAAGAATTGGTAATATTGATAAGCGTCAGGAAATGCCTATGAATTATTCTCTTGCTGTTGAACCATCTGATGTTTGTGGATTTGATTACATGGGACCTTTTCCTTCCTCTAATGGGTATACACATATTTTGGTTGCTGTTGATTATGTTACTAAGTGGGTAGAAGCTATTCCAACTAGTAGTGCTGATCACAACACCTCTATTAAAATGCTTAAGGAAGTCATTTTCCCAAGGTTTGGAGTCCCTAGATATTTAATGACTGATGGTGGTTCACATTTTATTCATGGTGCTTTTCGTAAAATGCTTGCTAAATATGATGTTAACCATAGAATTGCATCACCTTATCATCCTCAGTCTAGTGGTCAAGTTGAACTTAGCAATAGAGAAATAAAATTAATATTACAAAAAATTGTCAATAGGTCCCCGAAAGAATTGGTCTAAGAAGTTAGATGATGCACTTTGGGCTTATAGAACAGCATATAAAAATCCTATGGGTATGTCTCCGTATAAAATGGTTTATGGAAAAGCTTGTCATTTACCTCTTGAGTTAGAATAAGCATATTGGGCAATTAAGGAACTCAACTATGATTTCAAACTTGCCGGTGAAAAGAGATTATTTGATATTAGCTCACTAGATGAATGGAGAACCCAAGCCTATGAAAATGCCAAGTTATTTAAAGAAAAATTTAAAAGATGGCATGACAAAAGAATCCAAAAGCGTGAGTTCAAAGTTGGAGAATATGTTCTTTTGTACAACTCTCATTTCAGATTCTTTGGAGGAAAACTCCTCTCCAAATGGGAAGGATCTTATGTTATCGAGGAGGTTTATCGATCCGGAGCCATCAAGATAAATAATGCCGAAGGTACTAACCCGAAGGTTGTTAATGGGCAACGAATAAAAAATTATATCTCAGGTACGCCCATTAATGTTGAAAGCAATATTACCCAAACTATGACACCGGAAGAACACATAAAGGAAACCTTCCGGAACACTCCAGAATAACTGAAAAAGAGGAGGTACGTGATAAGGTAAGTAAACGGACTCCGAAAAATCCGCAAAAATATTTTTTGTTAGTTTTGGAATATAACAAAAATTACGAAAATAAGAAACAACCAGGAAGGCACCCCTGGTGGGCACAAGATACTAGGGCGCGCCTGGCTTGCCAGGCGCGCCCAGGTGGGTTGTGCCCACCTCGGGTACCTTCCGGACTCCGTTTTTCTTCCGTTTGCTTGTTTCCCAAGATAAAAAATCTTTATATACCCCCCGAACCTATTGACCACCGTATCACGGAGAAATCTTTTGTTTTCTTTTCCTTGCTGTTTTCTGACAGATCCAATCCGCCATGGCCGCTTCAAGCTCCTCCAAGGACAAGTTCTTCGAGAACGTCATCAACCCATATTTGCGGGAGGTGATGCAGCACCCTCAGGCTATCCAGATGCACGAGGGGGTGTTGCACATCCGCGATGTGCAAGGCCCCAAGGGGACGGGATCCGTGGAGGCTAGGCTTGAAGCTATGGAGCAGGAAGTCTTTCGGTGCAAGGGGATGGTAGAACGTGGACTCAATGCCAATCACCTCATGATCGTGGACTACACCCGTGATCTCAAGGTGGATGGCAAGTCCATGAAGGACATTATCTTCACCTTCAACGAGAAAATCAACTTCCTCCAAAGCCAGATCTATGATCTCCAAAACCAAGTCTTTGAATATGAGATGAGGTTTAAAGGTATGAGTTTGGCTTCTAGTTGCAGGACCCGTGAGACTCACTCCTCCTCTTATGATGGTGAGCCCTTGCCATGGAAACCCGAGGATAAGATTGCCACTACTTCATCACCACCACTCCTTCTTCATCACCAAAGGAAAATTGAGTATCGGTTATGGGCACTCCCCTTGGCTTGTGCCAAGCTTGGGGGAGGTGCCCCGGTATCGTATCACCTCCACTATGTTTTGTCTTTACTTATCTTAGTTCGATACATAGTTATCTTTTGCTTTAGATGAATAAAAGTTTAGTTCGATCCTTTCTTTTTGAGTGTTTGCTTAGTGATCTATCTTTGTAATCGTGTGCAAGAGATATATAAGAAAGTTTAGTTTGAGTTTAGTTTTCTTTACTTTCATGTTCAATAAAAAGAAAGGAAATAAATGAAAAGATCATATGCTAATTTTATGGTAAGTAATGACATCACATAAGGAAGAGTATAAGTAGGAAATTTTATTGGAGATTGACAAACATAGCAGTGGTCAATGATGCAATTCATGAAAGAATTAATAAGGGAAGAGAAGATTCACATGCAAATACACTATCCTGGACATCTTTTGTGATTGTGAGCCCCCATCAAAATATTATATGCCAAAATTGTTGACGTTGGACAAGAAAGACAACATAATGATTTATGTTTGTTCATATTCACATAGAAGTTATATTGTCATAGATCCTTTAACATGTGGTGCTTGCCCCCATCTTTGCTAGCCAAAAAGTCCGCACTAAGTAGAGATACTACTTGTGCATCCAAAAACCCTTAAACCCACATCTTATTTTGAGAGTCCACCATACCTACCTATGGATTGAGTAAGATCCTTCAAGTAAGTTGTCATCGGTGCAAATAGGGTAATAAAAATTGCTTCTAAAAGTGTTGGATCATTTAGTGTAAGAGAAAATTGAGCGTTGTACGAACTTGTGATGGCAAAGAATAAAAGCGACAGACTACATAATAAAGGTTGCTATCATAAGGGGCAATATAACATGACGTTCTTTTGCATTAAGAGATTGAGCATACAAATAAACAAGCGCATGTCAACCTCTGCTTCCCTCTGCGAAGGTCCTATCTTTTACTTTTATGTATTTACTTTTATGCAAGAGTCAAAGTTCTTCTCTCTATTCCTTTTTATTTTCTCTTTTGGCAAGCATCATGTGGTGAGGAAAGATCTAGGCACATATATCCAGTTTGATATGAGTAGCATGAGTTATTATTGTTGACATCACCCTCGAGGTGCGTATGTTGGGAGGCGAATCTATAAGCCCCTATCTTTATATGTGTCCGGTTGAAACGTTTTGCTCATGTGTATGCGGTGAGTGTTAGCAATCATAGAAGACTATATGATGGTTGAGTATGTGGACTTGCCAAAAAGGCTCCGATACGTGACCCTTCCTGAAAAGATGATGAATTATAGTTGCAAAGTTGACTGAGAACATAGTTTGTTGGTTTTCAATAGAGTTTATGCTTTATACTTCGATGTTGTGATGAATTGTTACTTATTCATGAGAAGTTTATGATAAAAGTTATGTGATAAAGTTATATATTAAAGTTTGTTGCTATTATAATAATATACATGATGCTTCTATGTCCGTATTTTGTTTTTATCGACACCTCTCTCTCTAAGCATGTGGACATGTTTTTCGATTTCGGTTTTCGCTTGAGGACAAGCGAGGTCTAAGCTTGGGGGAGTTGATACGTCCATTTTGCATCATGTTTTCCTACTATTATTTATGATGTTTTTATGCATAATAATGCTTTTTGGAGTAATTCTAATGCCTTTTCTCTCATAATATGCAAGGTTCACACAAAGAGGGAGAATTTCGGCGGTTGGAAATCTGGACCTGAAAAAGCTACGTTAGGCTACCTATTCTGCACAACTCCAAATGAGCTGAAATTTCACGAGGAATTTTTAAGGAATAAATAAGAATTATTGGAGCAAATAACTACCAGAGGGGGCCCACGAAGTGGGCACAACCCACCTGGGCGCGCCAGGGAGCCCAGGCGCGCCCTGGTGGGTTGTGCCCTCCTCGGCCCACCTCCGGTGCCCCTCTTCTGGTATATAAGTCATTTTGACCTAGAAAAAATAAGGACAAGACTTTCGGGACGAAGCGCCGCCGTCTCGAGGCGGAACTTGGGCACGAGCACTTTTGCCCTCCGGCGGAGCGATTCCGCCGATGGAACTTCCCTCCCGGAGGGGCAAATCATCGTCGTCATCATCAACAACAACTCTCCCATCTTGGGGAGGGCAATCTCCATCAATATCTTCAACAACACCATCTCCTCTCAAACCCTAGTTCATCTCTTGTGTTCAATCTTTGTACCGGAACTATAGATTGGTACTTGTGGGTGACTAATAGTGTTGATTACATCTTGTAGTTGATTATTATATGGTTTATTTGGTGGAAGATTATATGTTCAGATCCATTATGTTATTTAATACCCCTCTGATCTTGAGCATGATTATCATTAGTGAGTAGTTACTTTTGTTCTTGAGGTCACGGGAGAAATCTTGTTGCAAGTAATCATGTGAACTTGATATGTGTTCGATATTTTGATGATATGTATGTTGTGATTCCCTTAGTGGTGTCATGTGAACTTCGACTACATGACACTTCACCATATTTGGGCATAAGAGAATGCATTGTGGAGTAGTTATTAGATGATGGGTTGCGAGAGTGACAGAAGCTTAAACCCTAGTTTATGTGCTATTCCGTAAGGGACTGATTTGGATCCAAAAGTTTAATGCTATGGTTAGATTTATTCTTAATACTTTTCTCGTAGTTGCGGATGCTTGCGAGGGGGTTAATCATAAGTAGGAGGTTTGTTCAAGTAAGAACAGCACGTAAGCACCAGTCCACCCACATATCAAATTATCAAAGTAGCGAACACAAATCAAACCAACATGATGAAAGTGACTAGATAAAATTCCCGTGTACCCTCAAGAACGCTTTGCTTATCATAAGAGATCATTTTGGCATGTCCTTTGCCTCAAAAGGATTGGGCTACCTTGCTGCACTTTTATTACCATTACCGTTACTTGCTCGTTACAAATTATCTTGCTACCAAACTACTCGTTACTTATAATTTTAGTGCTTGCAGACATTACCTTGCTGAAAACCGCTTGTCATTTTCTTCTGCTCCTCGTTGGGTTTGACACTCTTACTTATCGAAAGTACTACGATTGATCCCCTATACTTGTGGGTCATCAACGCTTAATAGGACTTTCACAAAGCACATACCTTAATAAAGTTTTGAAGAAGTTCAAAATGGATCAGTCAAAGAAAGGGTTCTTGCCTGTGTTACAAGGTGTGAAGTTGAGTCAGACTCAAAGCCCGACCACTGCAGAAGATAGAGAGAAAATGAAAGTCATTCCCTATGCCTCAGCCATAGGTTCTATCATATATGTTATGCTGTGTACCAGACCTGATGTGTGCCTTGCCATAAGTTTGGCAGGGAGGTACCAAAGTAATCCAGGAGTGGATCACTGGACAACGGTCAAGAACATCCTGAAGTACCTGAAAAGGACCAAGGATATGTTTCTCGTTTATGGAGGTGACGAATAGCTTGTCGTAAATGGTTACGTCGATGCTAGCTTCGACACTGATCCGGATGACTTTAAGTCACAAACCGGATACATGTTTATATTGAATGGTGGAGCTGTCAGTTGGTGCAGTTCCAAGCAGAGCGTCGTGGCGGGATCTACATGTGAAGCGGAGTACATAGCTGCTTCGGAAGCAGCACATGAAGGAGTCTAGATGAAGGAGTTCATATCCTATCTAGGTGTAATGCCTAGTGCATCGGGTCCAATGAAAATATTTTGTGACAATACTGGAGCAATTGCCTTGGCGAAGGAATCCAGGTTTCACAAGAGAACTAAACACATCAAGAGACGCTTCAACTCCATTCGTGAAAAGGTCAAGGATGGAGACATAAAGATTTGCAAAATACATACGGATCTGAATGTAGCAGACCCGTTGACTAAGCCTCTTCCGTGAGCAAAACATGATCAGTACCAAGTCCCCATGGGTGTTAGATTCATTTCTATGTAATCTAGATTATTGACTCTAGTGCAAGTGGGAGACTGAAGGAAATATGCCCTAGAGGCAATAATAAAGTTGTTATTTTATATTTCCTTATTCATGATAAAGGTTTATTATTCATGCTAGAATTGTATTGATCGGAAACTTAAATAAATGTGTGAATACAAAAACAAATACCGTGTCCCTAGTAAGCCTCTACTAGACTAGCTCGTTGATCAAAGATGGTTAAGGTTTCCTAACCATAGACATGTGTTATCATTTGATAACGGGATCACATCATTAGGACAATGATGTGATGGACAAGACCCATCCGTTAGCTTAGCATATTGATCGTTCAGTTTATTGCTATTGCTTTCTTCATGTCAAATACATATTTCTTCGACTATGAGATTATGCAACTCCCGGATACCGGAGGAATACCTTGTGTGCTATCAAATGTCACAACGTAACTGGGTGATCATAAAGATGCTCTACAGGTATCTCCGAAGGTGTTTGTTGAGTTGGCATAGATCGAGATTAGGATTTGTCACTCCGAGTATCGGAGAGGTATCTCTGGGCCCTCTCGGTAATACACATCATAAGCTTGCAAGCAAATGACTAAGGAGTTAGTTACAAGGTGATGTATTATGGAATGAGTAAAGAGACTTGCCGGTAATGAGATTGAACTAGGTATGAAGATACCAACGATCGAATCTCGGGCAAGTAACATACCGATGGACAAAGGGAATTGCGTATGTTGTCATAACGGTTTGATCGATAAAGATCTTCATAGAATATGTAGGAGCCAATATGGGCATCCAGGTTCCACTATTGGTTATTGACCGGAGAAGTGTCTCGGTCATGTCTACATAGTTCTCGAACCCGTAGGGTCCGCATGCTTAACGTTCGTTGACGATATAGTGTTATATGAGTTATATGATTTGGTGACCGAATATTGTTCGGAGTCCCGGATGAGATCACGGACATGACGAGGAGTCTTGAAATGATCGAGAGGTAAAGATTGATATATAGGACGATGGTATTCGGACACCGGAAGGGTTTCGGGATGCACCAGGTAGCCATCGGGTCACTGGAAGGGGTTCTGGACACCCCCGGTATGTGTTATGGGCTTAATGGGCCAAGAGAGGGACAGACCAGCCCACAGGGGGTGGTGCGCCCCTCTCCCTTGCCGGCCAGCCCTAGGGAAGGAAAGGGGGAAGGGCTAGCCCCTCCCGCCTTTCCCTCTCATGGGAGAAAGGAAGGGGGGGCGCCACCATCCCCTGCCTTTTCGCCGCACCTATATAAGGCAGGGGGACACGGCTTGGGAGAGACCCCAAGTAGGATTCCTCCTACTTGGGCGCCCCCTTTGGCTGCTCCTCCCTCCGTCCCACCTATATATATGTGGGAAGGGGGCGCCTAGCACATAACAGACAATTGCCTAGCCGTGTGCGGTGCCCCCCTCCACCGTTTACACCCCCGGTCATATTTTCGTAGTGCTTAGGCGAAGCCCTGCGGAGATAGCTTCACCATCACCGTCACCACACCGTCGTGCTGTCGGAACTCATCCACTACCTCGCCGTCTTGCTGGATCAAGAAGGCGAGGATGTCAACGAGCTGAACGTGTGCTGAACGCGGAGGTGTCGTACGTTCGGTGCTCGATCGGTTGGAACGCAAAGAAGTTCGACTACATCAACCGCGTTGTCAAACGCTTCCGCTTACGGTCTACGAGGGTATGTAGACACACTCTCCCCCTCTCGTTGCTATGCATCTCCTTGATAGATCTTGCGTGTGCGTAGAATTTTTTTTGTTTTCCATGCAACGTTTCCCAACACTGACCCACTCGCGTACCACTCCGGTCCAGGAGTAGCGCTCGATGGGGGTCGGCTCCGGCTCGGCCTTGGCTGGAGACGGCGGGGCCAGCGGCGGCACTACGCAGTCGCCGGCTGCGGACAGCGCCATGGCCTCCGCCATGCGCGCCTCGTACGTCGTCTCCTCCTCCTTCTTGCGCGGCTCCTCCTCCTCGCTCTCCTGGAGGACAGTCGCCAGGGCCGCCTGGTCATCGTCGCGAACGACGAGGGGCGTCGGCGGGGAGCCATGCGAGACGTCGCAGACGCCTCGCCGCCTGGCCTCCTCATGCTCGAAGGCGAACCAACGCGCCCAATAGGGCGAGTCGACGTCGTAGGCGGAATCGCTGCGCTGCTCCGGCATCAGCAGCGCCCGCCGGCGCCGCACCTCCTCCGCGTGCGCCCTCGCCGACCGCGGCGCCGCCGGCACTGGGATCCTCTCCGGATCCAAGTGTCAGTGGTGTGGCAGGATGACGTCGGGGTAGGGGAGAGGGACGCGGTTCTCCCAGTGCCACTTCGCCTGGTGCACTGGGACGCTCACGCGCTGCCTCGGTCGGCGAGAAGACGCCGACAGAGGCGGAGGCGGGGGTTGGCGGGGGAGAGGGGTGGCTAGGGTTGCCGCCGACGGGGGAGCAGAGGATGGCAAGATGGGGACTGGGGGGGGGGCTTCTGGAGTGGATGAGGACACCCCTCCCCCTCCCCCGCACGTCCGAATTAAAAAAGGCCGACCACCATCGCTGACGCGTGGGCCCGAGGTGGGCGGTCGTCATAAATTAAGCCGACCGCGGTAGTTAAGCTGACTGCGGTAGTTGGACGGCCGTCAGGTGGGGATGTAACGGACATCGAGAAGGCACGCGAGGCGTTCGATTTGCGTTCGCGCCGATGCATTTCTGTCGTAAATTTGGGTCGTAAATGGGTCAGCGCGGACGCGAAACGGACGCATTTTGCGAATGGGTCGACGCGTTGCGTCTTCACTTTTATCCGCGCCGATTCAAATGGACGGTCGTGGACGAAATGTGTACCTGCATTACAGTTGCTCTAACCATCCCCCGTCGCCGGGAGGGAACGAACGCGCGTGAACGGGATCCGAGCATGGGTGGTGGAAGCGTAGCCATCCATATTGCCATCCACACGCATTGCCGTTTGGGTGCGGTGTCGGCATACGCCGGGAGAACACGCATTGCCGTTCTAGCAGCGAGAGCGCGGTCGCAGCTTTGCCTCCCGCGCGGGGATTCGTTCCGCTGTCGCGGTCACACGGTGCGGAGGAAAAATCAGTGCGCGTGCGGGGGAAAAAAATCACTGCAGACCAGGTCGAACAGGAGAATTTCGCGCCGGCTAGAACCACCGGCCGGCCTAAACACAACCACACAAGGCTATTCCGTGGCCCACCACTATTTATATGCTAGGTTCGTTATATATATTTCAACAGTTTTTGCATTGACTAGGTTCGTTATACAATTTCATTTTCTATGCGGTAATCCAATTCGGTGCCCAGGTGCAGATCCTCCCGCTCAGAAAAAAAATCAAAATAAATACTAGAAAAATTTAAAAAAATCCATTTTTTGTGTGGTATATAATTTGATGTGTGAGGTCCGCTCCAAATTTCAACTCATTTGGACATTTGAGCAACTCTCGGAAAAAAAGACAAATCGAATCAAAACAGCGCATGAATAGTAAACTTGTTTACAGAGCCTGAATTTGTCTTTTTTCCCGAGAGCTGTTCAGATGTCCAAATGAGTTGAAATTTTAAGCGAACCTCACGCATCAAATTATCTACCACACAAAAAAAAATTGGATTTTTTTTAAATTTTCTAGTATTTGTTTTGATTTTTTTTTGAACGGGGGTGCAGATGAGCCCGGGAGCAGAAACTCCGCTTCCTTTTCTATGTATCTTCTTCGGTTAGTCGTCGTCTACTTCGAGCCTTCGACCATGCACGGATATATTCTACAACGATGGGCGAAAATGATTACAATTTTCCATGGACCATTGTCCAACCCTCTACAAGCCTTAAGTTTTCTTTTTCTACGAAAAGCATCAGATCTATTATAAAAAGTTTATCGGAAGTGCAAAGCATCTCAAACATAATAAAAATTGCATCGAGATTCCGGATCTACAAGCCTCGAGTTAACTGTTATGTTTGTTTGAGAACTAACATGTGGTTGTGTGTCCGCGTAAGAGCATCTCCAATATAAGATGCAAATTTGGAGATGTAAAACAGGAGATGTAAAAACTTACATCTCCAAAAAGTGCTTTTTGCATCTTCAAAAAAGGACCAACTCCAACAGATGATCAAAGCGGAGATGTAAAAGAGCAACTCCAATAGAAGATGCAAACTGGAGATGTAAAAACTAGTCGACGGCGTCGGGGTAGCGACGGGGGAGCGTCGGAGGGGCGGCGGGGGTGGTGAATCGTGACGGCAGCGGCGCGAATCAGGGCGGCAAAGCAACGGCGGGGGTGGTGATTCATGACGGCGGCTGCGCGAATCAGGGCGGCAAAGCAGCGGCGGGGGTGGTGCATCGTGATGGCGGCGACGCGAATCAGGGCGGCAAAGCAGCGGCGGTGCAGCAGCAGAGGAGCGGCCATTCAAGGCGGAGAGAGGAGGAGGAGCGGCGTCGGGGCGGCGAAGGAGTGTCGGAGGAGTGGCGCGGGGCGGCAAGGGGAGCTCAAATCATACGGCAGCACGGCGGCGATTCGGCGGCACAGAAGCGGCCAATTCAGCCGATTTGGAAAAAAGTCCATTTCTGCTCCTTTGCACGCAAAAAAAACATATCCATGTTTTCCTACCCTGAAAACATATCCATGTTTTCCTGTTTGTTTTAAGAAGAAAAAAGTCCATTTTACTACCCTGAAAAAACTTGGTGGTTCACATAATCCCCTGATGTTTATTTCTGCTCCTTTGCCCCCCTAAACAATCCCAAATCGGACAAAAATCATCCTTGGCTGGTTTGCCTGCTGATTTGGAGGGTCAAAGGTTGTATTTGACCAGTGGGCCCAAGGCCCACACCCCACCGAACCCTAAATCCTCTCCCTCCTCTTGTTTCTTGCACCGTCGCCACCAGGAACAGGAGCTGTGCTAACCGCCCGATCCCGCCGGCCATGGCCGCCACCGGTGAAGGGCAACCACCCCTGTGTCGGTTCACCCGCTCCCTCGTCCTTTTCCTGCGGGATGCTGGCTCTGCGGCACCCGCACGTGCCTCGGCTCGTCTTCCGAGCCCCGCGGCCGGAGCGCCGCCCTGCTCCACTGGCCCGCCGACCCTGCCACGCAACTGTCGTCCTGCTCGCTCGCCGACCCTTGCTGGCACATCCACGTCCATAGTCGGCCCTTGCTGCCACCTCCACGTCCATGGCTGGCCGCCTCTGGTCGACGGGAGGCCACGCCCTCCGCAGCAGCCATGACCGCCGGCCCGAGCTTCTCTGTGCACGGCTGCACCTGAGCACCACCGCGCCGCCGCTGAAGCCCTCCACGCCGGCGACCTCTCATGCCCAGCGCTGCTCCGTCGCCAGCCGCTTCACCACTTCTGCTCCGACTAGGGGCTCGCCGTCGGCCACCGTCGGTCCTCCTGTAGCACCTCCCCGCCGTCTGCACCCTTAGCTGCTGCTCCGGTCAGCCACACTACCACACCCCGTACGGCGCCGGCGAGAGAGACTCATGGGTCACTGACGAGGGGCCCCCACTGGTCAAATACTGCTTTGACCTCATCCACGTCAGCATCCGACCGGGGAAAACCAGCCAGGGAAGTTTTTTGACCAGGAAAAAAGTCCATTTTACTACCCTGAATAAAGTTGGTGGTTCACTTTACCCCCTAATCATTTTTTCTACTCCTTTCACCCCCCAAACAAAACCATACCAGACGAAATAACCCCCTGGCTGGTTTGTCTCCATCTGATGCTGACGTGGCTCAAGTCAATGGTGGTTTTGACCTGGTGGGGCCCTCTTATCAGACGCGGCTGAGATTGAGCTACTCGTGCCGCTTCGTCCGGGCTCACCTCAGGCCAGATCGGGCCGGACGGAATGGCAGCCCAGGCGCGGGGCAAAGGAACAAGC
The DNA here is from genome assembly GCA_011799875.1 of Thinopyrum elongatum. Classification (NCBI taxonomy): domain Eukaryota; kingdom Viridiplantae; phylum Streptophyta; class Magnoliopsida; order Poales; family Poaceae; genus Thinopyrum; species Thinopyrum elongatum. Next base: position 495,266,370 of record CM022300.1, read on the forward strand.
CGGCTGTGCTGCACGGTCGGTGATGCAGGTCGGGGCGAGGCGGCTAGAGGTGGGCCCATGCGAGCGACCCTGGCGGTCAATGCGCAGGAGCGCGTCGAGGCACGTTCGCTCCTCTCCTGGAGGAAGCCGAGGTGGAGGTTGGGCATGGCGCCGGCGGGACTTGGCGAGGGCGACGGCAAGGCGAGGCGGAGGTCGAACCCTTGCCGGATCTAGAGCGGCCGAGGGTGAAGCGGAGGTGGCCAGTGGTTGCAGGTGACTGGCGTCGTGGCTCAACTCCAAATGGCGGTGGTGTCCTGTTCAAATCAATAGAGGGAGAGCTGAGAGAAACAAGAGAGAGGGCGTGCAGGAAGGAGAGGAAGGGAGGAAGATGGAGAATAGGAGAAGAAATGGGAGAGGGACCGAGTGGCTTACCGATGCCAGAGTCGAGGAAGAGGCAGCCACCAGAGGCGCAGGGGATGCGTAGGCGTCGTGGTGAGACTAGGAGGGAGCGCCAGAAGAGCAGCAGAGGAACGGGAGCCGCGCCAGGGTCGCACCACCGCAGTAGAGGTGCTCGCCTCAAGAAGCAGAGCCGCGTCGGGGTTGCGCCGCCGCGCGGTCCCGCCAACATGCGCGAGCACACCGAGCACGGGAGTACCATCCAGGAGGAGTAGGCACGCGAAAGGGCGCGATAGGCGACGTAGAGGACCAACCAGAGACGCCGAAGCCGCGCCGGTGTGGGAGGCGAAGCTGTGCCCGGAACCCTAGCCACGGGGAGGGTCGTGTAGGAGATATGCCCTAGAGGCAGTAATAACAGTTATTTTGTATCTCCAAAGTTTGTAATGAATGTTTATGTCCCATGCTATAACTGCTATGATTCTCGAGTCTACAATAAAACGAGGCTCGGAGGGAAACTCATGTGCACGTGTGGTATAATAAACGGTAAAATGTATTCCTAGTCTTGCCTCTAAGACTGGCTCAAGTATTGCATGATGATCCTGTTTTCCTGATCATGGGCATGGATGTGCTGGCAATTTTTGAGGGCACAATGTTGATAGAACACTTGTGTTGAATCAACCCGAATTGATGTTATGCTATGAGATTCAATCGTAACAAGTTTATGGTTAATAACGCATGGAAGTTAATGTTTGCATAATTCCTTAGACCATGAGAGTATCGAGTTCCTTCGTACTTGCTTCGTGAACTTTGGGGTTTGTTAAACGTCATCCGTAACTGGGTGGCTATTACGGCGGCTTACGGGTTCACGGAAAAGTATGGCAAGTAACGAGATAGCTCAAGATTGGAATTTGCTCCTCTGACGATGGAGAGATATTCTCGGGCCCTCTCGGTGTTACGGTATCCATCATCGTCTGGCCAGACATCTTGTGATTTGATCACTGGGATGCCGAAAACACGGAAACGAGAAAAGAGAACAAAACCGGTAACGAGGTAACTTGCATAGTGGACAAATTTGTTGATCCACGGGGATGCAATAAATCTCACCTCGGGTATTTGTGACATATCGCGAAGCAACAGGAATAGCTCATAGCAACTGGAGGTTCACTCGAATATTTCATTCGTGTGGGTATAGGGGTCAATATGGGTGTCCACGGCTCCGATGTTGATCATTGATCGGAAGGGGTTCCGGATCATGTCTATACTTCACCGAACCTATAGGGTCACACGCTTAAGGGTCATCTATCTGTTGAATACTAGACAGGGAGTCTGAGAGAAAGTCACCGAAAAAGTTTCGGAGACAACGGAAGAGTTCCGGAGAGAGAGAACACCGAAAGAGTTTCGGTAAAACCGAAAAGTTGTTTCGGAATATATTATTAGGTCAAAAAGGGTTTCAGCACCGCATGGAAATTTTTAGAAGGTGCCAGAATTGGTCTGGGAACTTCTGGGAATTTTCGGAGAAAAAAACCGGAAATGTTCCGGAGCTGCCGTAACCGCTGTTGTTGCTTTTCGCTGATAAAAACTACCATACCGAAAATGTTTCGGAACATGCCCAGAATAATTTTACAGGGTGCCGGAAATGTTCTGGGACCTTCTGGAATTTTTTAGAAAAACATTCGCGGAAAACATCTTGTCTCAGCGCGAGGGGACAAGATCCCACGAATCGGGGGTTGCTTGTTTGGTGGCTTTTTGTCTAGGGAGCACCCTTGTTTCAAGGGAAACATGTTGGTGGCTTGTTGGGCCCCCCCCCCATGGGAGGGGGCAAGGTTGTGGCCGGCCAAGGGGTGCCTCCTTGGTGCCCCACTTGAGTTACCTCTTTACCCTTCCATGTGGGACATGTAGCATGGGTATTTTGGTATTTCCTCCACCACCCCACCCCTTGCCTTAGCCTATAAAAGGAGGAGAAGTGGCTGCCATTATCCTCATCCCTTGCTCTCATACACATGCCATGACTTGTCTGGCCTCTCTCTACCTCCCCGCGAAATAGTTTCGTAGAGCCGAAAGGCTGTCTGGGTTCCGGCAGGAACTAGTTCTGGATGGCAAAGCCCTGCTGGATAGCTGACACCATATGTGTGCAACCCCGTAGAGAGGTCGTAGTTTCGATCTTTTGCCCGAGGGGCTGTTCGAGTGCCCTCCCGGAGGGCTGTCCGGGTCTCTGTTCGAGTTTTGAGGGTCCTCCCGAAGGGCTGTCCGCGACATCGTCCGGGGGACTGTCCGACCGCCTCCCGAAGGGCTGTCCGGCGAGGGAGTACATCCTCGCGGTTGGGAGGTTGTAAATCCAAGCTGCGGGGGTCTGCACCAGCGATCTACACCGACTCTTCTTCCGCTGCGCTTTCGAGTCAGTACGGATCAGATCAAACCTTGTATGCAGTCTCCATAGTGGTCCTGGGTGTGCTCGCTATACCGAAAATTTTTATTTTCTGTCGCGTTCCCCTACAGTGGCATCAAGAGCCGTGCTATGCGTAGGTGCAGGTTACGATCTAGAATACATGGAGATGTATGGGTATTGCATAATATAATTTTGGAGTAGATAAGATCTATTGCTGAAAATTATTTATGCGGGTAGCAGATGAAATCTGTTACCCGATGTTCTTGTTGCTTCCCTGGAATTTGCGTATTTCTGATCCTGAAACACCATGGTAGAATTTTACGAAGTTCTGGCAATCCACAATCCTGATTGATCAACGAAGTGCTATTAGTTCTTTGGGTTCCACCATAGTTAAAGGAAAGATGAAATTTCACAGATAAAAGGGCAATGCAGATATGATCTGCACGGGGGTCATACGTATGACGAAGTTTAGTATGGGGCTCAAGATTTTATTATCTTGTGTTTGATACACCCTGGAAAGTTAATCTAGCGACTTGAATAATCATACTTGATGATAAACGTTGGTAGCTGCGGTTTGAGTCAAAAACCTTAGAAGCCACGTAAAATAAAATTTTGCATGAACCGATTAGAGGCGTCTAACTTGGTTTTGCAGGATGGTTTGCATGTGATGTGGTATAGCAATGCTCATATTCAATTTGATTATGGATGAGATGATTATATGATGTAATTAACATGACCTGCGTGTCATGATTCGGCATGATGGCTGGAGCCATATGATTGCACTTTAATGACCTGCGTGTCAACCTTAAGTAATGCATTTATTTTATCCGCTATGGAGATAGCAATATTATCTGGTGCATCGACAAGGTGGTGGCAATCTTCGCAAAGGTGAACACCGATGCGAATGCCAAAGACGAAGAAATGAAAGACTTCTCCGTCAGAAGGGGCTATACCATATCATGCTATTATGAATTGCCTGAGATGTTTATCCCTCTTGATGCACCCTTCTTGATTGTGCGGTAGTCGCCTTTTATTAGGGTGATCTCTCACTAATAATATCAAGTAGTTAGTGTTCTCCCAAGTGTAGCACCATCACGGCACCTAACTTTTCGTTGTGCGCCATGCTGACATGGGTACGAATGATTAGGGATGTGTGAGGCGGGTGAGTTGAGACCTCGCAGCAAGATCACTTGGTTGTCTTGATGTTCAGGCATGAAAGTCATGAGCTCGGAACACACGCATCGAAAGATGAACAAGAGTCACATGGAGATGTGATTGGCAAGTTTGCCTAACGATTGAAGTTCTCGTCATCAGTGATGCTCACCATCAATGGCGTTGAATTGAAATTTGTGTCTTGAATCACTCACAATCAATTTTGAGAGATATTGATTTGAGTGGGAGCGCACTTTAGAATAAAACTGTTTATTCACTAGTGCAAATTTCATTATAAACAAAGTCTAAGTGAAACCTATGTTTTCCGTTGTAGATCAAATGGCTCGCAACACCGCGTTCAACCTAGGCCCGATGTTAGAGAGAGAGAAGTTAGCTGCGACTGGAAACAACTATGCGGACTGGGTCCGCAACCTGAGGATTGTCCTCAGGAGTTCTAAGAAGTTGTATGTGCTTGAAATTGCTCTTCCAGCTAAACCAGCGGCAGATGCCCCAGAAGATTTACAAAATGTCTGGGCCACTAAGGATGATGATCACAACTTAGTGCAGTGCCTCATGCTAGCTTGCATGAGTGCAGAGCTTCAAAAACGTTTTGAATTCCATAAACCCTGTGATATGATCCGGGAATTGGATGCTCTGTACAAGGAAACCGCAAAGTCTGAACGATTTGATATCATGAAGGCTTTGATGGATTGCAAGATGGCTGAGGGTAGTTCAGTTGGCGAGCACATGGTCAAAATGATTGGCTATTCTGAAAGGCTTAAAACCCTAGAATTTCCACTTCCACCTGGCCATATGATGGACATGTTGCTTTCTTCACTCCCCCCGTCTTACGACGGTTTTGTATTGAACTACAACATGAGTGGGATGGAGAAAGAACCGGAAGAGGTGCTCGCCATGCTGAAAACTGCAGAAGGAGGACTGCGGAAAAATCGCAAGCAAGTGTTGCTTGTGAATAAAACCGCCAGTTTCAAAAAGAAGAAAGGCAAGCCAAAGAAGGGCAAGGGCGCCGGTAAGACCGGCTCCCAAAGCAACTCTAAGGGTGGAGCCAAGAATGAAACTGAGTGCTTCTACTGCAAGAGCACAGGACACTGGAAGAGAAACTGCAAGAAGTATCTGGAAGATAAGAAGTCCGGGAAAACCGGAAAAGGTATAATTGTTATACAAGTTAATGTCATTGACGTTTTGCTTGCTAGCGAAAATTCTAAGTCTTGGGTATTTGATACCGGATCGGTTGCTCACATTTGCAACTCGATACAGGGACTTCAGAAGGTGCGCAAGCTGGCAAAGAATGAAGTCGTGATGCGTGTCGGGAACGGCGCTGGGATCGCCGCTCAAGCCGTCGGCATTATGCCTCTACGTCTCCCTTCAGGATTTATCTTAGAACTAAGTAACTGTTATTTTGTTCCACTGTTGTGTAGAAACATTATCTCCGGATCATGTTTAGTACATGATGGGTATTCGTACAAGTCTGAGAACAATGGTTGTTCACTTTATTGTAAGGATATGTTTTATGGATTTGCACCCATTGTTGGGGGCCTTTTCATACTAAATCTTGAATGTGGAAATGATGTCTTTAACGTGAATGCTAAATGCCTTAAGAAGGCTGATACCACCGCCACTTTCTTGTGGCACTGCCGGCTTGGCCACATTGGAAAGAAACGCATGCAAAGACTCCATAAAGATGGAGTTTTACCGTCCTTTTATTTTGAATCATTTGACACATGTGAAGCTTGCTTAATGGGGAAAATGACCAAGACGCCGTTCACGGGTCATCCTGAACGGGCGGGTGAATTGTTGGAAATAATACATAGTGATGTATGTGGTCCAATGAACACAGCCGCACGGGGTGGGTATTTCTACTTCGTGACTTTTACTGATGATTTAAGTCGGTATGGCTATATCTACTTAATGAAGCATAAGTCGGAAACCTTTGAAAAGTTCAAAGAATTTCAGAATAAGGTAGAAAATCATCGTGACAAAAAGATTAAGTTTCTGCGGTCTGATCACGGAGGCGAGTATCTTAGTCATGAGTTTGGCCAACATCCGAGTGACCGTGGAATCGTTTCACAGCTTACGCCTCCCGGAATTCCACAGCGAAACGGAGTATCGGAACGACGTAACTGAACCTTGTTGGACATGGTAAGGTCGATGATGTCTCTTACAGATCTTCCAATATCTTTTTGGAGTCACGCACTACTTACTGCCGCTCACACACTTAACAGAGCACCGTCTAAGTCTGTTGAGACGACAGCATACGAGTTATGGCATGGGAAGAAACCCAATTTGTCGCATCTCAAAGTTTGGGGTTGTGAAGCTTACGTAAAACGTTTACAACCAAGCAAACTTGATCCCAGATCAGACAAATTTATCTTTGTAGGTTATCCAAAGGAAACCTTTGGGTATTCCTTCTACCACCCATCCGAGGGCAAAATGTTTGTCGCAAAAACCGGAATCTTTCTTGAGAAAGAGTTTCTCGCTAAAGACGTGAGTGGGAGGACAGTACAACTTAATGAGATTAGTGAATCTTCGGCAACTGTTGATATGGCTAAGGAACCGGAAGAAATTCCGCTAATTATCCCTACAACTGAGCCGGAAGTTGTCACATATGATGCGGAGACTTCAGACAATGTTGTAACTGAACCGCGCAGATCAGGAAGGGCTATCCAGCCACCTGAGTGGTTTCATAACGAAATCTTCATTCTTGAAGACGATGAACCTGCGCACTACAAGAAAGCGATGGCGGGGCCCAGCTCAAAGGAATGGCACAAGGCCATGAAATCCGAAATGGAATCCATGTAGGGAAACCAAGTTTGGAACTTGGAAGAACTTCCAGAAGGCGTAAAGCCAATTGGTTGTAAATGGATTTTCAAAAGAAAGACGGACGCGGATGGTAACATTACTATCCACAAAGCTAGACTTGTCGCGAAAGGGTTCACGCAAGTTCCAGGAGTGGACTACGACGAGACTTTCTCGCCCCGTAGCTATGCTTAGGTCTATTCGGATATTGCTAGCAATTGCTGCTTATTTCGATTATGAAATATGGCAGATGGATGTCAAAACGGCTTTCCTAAATGGAAACCTCAAAGAGGATGTATACATGATACAACCAGAAGGTTTTGTCATTCATAAGGATGCTGGAAAGGTATGCAAACTTCAGAAAGCCATTTATGGTCTAAAGCAAGCGTCAAGGAGCTGGAACATTCGTTTTGATGAAGTGGTCAAAGAGTTTGGCTTCATCAGGAATGACGAAGAATCTTGTGTTTACAAGAAGTTTAGTGGGAGCGCAAAAGCATTTCTAATCTTGTATGTGGATGACATATTGTTGATTGGAAATGACGTGAATTTTCTTAGCGAAATAAAAGACTCATTGAAGAAAAGGTTTTCAATGAAAGACATAGGCGAAGCGGCATATGTATTGGGCATCAGAATCTATAGAGATAGATCAAAATGCCTGATAGCGCTTAGCCAAAGCACGTACATTGACAAGGTGTTGAAAAGGTTCAACATGGAGAACTCCAAGAAGGGCCTTCTCCCCATGTCACCTGGCACAGTGCTTTGCAAGAATCAGTGTCCTCGGACTCTCGATGAGCGAGTACAAATGAATGATGTTCCATATGCCTCAGCAGTTGGTTCTATTATATATGCCATGCTATGTACAAGACCGGATGTTTCCTATGCGCTAAGTGTTAGCAGCCGGTACCAAAGTGATCCAGGATTGGAACACTGGGCCGCAGTCAAGGGTATTCTTAAGTACCTCAGAAGGACTAAGGATTTACTCCTTGTGTACGGAGGTGATGAAGAGCTCATTGTAAGTGGTTACACTGATGCAGGCTTCATGACTGACCCAGATGACTTCAAATCTCAATCAGGCTATGTTTTCATATTGAACGGTGGCGCAGTTGATTGGAAAAGTTCCAAACAGAAGACTATGGCGGACTCTACGACGGAGGCGGAGTATGTTGCCGCTTCAGAAGCCTCCAAGGAGGCGGTATGGATCAAGCAATTTCTTGAAGACCTTGGTGTGGTTTCTAGTGCCCAGGACCCGGTGGAGATCTATTGTGATAATAGTGGCGCCGTGGCTCAGGCAAGGGAGCCAAGTTCGCACCATAAGACAAGACATATTCAACGCAAATATAAACTCATTCGACATCATGTCGAAGAAGGTTTAGTGAAAGTACGCAAAGTTCACACAGATCTGAACGTGTCAGACCCGATGACAAAGCCTCTACCACGAGCAAAGCATGAGCAGCACCGAATAGCCATTGGTGTTAGGGAAGCCATGTAACTGGAATATGACTCTAGTGCAAGTGGGAGTCTGTAGGAGATATGCCCTAGAGGCAGTAATAACAGTTATTTTGTATCTCCAAAGTTTGTAATGAATGTTTATGTCCCATGCTATAACTGCTATGATTCTCGAGTCTACAATAAAACGAGGCTCGGAGGGAAACTCATGTGCACGTGTGGTATAATAAACGGTAAAATGTATTCCTAGTCTTGCCTCTAAGACTGGCTCAAGTATTGCATGATGATCCTATTTTCCTGATCATGGGCATGGATGTGCTGGCAGTTTTTGAGGGCACAATGTTGATAGAACACTTGTGTTGAATCAACCCGAATTGATGTTATGCTATGAGATTCAATCGTAACAAGTTTATGGTTAATAACACATGGAAGTTAATGTTTGCATAATTCCTTAGACCATGAGAGTATCGAGTTCCTTCGTACTTGCTTCGTGAACTTTGGGGTTTGTTAAACGTCATCCGTAACTGGGTGGCTATTACGGCGGCTTACGGGTTCACGGAAAAGTATGACAAGTAACGAGATAGCTGAAGATTGGAATTTGCTCCTTCGACGATGGAGAGATATTCTCGGGCCCTCTCGGTGTTACGGTATCCATCATCGTCTGGCCAGACACCTTGTGATTTGATCACTGGGATGCCGAAAACACGGAAACGAGAAAAGAGAACAAAACCGGTAACGAGGTAACTTGCATAGTGGACAAATTTGTTGATCCACGGGGATGCAATAAATCTCACCTCGGGTATTTGTGACATATCGCGAAGCAACAGGAATAGCTCACAGCAACTGGAGGTTCACTCGAATATTTCATTCGTGTGGGTATAGGGGTCAATATGGGTATCCACGGCTCCGATGTTGATCATTGATCGGAAGGGGTTCCGGATCATGTCTATACTTCACCGAACCTATAGGGTCACACGCTTAAGGGTCATCTATCTGTTGAATACTAGACAGGGAGTCTGAGAGAAAGTCACCGAAAAAGTTTCGGAGACAACGGAAGAGTTCCGGAGAGAGAGAGAACACCGAAAGAGTTTCGGTAAAACCGAAAAGTTGTTTCGGAATATATTATTAGGTCAAAAAGGGTTTCAGCACCGCATGGAAATTTTTAGAAGGTGCCAGAATTGGTCTGGGAACTTCTGGGAATTTTCGGAGAAAAAAACCGGAAATGTTCCGGAGCTGCCGTAACCGCTGTTGTTGCTTTTCGCTGATAAAAACTACCATACCGAAAATGTTTCGGAACATGCCCAGAATAATTTTACAGGGTGCCGGAAATGTTCTGGGACCTTCCGAATTTTTTTCAGAAAAACATTCGCGGAAAACATCTTGTCTCAGCGCGAGGGGACAAGATCCCACGAATCGGGGGTTGCTTGTTTGGTGGCTTTTTGTCTAGGGAGCACCCTTGTTTCAAGGGAGACATGTTGGTGGCTTGTTGGGGCCCCCCCCATGGGAGGGGGCATGGTTGTGGCCGGCCAAGGGGTGCCTCCTTGGTGTCCCCTTGGTGCCCCACTTGAGTTACCTCTTTACCCTTCCATGTGCGACATGTAGCATGGGTATTTTGGTATTTCCTCCACCACCCCATCCCTTGCCTTGGCCTATAAAAGGAGGAGAAGTGGCTGCCATTCTCCTCATCCCTTGCTCTCATACACATGCCATGACTTGTCTGGCCTCTCTCTCCCTCCCCGCGAAATAGTTTCGTAGAGCCGAAAGGCTGTCTTGGTTCCGGCAGGAACTAGTTCTGGACGGCGAAGCCCTGCCGGATAGCTGATACCGTATGTGTGCAACTCCGTAGAGAGGTCGTAGTTTCGATCTTTTGCCCGAGGGGTTGTTCGAGTGCCCTCCCGGAGGGCTGTCCGGGTCTCCGTTCGAGTTTTGAGGGTCCTCCCGAAGGGCTCTCCGCGACATCGTCCGGGGGACTGTCCGACCGCCTCCCGAAGGGCTGTCCGACGAGGGAGTACATCCTCGCGGTTGGGAGGTTGTAAATCCTAGCTGCGGGGGTCTGCACCAGTGATCTACACCGACTCTTCTTCCGCTGCGCTTCGAGTCGGTACGGATCAGATCAAACCTTGTATGCAGTCTCCATAGTGGTCCTGGGCGTGCTCGCTATACCGAATTTTTTTATTTTCTGTCACGTTCCCCTACAGGTCGCGGGTGGGCGCCAGAGGCCCCGAGAGGCGAATCTGGCGGGTTGAGGGGAGGGAGCGAGGCCAGGCGAGCACGAGAGTGTGCCGCGCGCCGGCGAGAGACGTGGCAGGGGCGGCGCTGGATGAGGTGGTTGGCCGGCGCCTGATAAGAGGGGCCCACCCAGGTCAAAACCGCCATTGACTTGAGCCACGTCAGCATCAGATGGAGACAAACCAGCCAAGGGGTTATTTCGTCCGGTATGGTTTTGTTTGGGGGGTGAAAGGAGCAGAAAAAATGATCAGGGGGTAAAGTGAACCACTAACTTTATTCAAGGTAGTAAAATGGACTTTTTTTCTTTTAAGAAATGGAATGTGCTATCACATCTTGTCATTTCCTTCCATGTTGGATTTGCACTTTCACAGGTTGTCTTGTACCACCACTTTGGTTTCTTGGTAGAGATAGTTTGATATGGCTGGCAAGGAAATATGCAGTGAGACTTTTCCAACGAGGGCTCAATTCAACATATTTTTTAAGTTGACGACAATGGCACATTTTTTGCTCTACACTCATCGATATGTCTTATAACATTACCTCTAAGGTTTTTAATAGCGAAGATATTTCTACATCGTTTTCCTATCAAATGGAATAGCAATGGGGTCACCGTGACACCGTTTTCCTATACAGTCAGACATTTGGTTAGCAGAAAGTTACCTAACATTTGCAGTAGAAAGACCTAGATTCATCCAACAGTGATGCACGGGAGCTTTAAAATAGCCATCGCAGCTCATCTTTAGCCATCAACGGTGTCACGGTGACCCCATTGCTTCACCTCGAGCTCTGCCGCTGCGCCACACATGCCGAGTGACGAGACAGTGCATCGTCACCGATCGATGATGAATATAAGAAATATCAGGAAAACCCGTCATCAACAAATAAAAATCGCCGTTGCGAGTTACTACTAGCAGCAGCTGACAAGGACCCAAGAGCTCGCGCGGACGACCTAACTCCATCCACTGACACGCCCCGTACGTAACCACCGCTCAACCGCCAGCCACATACCCGCACTGACGAGTGCGGATATGTGAATCTGCCACGGGCCCCGCTTTATCAGGACCCCGCGCCTACGTGTGGCACGCCGCCTACGGCATTCCGGCACGTGCCCGCCGCCCCCGTCAACAAACTCCCACCACACCCGGTCGTTACCCCGTCACACGGCGATGCGGGCCCGCGATAGACGACCGCACCGGCCCTGGAAAATCGAAGCATCGGTGCGTGCGTGCGTGCCCGGGCTTCCTTCCACCCCCGCGTGTACAAATACGAGCTCCGAGCAGAGCACCAAGACCCCGGTGTCATAACCGGGAGCGCGAAGAGGACTGGGTAGAAGGGGCGCCTCTGAGGGTCTGGTCTGGTCGATCTACGGCGGCGCAAATCTGACCACCGCTCGCCGCCGGCGATGGGCTGCTGGTGGGAGCGCCTCGTGCTGCCGGTGCGCAGGGCGTGGCTCGGCGTCGCCTCCCGCTTCGGTGTGCGCCAGTCCGGTAAGGCCGTGCGCCCCTAGCTCACCGTTTCGCGACATGCTGCAGAGGCTTCCGTCGTCGGTCCACCTAGTCCTAGGCTGACTCCGGCGTCGCTGGTTGCTTTTTGGTTGCAGGCTTGTGGAGGCTCCGGCAGGAGGTGAGCACGTGCGAGTACGAGGACGTGCGCGTGATGTGGGAGATGCTGAGCCGCACCGCGTCGGCGCTGCCGCCGCCGCCGGCCAGGCGCCACAGCAGGTTCCGGCAGCCGCGGCCATGGGCCGACAGGCTCCGCCTTTGCCGGGACATCTAGACTAGGACCATCGACCGAGGGCCGCCGCGCGCTTGCTTGCGGCTTACTTGGTGCTGGTGGCCTAGCTAATTAGCTTCTTGATCTGTATTGACCTTCCCTTCCATGGGTTCTCGATCTTCTCTGCCACCGCCGATGTATGTATGCTGCTTGGGGCTCTGAGGTGTACTCCATTCCTCCCCGTGTATCCGGTCGATCCGCATGTAGATGGGTGATACCTCTGGGGTATGTGAATGAACAGAGCTGTTTCGTTTCGTCGAATACATATTACACGACTCCTTTCTTCTTTGCTTGCAAACTTTGATCTACTAGAAATATTTAGCATGCGAATGAAAACTTCAGTTAAACCTTTGTGTTCTGCAGCCTGTTTATTCAGGCTTCAGATACGCAAACCTACTGTCAAGCAGGGTGCCCTCGAGTTCAGAGAACTCATCAGGTTTGATGCTCCTAGAGCACTAGAATATCCTAGACCCAGTTGTTGGTTGGAAAGTTATTTCTGCCGACCTGCCAATTAATTAGTAGTAGTACCAAGATTTGACGTCTCAGTCCTGACCCGTCTCCATACGAGCCCGACGCGCCGTGCTGTAGTTTTCATTGCCCATCAAAGCATCCGGTGATCCGATCACCACACCACACCACACACAGACACTGTACCGGACGCAAAACAACCAATAATAATTGCCTCTCTTTTCTCCCCCCAACCAGTATCTATCTTGACAATCTCCCTTGAACCGCACTTCAACTAACCTAAGATGACTACAACGACTGTCGACCAAGCAATCTGTTTAGCGTCTTTAACCAGTAGCTTAAGCCGTAAGTATTCCTCTAGAAAAATGGAAAAGGAAAAGGCGGGGCTTTCGGTCGACCGCTGGACTGACTTTTGAGGCGCCTTTGGCGTAGACAAAGTAGAGGAGGCCATTCCTGCTTCTTGATGCTGAACCACCCTATCCGACCAGTGGCTTCTGTCGGTGCCGCGATTCTACGCGGATGGCCTTTTGTTTTATTGCGCGGCCTCTTCATTTTAGATGTCCAGATGGTGGCACGAGCTGCATGCATGCGTCCCCACCATTTCACTGACGAGAAAGTGAGTGATCATAATATCGCCACTCATGGTGACGAGAAATTACACGTAGTGTGATGAATATCAACGCACTGTATTTCTTTATCCACAAAACGAAAATAATGCGACCGCTAAAAGGATCAGTCTATTCCTCCGACCGAATATTCCACACTTAAACTCGGAAGTCACGGTGAAATACGTTAAAACCGCTGTCCTTGACTTGTCTACTCAGATGTGCACTTACTAAGATGCTTCGTGTGTTTAATACTCTCCCACGTAAGCAAACAACTCGAACTTACCAATCAGCATAGGCTGCATATTTATTCGGAAAAGAAGAACCATAGGCTGCATAGCGCCATACTCTACTCTAGCCACAGAACGGAGCCACTATGGCCGTCCGGTGTCGACAGAGACGCGACAACGGTCAGGTATGTTGTTATGTGACCGATAGTTATACTTGTGTGGTGTGTCGGCAGCTTATTCCAATCAAAAGCTACAAAAGGCCCAAGCTGATACGAGACTGATCATGGTTCGACTCTCAACTCTCTGAAGTTTGAACGTGTATTAAGTTGTGGCAGCCACCGTCGACCCCGTAGCACCATCGCGCCATGGTATTAGCATCTCGCGATGCCGGTTGCAGCTTCGACGGCTGCGGTTGTAGCATCCCTTTGCGGACGTCGGGATTCGATCTTCGTGCCACCGCCGTGTCATGGTGGTAGCAAAACACAACGCCGGTCCCAGCATCTCAAAATGACGGTTATGGTAAAACCGATGGCAGTCCAAGCATACCAACCGTGGTTCCAACATTTCCTTCACACGGTTCCAGCAAAAACACATGTCTGTCGCAGCACCCCAACGTACGGTTCCAGCATCATGGGGGTTGCGGAGCAAACCATCCCCTTCTGCCGTTGTAGCATCACCAGCGTGTGGTTCCAGCTTCGCTAGCAGTAGGTTGAAGCTAGCCACGGTGTTGGTTGAAGCTTGTCACGGTGCCACATGGCCCTTGTAGGGTGTCGCCGGTGGTTTTGGTTCGGCGGTGTCGGTTTTCTAAGAACCTACATATGAGTTGTGAGGAACAACTCTTTGAGAGTTTGACCAGGGATTGAACACGTCCAACAATCCTAAGTCATGAGCGAATATGTTGGATGAATTAAGCGTGAACACAAAGAACTACCCAGGTTCGGGCCACCTTCTTGGTGTAATACCCTACTCCTGCTTTGTTTTGCATTGCAAAGATATGGAGCTACAATGTGTTTCTTACAAGGTGAACAGACCGATCTCTACTCCTCTTGTTCCTCCAAAGATCGACCCGTTATGAGGCTTCGGCCTCCCCTATTTATAGTGTCCAGGGGGATCTTGCCAAAGCATTCACGGGCCGAATAGGCCCTAGGGTAGACTTGTATAGCTCGTACCGCGAAGGCATGGTCGTCCACAACACGCTTGTACGAGTGACGATGTCGTCCTTCCGGGCAGTGAATTACCCCCCAGACACTTACCTGTCTCCTTTGGCATTCGTTGGGCGGCGGCGAAGTACCGCCACTGTAGCAAGGTGGTCAGCAGACAAATCTTATTGAGGCAGCCTGAGGTGCCTTGGTTCACACGGATCCCCTAGGAGCGCGTGCAGCAGTCCCTAGCACATGTCCTTTGCTCTGCCACCTGGTGTCAGCACCCATCCTATAAGACTGGGTCATCGTCCGCCTGCCTTGGGGATGAAGTCTTCCTTCCCGGGTGTACCAGCGTTTCCTTCCCGGGGTGGTTCCCCAAAGAGGGTGTAGAGACACCGCCTAACATCCCTTTCCTAGGATGTCCCGCCCAGGCGTAGGGCGAGATCCGCCAGATTCTACTTGGCCCCTTTATGATGCCCTCCTACGCACAAAAGCACAAGGCTTGGTTTGTTCATAGGGCCCACTGTACCAGATCGTTATTACCCTGGTTTTATTTACACCGATAGTAGCCCCCGGGCCCATTTCCCTCTTGCCCTGTGGCAGCCAGCAAAGAGGTTGATGGGGCCTAGAGACCCCAGGGATATGACATGTGGCAGCTTGGGCCTCCTTATGGGGACTAACAATGCCAGCCTAGGCCCTGTCACACTAGCGTAGGCCTAATCGATTGTCCCGTTGAAGCCAACACCGTCTCCTTGGCTTCCGCGCCGCTCTTAATGTTCCTTAGTGATCGTGGGTCGTTCCGCTCATGGGCGAGCGGTTAACCTCTTGTTGATTTGTCTATAAGAAGAAGGAAGCAGTGTGACGCCTTGCCGACCATCTTCCTCCTCCCCAACTTCCTTATAGCCGCTTGAGACTTCTCTAGTCAAGCTTTCCTCCTAGCCTAGTCTCGCCGTGGCCCGACATTGGGAGCGCAAAAATGGAGGAGAGAGACAAGGGGGAAGAATGAGACTCCCACCAGCCTTGCTCGAGTCCGTGTTCTCTGACAACCGTAACTTAAGAAAGTTTTGGTTTTTGGTCGGGGGCGTGAACCACTCATGGGGCTCGATGGATCTTCTTCCAGCGGGCGATGCTTCAGGGGGCAGTACCGAGGTTCCCATTTTCCTCAACTTCCTGGTGGCCGGTTTAGTTCCCCCTTTTTTGAATCTCTTCATGGCGGTTCTTGATATTTTCCAGATCCATGCCCTCCACCTTCATCCGAACGCTGCATTGGTCCTGGTGATCTTCTCTATTGTGCGAAAGGTTCGTGGGGGTGAGGCCATCCCTGGAACTCTTCCGTCATTTCTTCTCCGCGCACCGGGTACCCGGGAGCCAGACCTCGGGCTGCGAGACCTTCCACTTGGCCGGGAAGGAGGCCGAGGATGATTTTATTCCCTTGAATCTCCACGAGCCCTCGAATGAGTGGCGCCGGAATTGCATGCTCATTGATGCCCGACGGGAATCCGTCTGGCTACGCGCGCTAGTCGCTCCAGCAAGTGAACGTGAAGGATGGGTGAACTATCCGGCCGGGCCAGCCCTCCACCCCACACTTAGGCATATAAAATGCTTCACAGAAGAAAAGCTTGACGGACGTATGGTGGTCCTCAGTTTTTCCCGGATGAGGGTGGCCACTCTACAAGATCAAAGGCTTCCTTTGTGGACTTATCAAGGGCCGCAAAGACCCAAGGCGTCTCCACCTATCTGTTATTGAGGACAAAAAGCTCAAGTGGATGATGAAGGTTCTGCTCTACGCCGAGAGCAGCCCGGGCCTCCCTCTCTCGGTCCGGATGCTGCATGCTGACGGAGCTTGTGAGGTCATCCTGGAAGGCCTACCGGAATGCGACAGATGGGGCATCGTTCCCAAAGGCGCTGGAGACACTAGTCGCCCCAACCCCTTTTTGGGGGAGCCAGGGCCGTCCCGACTGGGTCCCGGCGGGATCATAAGAGGCGGTGACGATGGCGATGCCGAAGGCTCTTCCTTCGTACCGTCGGAGAGTCGCATGATAGGCCCAAATGGGGGCGCCGTTTGATTGCTATCCCCACGGAGGAATAAGGGTTGCTTTTTTTTCTTCTCCCGTTGTTTTTCTTTCTTGATGTGGTCTGACAGTAGCTGCCATACTGTTTGACAGACCGAAAAGTCTAGGGGACGAAGGCGTGGACGTGGGGTACCCTCTCTTTTCGCAGGCGCGACCTTTAGTGGACCCGCATCCGGCTCTGAGGTTCCCATGTCGCCTGTTCCACTTCTTGGCGCGACACCCCCGGCTTCGTCCTTCACCCATTGTCTGTCGAAGAGGTAAAGCGTGCCACGGACCTTCTTATAGTGTCGCACCTCGACTAGTCTTCTTATCTCCTTTGGATATGCAGCCCCCAGACCATGGCCTTAACGCGGGAGGCAACGGCCAGGAGGCCAGAGGCACCTAGAGCGGCCAGAAGGAAGGAGAGTCCGGTCCCAACGGCGGAGGCACCACCGGAGTGCCTTGATGATGAAGGGCAACCAGGCGACCTGGGATCGCGTCAGGGCTTTGAGGGAACAGGTAGGTCTGCCTGCTCTATCTCGGTCTTCCCTTATTACTCTTAGCCAAGCCTTTCTTATAGGGTCTTGTTTCTTCCTGTAGGCGGCACCGCCTTTATCGGAATAGAGGGGTCTACGCCGTCCCAGGGAACTTCTAGTCCTGGCACCTATCCCCCTTCGTATCCGACATCGGCAGAGGATATGGCGAAGATTACTGGGGGGGCTGCCCAATGTAGACATCCTATGGTCGGCAGCTGACCGTCGTGCTACTGCCGAGGCCTCCCGGAAAGAGACATCCGGAAGCACCAACGGGAGGAAATTCCAAGCTCTTGGGGCTTCAGAAGCCCCTGAGGCTAGCACGCTTCTTCTGCTGGATGGTTGTTTTATCCGAAAGCGCGCCAGGAACGTTCCCGGACGCCACGGCCTCCCCAGGCCCGTCAAGAAGGTCCGGGAAATCTCTTTGGGAGCCGCTTCCGTAGCCCTTGACCTCCAGGGTAGGCCAGGTTCAGGGCCAATCGTTAACCTTAAGGGGCTGCAGTGGCGGAGATACGTGCACATCACCCGATGATCCTTTCAAGGCAGCGCATCTGGCGATCGATCGTCTCGGCGCCGGGCTGGCGGTCGAGAAGGCCAATTTATCGCGGGTGCATTGCCTCCTGCGAGAAGCCTGGAAGATTTACCTCCTTCACGCTGAATGCGTTCGCCAGGAGAGTGAGGCCATTCACCCGCGCGTTGTCCTGGCTTTAACGGACATTGAGGGCTCCTCGGCACCCATAGTCGGGGAGGCCATCCCTCTTCCAGCCTCATCTGTCCGGCGTCAAGGGACATGATTGTCCATGCCACCGGTTCTTCCCAGCAGATAGCGGGAGCCCTGCTTGGGGAAAGCTTGCCTTCCTGTCGTCAAGACATTCTGGATGCCCATGAGGTCGTCGTGACCGACTGAGAGGCCGATGTCACCACGCGAGAGGTGGAAGCTGAGAAAACAACGTCGGACCTTCGTGCCGAAAGGGACCGGCTGGAGCTGCTTCAGGAAGCACTGGACACCAGGGAAGCCGAACTTGAAAACCGTGAGGCTTTTGTTTCGCGCTGGGAGGCCACCCACCAAGCCAATGTTGAGGCCGCTGACACGCGGTTGAGGGATCGACGTGATCAGCAGGGGGCCCAAAACAAAAGGACCCTTGCGGATGTCCTCTCCAAGCAGAAGGAAGATGCCCGATCTGAATACCAGCGGAAGTTGACTCTCTAGAAGACCCGCTTTACGGAGAAACACAAAGTCTCTGAGGCCAAGCGCTCGGATCTGGAGAGGCAGCTGGGTCACAAGAGGAGTGCTACTTGTGAGCTGCGTTGGGATTTTCCCGAAGAGGATAGGATGATGCAGTACAATAGAGATAATTATTTCCCTCAGTTAAGAACCAAGGTTATCAATCCAGTAGGAGAACCACGCAACACCTCATTAGTAGTACCTACACACAAAATAACAAATACTTACACACACACACGCAAACAAGGGGTTGTCAATCCCTCGGCGGTTAATTGCAAGGATCAAATCTCGTAGTGATAGATAAACAAAAACACAAAATAAAATAAAGTAAATAAAATTGCAACAAGCTATTTTTGCATTTTAATATATATATATATATATATAATATATATATTAATATATATATATATATATATATATATATATATATATATATATATATATATATATTATATATATATATATATATATATAGATATATATATATATATGATAAAGATAAGACCCGGGGGCCATAGTTTTCACTAGAGGCTTCTCTCTTGAACATAGCATACGATGGGTAAACAAATTACTGTTGGACAATTGATAGAAAAGTGAATAATCATGGGGATATCCAAGGCAATAATCATGTATATAGGCACCATGTCCTAGACAAGTAGACCGGCTCCTGCCTGCATCTACTACTATTACTCCACACATCGACCACTATCCAGTATGCATCTAGAGTATTAAGTTCATAAAGAACGGGGTAGCGCCTTAAGCAAGATGATTTGATGTAGACAAAGTAAATCCAATCAATATGAATAAACCCCATTGTTTTATCCTTAATGGCAACGATACACATATGTGTCATGTCCCCTTCTGTCACTGGGATCACTAAAAAAAACCACTTCTGTGATGATACGTGTTTGTCATAGTAGGTCACGTTTTCTGTCATGCATGTACATCCATGATGATTTTATGAAAGAATCAAGATAGTCATACCTGTGCTGTCGTAGAAGTGTTCCATGACAATACCAAAATTATCATCACGGAAGTGTCCACTTCCATGACGATAAATGGCGCGTCATGGAAGTGTTTTCGTCAAGGGTAACCGACACGTGGCATCCACCGTAATGGGTCGCCGTTAAGCTATCGGGTTCCAGTTTGGATCCGATAACCCGTTAACAGCCCCGACCAATGGGGATTTTCCACGTGTAAAATTCTCATTCGCCGGATGATCCACGTGTCAGCTCATCGTTGGGACAGATGTCATCCCTACAATGGACGGAAGATGCCTATGATATGTCGACATGTGGCGCAGCCCAACAGTGGCCCATTTAAGGTAAAAAAGGCCGGCCCAGCTAAAGGCCCACCATATTTTTTCAGACACTAGTGGGCTGGCCCGTTAACAGCCTGCCATGTTTTGGGTCAAATTAAGGCCCATACCAGATCAAGCCCGTTCACAGCCTGTCGTGTTTTGGGCTAAATTACGGCCCATATCAGATCAGGCCCGTTAACAGGCCACTATTCTTTTGGGCCCATTCTAAGCCGGGTTTGTATTTCAGTCTATTAAATGCCGTTTACCAGTTCGACCCGATAATAGTTTCGGCCTGTTAGCGGCCCATGGTGCATCTGGGCCGTTGTCGGCCCGGTTTCACTTTAGGCCATTTAACGACCCATGCAGAAACTGGGCTACTTCTTGTCCGAAGGAACTTTAGGCCTCTTAACGGCCCGTAGTCTTCGTGGATAAATTTCAGCCCAACTGGCCTATCGGCCTGTTAATGGCCTGTGTAACAATTGGGCCTAATTACAGCCCGCGTTGAATCCGGCCTGCTTACAGCCCATCTGTTAATGGCCCGTGACACTGTTGGGCCTATGGCCCGCGTTGATACCGGCCTGCTTAAAGCCCATAATTTTATTGGGCCAAACAGGGCCCGAGATTTATTTTGGCCTGTTAACGGGTCATTCAATTTGGGCCAAACATGGGCCTAAGGCAGTTTCAGCCTGTATTGGCCCGTGAATTTTTCGGCTTAAGGCTAGCCCAATCTAGTTTTTAGCCTGTTAAAAGCCCATGGTATTCTCTGGCCCAACTGGCCAGAACTTTACTCGGCCTGTTAAAGGCGGAATACTACTATACATTTAGACCTGCTAATGGCCCAAGATGATTATAGGCCCATATATAGCGAGTTACGGGCCGGCGTGAAGACCGACAACATTGAGATCCATTGAAGCTTCCGACCTAAATTACAGCATACCGACCAAGAATAAACCTAGACTATACAATAACAAAAGAAATTACGGCATATTACATCCACTGGGCATCAAAGTTCGCCACCGGTGATAATAAAGCGCAACGTGACCATGGATTATATACACTGGGCATCAAAGGTCGCCACCAGTGCATATAAATGCGCCGACAAAAGAATATACAAAACTGAGAGCATTTCAGAAGGCATTAGGCCTGCCCTAGCGGTGCACAAAAAGCAGCAGAACAAGCTGATGAGACCTCAGTTGTGTCAACGATAGATGCTCTAACCGTAGCTGCGTAGCAAGAAAGCACGCATGGGTGTCCTCTGCGGCCTTCTTTACATCATTGACATCAAGCTGGAGCTAAGCTAAAGCAAGCCTTTCCACTTTAAGTTGAGACTAAAGAAGTCGAACTGATTGAGGCAGCAACTGCACAGAGGTTGTCTCACAGCTGCTGGTGAGTAGCTTCAACTCACTGTCTTCATCAAGACATGACCTTGGGGTCATCTCGCTCTCTTCAAGATGGTTTGGCTCACTATCTTCCCTAAAGTTCTGCCTGGCATAAGAGACACGACTCTGAAAGAGAAACAAGGAGACACATAACAAGTTTCACAATTATAAGCAAATAAATGGATCTGTTCTCCATAAGGAACATGTTTTTACAAGTACAATTTAAAACTGGTAGTTGTTGCAAACATCCAATCAGATGTAAACACCAAAGTAAACAGCAGTGGAGGAAATGATGCCTATCCAAATCTATACTAGAAAAAAGTTTGATGGCTTGAGAAGGATGAACTTACATTACATGTTAACACGGGATGGACAAAGCCCTTCTCCATGTCGATGGAAGGATAATTCAATAAATTTCCCAAAGAAACTTCTTTATAAGCATTGCCTTTATTCTACATTTTGTAAAGAGTAAATATACATCAAATAATATTGGAAGAAATAGAGGATAATGAAGCTCAGGTGCAGAGTGATGATACATAATCAAATAGCAATTAATTAAGTACAACGTTACAAGGCAAAAGGCACTAACAAGAGGAATGCAGACATCAACGTGTGCAGTGGCATTGGCTTTATTCAACATTTTGGTAAGAGTAAATGTAGATCTGATAATTTGGAGAAAGTGGAGGGCAGGGCAGATAAGATGCAGAGTAATGCTAGACAATCAACTATCTCGCAATGCAAGTACAGTAATACTACCACCGTCCATTATTACTTGTCACTCAAATGGATTTATCTAGCACTATTAAGTTCTAAATACATCCAATTGAGCAACAATTAATTCGATACAGAGGGAGTACATGACAACAGGTACTTACATGAGCAATCCAAAACTTCATAACCATTGTGTTAGTTCTACATTTATCTAAGAGTAAATATAGATCTTATAATTTCGAGCAAAGGGAGGATAAAGAAGCGAACATTTACAGTGATGCTACATAACCAAACAGCAATGAGTGTAAGTATGCTGACAACGGGCAAGAGGTACTGACAAGAGCAATGCAGTGCCCAGTATTGTTGGGAGATCCTATGATCTTTTGAGAAAGGAGATTCATCTGAAATTAGTTTTCATACAAGAGAGAAGGTAAGGCACATGCAGAAATTTAGGAGTTCAAATTTTGAATTGATATCATAGACAGTACCTGACGCTGGGCTCTCTGCAGTTCTAATAGGGGTTTGGCTAGTGGAGTAGGGGTAAAGTGTGGTAAAGTTGGGCCTGTGTTTTCTGTGGCTACTGATCTATCTAATTTAATAGGTATCACTACCTTTTCCAAATACCTAGTTTGTACTCCTTGAGGATCTGCACTCACCCTCTTCCTTTTGGACATCTATTACGAAAGAACAACATTTTACTGGAAAAACATAGTATGATGACACATGGAATAGGTACAGAAAATGGATAGGTATGGCATATACTCATATATGATGCTTAAACTAAGCAGATGGTGGTGTAACAAAGTAGAAGTATTGCAAAGAGGTCATATGCAAAATATGTGCGACCAATACAACCTTGCCAAGTTAGAGCAAGCACCTTGATGGGTGAATAAGATAGGCCATCCTCCACCATGCCAAGTTTGTTAGCCAGTGGATTGTTCCGCAATATTCCTCTCATGCGCCCATTCTCATATTCATTTTGATCATGTTCAATACCTGACATGCATGAAAACATAAAAACAAGTGAGATTATCTTTGTAATGCAGAAGTGATTCTAATCCAATATTGCCTCCCTGTAAACCCCTTTGTGCTATCTCTGCAATTCTTCTGAGAGATGCCATGCATGGTGTGTGCATTAATATAATGTGGCCTACTACTCAAAATATGAGAGCTCCAGAAGTGATGATACTTCGCAGATGACAACTTCAACATATAGTAAAGAAGAACAAGTCGACCTGACCTGACAGATTCAAAATATACTAAGGGAGAACAACTCGACCTGACCAGTCGACCGCAAATGTCTCTGCTACTCTTCCCAACAAGGAACATACTTATTAAAGAAGAGAAGAGGATCATGTTAAAGAAGAGCAGAAGAGCAAGCAGATTGAAGATACTACAAGTCTTTCTATACAATGTCTGTTGCCCACCCATGATGAACCAGAGCGCACAGAGAAATACTATTCCTTCCGGTCTCTCCATATGTGGCTCACATGCATTTCGAAACTAAAGTAGGAACATTTAGCTAACCAATTAAACATGTCTCAGTTTTACTAATATCAGCATAATATCAGATTCAAATTTGTACAACTAAGCTTGTTTAGCCTGATGGGTGGAGCAGTGCTATTACGACACGAACCACGTAGGTTGATCGTGGTCATCATAAAATGGGGAAACCGTAAGCATGATGAGTATAGTGTTGACCGTGGCAGCGGGATGGCAGATCTAAAGCTGCAAACCACGCAAAGGATAGTTAGCAACCGATGTTTGCTTTGAAATAACAACTACGATTTGGTATGGACAAGAAAGTACAGTCAACAAGTGACAAAGAAATGCAATTCTGCTGCCTCTCTATATGTCGCGACATGCATTTGGAAACTCAAGTGGGACCTTTAGCCAACCAATTAAATGTGTCTGTTAACTAATATCAGTATCATATCACAATCATATTTGAACAACTAAGCTTTGGAATTATGAGTGCTGTGTTGTTTAGCTTGAAGGGTGGAGTACTGCTAGTATGACAGAAAGCACCTACACAGATCATAGTAGGGTAGATAAAAGGGGAAAACCCTAAGCATCAAGAGTAAAATTAGACACACATGCTTTTCGAAACGAATATAGGAACATTAGCTGACAAATTAAATGTTCTCTGTTTTAGTAATATGAGCATCATATCAGATTAGTATTTCAACAACTAAGCTTTGGAATTATGAGTGGCATGTTGTTTCGCTTGATGGGTTGAGGTCTTGAGGAGCAGTGCTAGCACGACACGAAGCACCTACGATGATGGTAGTGAATATAAAGGGGGAAAACCATAAGCTTTACGAGTATAGTGACCATGCCATGGCTGATCTGAAGGTGTAAACCGGACAAAGGCTACTTCGCAACCAATGTTTGCTTTCAACTAGCCACTACGATTTGGTATGGACAAGAAAAGTACAGTAAGCAAGTTACGATCTATTTTCCGGGTGAGATCAATAACTTAAGCAGATATGAAAGAGTACCACCTCTCTTGCGACGCCGTGTAGGCCCCTGCTGATACGTTGAGGGTGTTGCGGGTGCGATGGCTGTCGGCGGCGCGGAAGAAGACTTGTAAGTGCATCTAGTGCCCCTTAGTGATTTTGGTGTATTGAAGACTTATAGGTTAAGGAACTAATGTGTTTGTGAGTGTACACAGGTTCTATAAGTCTATGAGGAGTTTGATATTTATGAAGAAAGTTGACCCCTAAAAATGAATGTCTTCAGTTGAAGACTTTGGTTTTCTTGAAGACTTTGAAAATGAGTAAATTGGTGTGACCTTGAAGACTTGATATTGATGCGAGGATTATGAAGCGTGAAGACTTTTGTTTTCATAGTTTTTTTCCGTTTCTTGAGTCATAGGAAACACCGTACTGTTAAAGGGGGTCGAGGTAAAACTAAGGAAAAGTTTCCAAGTGATGCTCAACTCAAATCCTACACCTACCAATCCTTTCGAGTGAAGCCATTGGAAATCTCATACAGTTCAGTCAAGTTCTTCAGTGACAGAGACGAAGTTCTTCTGTTCTCTAAGGAATTTGTTCTGACTGAGGAGTTAGGAATTTGCCAGTGCGGATTGCCTACAAGTGAGGAACATTATAGCCCTGAGGAATTTGAGAGCTCAAATTTCCGACCATTGCTGTGCTATGCGCCAGCTGTCCAAAATATCCTACCCACCTAACGGTCATATCATTGAAGGGCATTTATGTCTTATCATGTCAGGCTGCTCCCCGACTATAAATAGCCGCCCCCTACAACCACTAGCTGGTTGGCTGCTCCGAGAGAAACTGACACTTGTCATTTAGAGCATCCCATCCTCCGAGGACTTTGAGCGAAAATCATCAAGTGAGGAAAAACCCAAACCCAACACCTAAAACCCAAAGTGATTGAGCATCACTGAAGAAATTGTTCCTGTGTGGAACTGACGCTTGTTACCTTTGAGGACTATGCATCCTCCAGACGGTTAGGCGTCATGGTCTAGAGCATCCAAGAGGAATTGTGGATTGCCGAGTGACCAAGTCTGTGAAGGTTTGGAAGTCACCTGTGAAGACTTACCACGAGTGATTGGGCGAGGTCTGTGTGACCTTAGCTCAAGGAGAATACGGTGAGGACTGTGTGTCCAGGACTGTGTGTCCTCAGGTTTAAATACCTAGCTGCTCCAACCAGACGTACAACTGTCACAGCAGTTGGAACTGGTCTACCAAATCACTGTCTCCACCAAGCTACTGGTTCTATTTCCTCAACCCTTTCATTTCCTCGCATACTTGCTGGGTACTTGATCGTTACTGTTTGAAGACTTTTACTGAAGACTTTCTCAATTTCCTCATTCCTATTTCTTCAGTCACTTTGTCTTTAGCCTGCTTATCCTGTTTACACGCTACCTGTGCTCTGTTTTGTTTCATTTCATCATGATGACTATGCTACTGCTTTGTTATCCATGTACCTGAGTACTTATTCCGCTGCTTGTAGTTTGTTGCTTAGGAAATTCCTCAAGTAGTATTTCCTCAGTGACGAATTCATAAAAATCGCCTATTCACCCCCCTCTAGTCGATATAACGCACTTTCAATACTTTAGAGGGCAGACGGCCGGGTCGGGGGATAAATCCTGTTGTCGTGGACGAGGCGGTCGTAGGAGCGGCAACGGCAAGGTGGACGACGGCGCCGATGA
The DNA here is from genome assembly GCA_011799875.1 of Thinopyrum elongatum. NCBI lineage: Eukaryota > Viridiplantae > Streptophyta > Magnoliopsida > Poales > Poaceae > Thinopyrum > Thinopyrum elongatum. Next base: position 495,292,372 of record CM022300.1, read on the forward strand.
AGCGAGAGGACGCGATGAAAGGATCCTGGTCCGGCGCCGTGGATGAGAGACGTCCATCTCTTGCAGTGGACGACGGGGTAGGGGTAGCGGCTCCGGCAAGGTGGAGGATGGGGTGGCGGACGGAGGAAGCTGGCCGGAGTGGGGAGGTTGTTGTGGCGCCGACGGTGTATGAATGGGGAAATGGAGGGGGAGGGGGGTGATCTCAAACTTTGGGACGCGCTTGTCTGAAATGTGGGAAAGTTACGAACTGAGCCCCCGTTTAAAATTTTGGACATCTCGTTGGTTGGGGATAGGACGGTAATCTCGCATCTCCCCAATATTTGCCGGTAGCGATTTCGGGCGAGGAGAGGGTGTTTTGCCGCCCACAACAGGTAGGGCGGTTGTGTCACGTCTGAGGGAAGTTACACATCTACCCCTATTTAAAATATTTGCCTACATCGATTTCGGACGAGGAGAGTTTATTTTGCCGCCCACCGTGTATGAATGGGGAAATGGAGGGAGAGACACAGGTCTTTCGGACGAGCTTGAATCAAATGTGTTTTGCCGCCCATGTTTGGTGACCACCGTGTCTGAATGGGCTCAGACGCGGTCGTGTCACGTCTGATTGAAGTTACTAGTCTACCCCTATCTACAGCAGTGGAAATCGGGTCGATTAGTATGTGAAGTGTCAGGGGTAGACAGTAATTTCCATCTTGCAAACACTTGCTTTGGGCAGCCTTTCACAAAGGATAGTGGGTGTTTTGCTGCTTTGTTCAAAATTTGGGAGAATTAGCATTCACGTTTACCCTGGGCCCTGGCAACTAAATTCAAATCCAATTTGTATTCGATGACGAATATCCATACATCATTCTACATTTTGTTATTTATTTCTTCAAAACCACGACAAAGATTTATTCCACCTTTATATATGAATATGATTTAGAAATGCCGTGATCTTCGAATTTAGTAGGTTGGATACACTTTGAGTCAAACAGTTATTTCATCCAATACAATATGCTCACATGAAAAACAGTTCACCTTATGTCAATCATACAAGTACTGAGGATTACCTCGCCTAAAAAATTTAGATCATTACAACACATGGACAACATAGGGGGTCTTACAACATAATCCATTCAGAGACATGACACAACATGCAAGTATACTAATCTAATGACAATTCAACTGGTATCTAAAGAAGAACTGGGATTACCTTGGGCTTCAGATAGCAGAAGCAGTAGGACCTCCTCCATCTTCAAATGCAACATTCTTACTTCCTCCAATTCTTGGGTTGCTTGCATAATGCGTGCAACTAATTGCATAATTTCCAGCCTCAAGATCAAGATTACCTCATTCATGGCAGCCACACCATCTCTTTCTGCCTCTAGTAGAGCCTCAAGAACTATAATATCTGTGCTCAGACTGCTCTCCAGCAGTGTTGCCTCTAAACTGCTACCATCTGGTAACATGGATGGCGCACTGCTTCCATAAATAGATGCTGGGGTTGTACATTGTGTCCTACTGTGAACGGCATCTTGAAAGGTTTCCGCTGGACATAAGTAAGAGATAGTTATCGCATGATCCAGGCAGTAAGCTTACATGGTAAACGACATACGAATTATTGCCGAGCATGGCAAGCTATATTTAAATGGTTCAAAGCAGCATCAGCCGAAAACAAATTAAAATGGTAAGATGAAACTAGGGATGTAAGTGGCAAATAAATGGCATCCGCCAGTCCCATCTAGTTAGTTTTTGCTAGCTCGCTAGTTCATTTTCCTCAAAAAACAAAAACTCTTTTGAACTATCATACCATTAGTGGACTTTTATCGGGATTAAACGGGACCCAGTTGACTTCCCTATGAAAGGCAGTGTACCACCGCTATATTTAAGTTGCCAAGGCATCTAAGCAGTTGAAATAATCTGAGAAAGCACTTAACAGTGTGGCCTCATATAAACTACGAAGACAGTCTTGTGATGAAGTTCATAGGAAAAGTTAAGGTGTCAAATGAACTAGGCATGCATTTCTTTACGATAGTACAGCAGGCACTGCTGACATATTGGCCAACTCAGGTATAGCCTAACAAGTAACAAACAAGCATTCGAATCAAGCAATACAGCAAAGCAGGCAACTGAACTATTTGTAATTCTGTAGGATTACAGGTTGAGGGCACAAGCCAAGAAAGCAGCCGACACGCATTACATTTCACATGTACTAAAACACATCGGCTTACCATATGTTGCTGTGAAGCCTCGCTGCTGTTGCAATGTTCTTTGAAGATATCGTCAGCATCCCGTGGTTGCAAATCTAGTTGTTGTAGTTTATTTTGCACCCTCTATTTAGGTAAAATTAATTTTAATCACATGCATTGGTTCGAATTGATCATCAATGGTTCATCTAAACTAATGAAAGAAGGGTGTGTGCTTACACGACAATATATGTGCTTCACTCTATTTTTATGCTTGTTCGAGGTGCCAGCCCCAAAAGAACAAATATTTTGCTTGATGGGGTTGGCAGCTCCATAATTAATAGAAGCATCAAATTAGTCATGCAACTTGGGAAGATCAAGAACGCACAAAAAAGTAATGAACAGAGGCTCGGAGCAGTGATGTAATAGCTAGCATCACAAAATGTAGGGTAAAACGAAGAAAAAGCAGCGGAACCACAAGCTAGTTTGCTGATGTGTAATTAAGCATAGAGAACATGAAGCAGTCTGATGTAACCAACAGGTGGCATCAGAACAACACCATTATCATAAATATAGCATGCAAGAAGTAAAAATAGTAGGCAGTGATATCTAGGAGGTACAGTAATACTTAGGACAAAACAAAAGCATTGTAACTATATGTGCACCGGTTTGTAATTTAGCACATGTAACATGTTCACTGCCAGAAGTATGGCCCTACAGGTGCAAGAAGAATAACACATCTCATGAAAAATTGAATGATGCCCTGAAGAAATTCAAAGGTGCGGTGCTTATGCTAAGAAAGTGAACGTAGGCACCGGCCGTTGGATAATAGTACCTGATTCTCGGTGGCATATGTGTATCGTTGTCATATTTGATAGCTAAGGATCATCGATGTTGCTCGTGTTGCGGTTGAGTTTGGGCCGGTGTTGCCGTTGCTGAAGCGGCTCCGGTGCTTCGGTTGCGGTGCCTGTCGACATACAAGAAAGCTCATCTGTGGTAAGTGAACAGTTCCACGATAAAGAAGAGAAAAACCGAAGGAGTACAAATCAAAATAACCTGATGAGGCTGCGGCGTTAGTAAAGCAGGGCCGATGGAGTTGAATATGGCATCCGTGGAGCGGGTCCGATGCAGTGGACGAAGTCGTCGGCGAAGCACACCCGGCGCGGTGTACAATGTTTTCGGTGATGCGGATCTGTTGCAGCGGACGAGGGCTTGTATGAAGGGCCAGCGATGGGGCGGACGAGGGAGTCGGTGAAGGGCCTACACTGTGGTGGACGAGGGCGCCGGTGAAGCAGATATAGTGCGGTGGACCATGATGGCGGTCAAGGAGATCTGGAGCGGTGGACAAGCCAGTCACTGAAGCAGCTCCCACTACTGGAATCAGGATCTTTACCGTCAGCCGTCTCTTTGCCGTCTGTTTGCTAATGGCAAAGATGGTCTTTGCCATCAGGTTACAGAAAACTGACGGCAAAGAAGGAGCGGACGGCAAAGATATTGTTTGCGGTCAGCCGTCTCTTTGCTGTCTGCTAGCAGACGGCAAAGAATCTTTGCCGTCCGCTAGCAGATGGCAAAGAGGGAGGGTGGCCCACTAGCGAGAGCCACCTAACGGCCACTTTCTTTGCCGTCTGCTAGCAGACGGCAAAGAAAGTGGCCAAATTAACGTCCGTTAGCTAGGCTCTTTGCCGTCTGCTAGCTGACGGCAAAGAACCGTGCCCTAACTTAAAAGCCAACGCCCGCGCCCCACCCCTCTCTCTGTCCCCTCTCTCTCTCCACCCCATGCCCGAGCCGCCGCCGCCCCGCGCCACCCCCGTTGCCGGCCGTCCCGCGCCAGCCCCGTCGTCGCGCCGCCCGCGCCGCCAGGGAGACCACCTCCTCCGCCCCGCGCCACCCCGTCGGTGCCGCCCCTCCTGCCCACGGCGCAGAGCCGTCGCCGCCCCGCGCCACCCCGTCACCGCGGCGCCCCCCTCCTCCAATCCGACGGCCCCGGCGGCCCCTCTCCTCCACCACACGGACGCCCGCCACTCCGGCGCCCCCTCCTCCACCCCGGCCGCCTCGGCGCCCCTCTCCTCTACTCCCGCGGCCGCCTCGCTGCTCCGGCGACCCGTGCTCCACCCCGGCCGCCCCGGCACCCCTCTCGTCCACCCCCGCGGCCGCCCCGCCGCTCCGGCGACCCCTGCTCCGGTGAGACCTTGTATTTTTTTTAGATTTAGTTTAGGTTTAGTTTTTCACTTGTCGATGTGCTGGGCAATGTGTGTGCTGGTTGATGTCTATATTTTTATGGAGCTGGGGTGTTTGTTGATTTTCCTCCTCACCGGCTGTATGATCAAGAATTTAACTTAATCAGTACATTTGATGTAAGAGCTACTGATCTTACCAACATATTTTATTTAGATAACTAGAACGGTTCTACATGTAATCTAATTGTAGCTATGAATATTAATTTTAAGGATCCTGTAGTTATAGAAAAATTGGTTATATCACGTTACAATTATGAATAATTGACAGTGCTAGATGATGTTTATGTGTAGTTCTACTAAAATTGGTTGTGATATATCTCGTTAAAACTTAGGAATATCTATCGGGTGCGGTATATAGAGCAGTCAGAAACGGTAATGACATGTTTTGATGTAGTTATGATCATTTGTCAGCTATTTGGTTTGTCACAATTATGATAATTTATTGGTTTACACTCATGAGATTTATTGACTGTGCCCTGCTATGAAAAGAGATCTATCAATTATTGATTCGATGTTATAATCATACAATGAAGTTGCGGTACCTTTGCTTCCACTTTCCCTTTAATCTAGATAGCTTAGCAAGGAGGAGGATTCTGTATTTCCATCTTTGTCAAAGGCTTCTGAAGTTTTGATTAACTATCATTAAAATGGGGAAGAATTTAAGCATGCTATTACCATGTATAGTGTGGTATCTTGCCTTGGAGTATTTATATCTAGTAGCAGATCATTGCAGGCATGGATGTGAAGAACTTGGGCCAAATTTAGTTTAAGTTAAATTGTAGATGCCTATATTTCACCAAATTTCAAATAATTTTTCTACCAAAAATAAATGAAAAAGTATTGGTTACACTTGAACCTTGTGTTATCTTTGAATATCACCATCAATATCGTTGGTAGTGGTAATGTTTTCTTATTGGTATCACTATCAATTTGGTTTACATTTTCAGTTTTCTTCATGTCTAAAGAAATCCCTAGTTTTGAAGGGTGCCAATGGCCATTGCGAACTAACCTACCAAATTAATTAAGTGTTGTTGATGTTGTTGAGCACAAGTGCATTGCTTTTTTTTCTCAGTTTTCTTTCATGTCTAAAAACTTGGCTCTGTTCCAACTATGTCCATTTATCAAATATGATAGAGTTGAATTAGAGCCAAGTTGGATTAGGGCCAAGTTTCTGTAGATATGCAAATGGTCCATTTATCAAATATGGTTCTAGCTGTGTTTATAGATATGGTCCATTTATAGTAGATATGATTCTAGCTGTTGCCATCATAAATGTCCACAAGTGCATTGCTTTTTGAATGTGAAATGATAACTTGGTGTAGTTGATTATCTTCTGCTCAAAATTTTTGCTGCTGTAATGTTGTATGATAATGTTGTAAGGGTAGTAATTGGTCTCTTCTGCTGCTTATCAGAGATGGGGGGAGGCCACCACCGCAGGCTGCGCTCTGCCACACCGGAGTGCGACTTGGAAGGTTTCGAGTTCTTCAGGATCATACTTGAGAATTCCTCCAGGAGGCAGGTATATAAAAGGAGAGATCTCCCCTTCACCCATCTCTTTATCATAACTCTGCTGTTTGCTACATCACTGCTTGACCCACGCTGCAGAGGCTGCCTGACACTTTTATGAAGATGCTGGACGGCCATCGGCCAAAGAATGTGAAGCTGCGATAGGCTGGCAGCGGGCTTCACAGGCTGTGGGACGTGGAGGTGGTGTTCAGGTATGACCACATGTACCTGTGTCGTGGCTGGGAGCAGTTCATCCGTGCCTACGACCTGCGCCACGGGTACTTCCTTGTCCTCAGGTACGACGGCAACGCCACGCTCACCGTGAAGGTGTTCAACATGACTATGTGCCACATGCGCTATCAGGACGATGACGATGCCAGTATGCTCTGCTGCTTCTTCCTCTCCATTTGGCTTTGTCTCACACGGATAGTTAAAAAAACTTTGTTGCATTTGGTCAGGCAATGGGAGCAGTAGCAGCGACTCGGGCTACAGCAAAAGCAGCAGCGACTCTAGCTACAGCAAAAGCAGCAGCGACTCTGGCTACAGCAAAAGCAGCATAGAGGATGAGGAGGAACGGAGTGGTGAAGAAGAGGAGCAGAGTAGGGATGAGGAGGTGCAGCCTATTCTGTCTGACGATGACCTCGCGATGGTGGTGGCTGACGATGGGCAAGCGATGGTGGTGGCTGACGATGACCTACCGATGGTGGTAGCTGACGACGGGCAAGCGATGGTGGTGGCTGGCGATGACCTAGCGATGGTGGTGCCTGAAGATGGCCTCATGATGGTGGTGGTGCCTGACAATGACCTTGCGATGGTGGTGGCGCCGGCGATCCCATAGCTGGGCGACAGGACCATGCCAATTGTGGTAGAAGAGTACATCCCACTGCCTCGCCGCTCTAAGCGCATCAGGATGATGAAGGAGAAGGAGAAGAAGGAGGAGTGAAGATCCTTCACCTCCGTGATGACGGTAAGTTTTCTCTAGTGTTTTGCTTACGAAATGCATAAAGACCAAGACTTAGCTTTATTTCCTCCAAAATGCTTACCATAATGACCTAGACTTAGCTTATCTTCCTCCAAAATGACATAATTAGCTTACTTAGCTCCAAAATGATCTATACTTAGCTTTGTTTCCTCAGAAATGACCTAAGTTAGCTCTAATATGCTAAGTTATCTCTAATATGCTTAGTTACCTAGGTTTGCTCAATAATGACATACACTTAGCTTACTTATGTAAAAAATGTCATAATTAGCTTACTTAGGTTTGAAATGGCATAACAGTCTTGGTAACCTCATATATGTCATATAGTTAGCTTATTTTCCTCAAAAATGACATAATAAGCCTAATTAGCTCCAAAATGATCAATTTTACCTAAGTTAGCTCCAAGTTATCTCCAAAATGACCTAAGTAGCTCTAAATTAGCTCTAAAATGCTAAATTAGCTCTAATATGCTTAGTTACCTGGGTTAGCTCAATAAAGACTATAATTAGCTTTACTTGTCAAAAATGGCATAATATTCTTACTTAACTAAAAAATGGCTAAATTTGCTAGGTTGCTCCAAAATGACTAAGTTTTCTCTAGTGTTTTGCTTTCCAAATGGATACTTAGCTTATTTTCCTCCTAAATGGCATAATTACCTAGGTTAGATAAAAATAAGCTATACTTAGCTTATTCAGTTCATTTATGACATACTTAGCTACTTAGGTAAAAAATGGCATGATAATCTTTGTTAGCTCCAAAATGATATTGACTAGCTTATTTTCCTCGAAAATGACATAATAACCTTACTAAGCTCCAAAATGACCTATTTTACCTACCTTAGCTCTAAAATGACCTACACTTAGCATTTTTACCTAGCTTAGCAATAAAATGACATTTTTACCTACCTTAGTTAGAAGAAGAGAAGATAAAGAGGAGGAGGAGAAAAAGAAAGAGAAGAAAAAAAAATCTTCTTCTTCTTCTTCTTCTAACTAGTCTTCTTCTTCTTCTCTTAACTTTCATCTTTCCCAATTTGCAGATTTGCTTTACATGAGGAAGCTTGATTCATGGAGTGTACTATTCTTGTGGTGCTTCCTTGTTGTTTATGAAACTTGTTTGGATATGTATGTCTATATGGATATGTTGTTGGAAACTTGTTTATGGTTATGTATATATGGATATGTTGGACTTTGTGAACTATGTGTTGGATTGGATGAAATATGTTGTTGGACATGCTGTTGGATATGTTGGATATGTAGCATGTATACTGTGTTTGAAACCATGTCTAATTAATGGGATTTAAATAAAAACAGGGGATATATAGCCTCTTTGCCGTCCGCTAGCGGACGGCAAGAGCTAGCCGTCCGCTAGCAGACGACAAAGAGGACACGTGGCGTCACCTGTGCAAACTGGGAACACTGGCTGCCTATTTGCCATCTGCCAGCATGATTCAAACCTCTTTGCCGTCTGCTGGCGGACGGCATATCTGGACACGTGGCAGCTTCCCAGTGCTGCCTAGCTGGGCTCTTTGCCGTCCACCAGCGGACGGCAAAGATCTTTGACTCTTTGCCGTCCGCTGGCGGACGGCAAAGAGCGCCGTTAACCCCCTAACGGCTCTCACGCCACCGCACTGCCATCACTGTCTTTGCCGTCTGCTGGCCGTGATGGCGGATGGCGTAATCCTTTGCCGTCCGTTTCTAAGAAGCGGACGGCAAAGAAGGCCTTTGCTGCAGGCTTTCACCGGACAGTTTGCCGTCCGTGATCTATGACTTTGCCGTCCGGCATGGAGGACGGCAAAGAAGCTGATTCCAGTAGTGTCCGGTGAAGTGGTGAGTTGGCAGTTGGGGGTTCCAAGGTGCGGAAGGTAGATCCGGCGGGGTGTGAGGTCTACCGCTGCGGCAGAGGACTAGATTCGGCGGCTTGGCGTGGTTGGGGGGGGGGGGGGGGGAAGGGGAGGGGCTCTGGGGAAGAATGTTGGGGCAAAGAGGGGAAAACAATGGAGTTACCAAAGCAGCCCTTTTCTGTTCATGTGGCAGGGGTTAAAACAGGAATAATCGCAGGGCTAAACTTTCGGGCGCGAGATATTTCGATGTGAGCGGGAAGTTTGAAAGCTTTTGGTGGCTGAAATTAAGTGTTCTGCTCTTGTACGGCCGACTATGATATCATGGCCGAGAATTTATTTGTTTTGCACGCAAAAAAAAGTGCAAGTTTTGAGTCTCCAATCGAATCTTAGATTGTCCATTCAATTCAAATATGGATCTTGAGCTAGTGGAAGACATACCATCATATGGTCCAATTCAAATGAAATTCCAAATGTGTTTATCCTAAATATGATGACAAAAACAAAATGTGTATGTGTATGATAAAGTGGATGATTAAAGGTTTGAACGTACCCGTATTGTATATCTCAGGTTTGATTATGAATTTGAAATCACGAAATCCCGGCTTAAAAAATGTACCTCCATTTAAATGAATCACAAAAGCTAATGATGGAGTCGAATTCCAAAATTCCAATCTTAGGTTTGTAATTCTGTACTTCAAAGTATATCACCGCTGTTCAAAAGTATCGTTATCTCATAGTCCAAACTGTGAAACAAATTGATCAACCATGAGTGCACACACATTGACCATATATATCTCAATTACGCTAAAGTCTCTCAAATATAGACACCTCACTCTTTATCTGAAGCCACCCACCCCGTCCCCCCCCACAAGTCGTTCTCTCCCCCGGACACCGAACACTGAGCACATTACACCCCTCTCTCTTCTAAGTCCGGACCCCATATAAGTCTCTATCACTTTGTCTCTCGGGCATGCACACATCTCTTCCCCCACTCTCTAGGTCCCCCGGCATCTCTCTTTCCCAAGCACCACACAATATAGAGTGTATCTTTCCCATACACAAAAAACGTCGCCCCCAAACGTCTATCTCCCTAGTTATGTGGTTCTCGCAACTCACCTCAGTCACCACCCCCACTGCAAACAAGCACCCTTTGTCTCCTTGTGCACCACTCTCCTCTTTCTATCTCTCCACATGCGGACCCACCCAGCTCCTTCCCTATATACATATATGTCGTGACTCTTTTCATAGCTCCCTAATGTATCATCGTTTCTCAATCTCGCACGTTGTTCTCTACACCCTATTCTAGATCTCTCATGAAGTCTCTATCACAACCACGATGACTCGCTTCCCTTGCGTCTCCGTACATAGGCCACTTTCGACAACATCAACCTTGTCTCCCTATCTATACGCCACTTCCGCACACAAACGACCCTCTCTCTCCCCCTCTCTTCCCTCTCTCTCCCTCGCTAGCTCTCTCTCTCGCTCTCACACCCCTCTCCCACACACACTCGATGTCTCTTCCAAATAGTCGCTCCCCGCCCGCACCCATGCTATCCCGCTACTACACATGCCTTTCTCTCTCTTTGACACACATGTCACACCATTCCCCCTTCCCTACTAGATTTACATCATTAGTGGTCCTCTTCTCCACATACACACACTCCCTCACACACACACACGCGCGCACAAACACACACAGACACGCACAAACACCCTCTATCTGGATCTTTCTTTAAGACACACACCCTTGCATATTCTCTCCAGCTCTAGGTATGTATATCCCCCTCTCTCTCTAGCTCACATGCACACCAAAATTCTCCATCTCTTTAACTCACACATCTCTGCCCATGTCCGCATGTGTATCTCACACACTCACTCCCGATTATGTCTATGTGTCTCCACGTTACACAACCAAAGCCCCATGCACATGTCTCTCTCTATCCTCCACACACAGAGACACAAAGAATCTCTTATCATTGCCTCAGTCTCTACTACACTATCACACACGCACACGCTCTCTCTCTCTCGCACACACGCTCAACCAAGGTTTTCCCATAATAACTTACCATCTATTCATCAACATCGTGGCAGTACGACGAACACGAGACGTGAAAAAGAATAAATCTACACGTGCGTAGACCACCTAGTATACTACTAGGACTAGAGCGAGCTGAAAGCGTGCCGCTCACCCCCTCCTTATCGGCGACGGGAAAACCTTTGTTTTACACGTCGAGAAGTCATCGTTAAGGCCCCACATGCTCAGCCGTTGAATAGAATGTAGATCCAAGTTTATGGAAGCAGGTATCGATAATACGTTTTGATCTCCATACTTATATCTCTTCTCTACTCTTATAAAAAATAGAGTTGGTGATGATGGTGTGCCTGCCATCCTACAATATAGGCCGTCCGATTTATATCTCACGGATAGGAAGGAAACTATGGCAATTTTGCAAAAAGATACCCTGACCCCTCTCCACATTTGGAAATAAGCCTTCCTTCGTTCATCCTTTTCTCTCACAAGATAAACTACTCTACAAATGCATCTGATGTTACGTGCACCGCACGGGCATCTTGCTAGTCTTATAAAAAAAACCGAGTTGGTGATGATGGTATGCCTGCCCTCTGCAATAGAGACCGTCCGATCTATATCTGACGGATAGAAATTAAACTAAAAGATACCCGCACCTCTCTCCACATTTGCAGACAAGGCCTTCCCTCGTTCATCCTTATCTCCCAAAACCTCATTGTTGGACAATTAAAAAAGGAAGCCTCTGGAACAAACTGGCATGGTGGTCGCTGCCGCGCGTCGTCCATCCCCATGCCTCCGCTCAGTCCGACCACCATCACCACCACGCCCCACTCCTCCTTACCTTATCTCTCCTCTTTCTCGAGATTCATTAGTTTTTACACATGGGATTACTCCCGCATGGGTCCACAAACAGGTGTTTTATAAAAATGCATCTTGATGTTTCGTGTAATGCACGGGCATCTTGCTAGTACTTCTACAGAGACTTAGTTGGTGATGATGGTGTGTCTGCCATCCGTCATTTCTGACCATTAGATATCATCTAACGATTGTGAGGTAAGTTGTTGCCTTTTCTCACAACATCCCACTTCTCTAATCCATTTGCAGAAAAAACCTTAATTAGTATCTTAAAACCAACCACATCCCTCCCTCACCTCACCAAAACAGCCCAAGGAATATATTCTGATTGAAACATAATATATTTCTAGTGATATATGTATATCAAAATTAGAGTGTTTTCTATCAAGTTTGTGATAAGTATTATTCTAATTATGATCCGTTGCAATGCACGTGCACATTGCTAGTATTTCCAACCATGCAAAAAAAATGCTAGTATTCCATAGTTCGAGTTTTCCATCAAGATATAGTCACTCATGGTTGATATTTAGTTTGAATTAGTACACATAGGCACTATGTAACAGCCGTGCTAATTGGCTTCCAAAGCTTAACTTTCACTCCTACTTACAGTATGTAGAGTATTTAACAAAAAACACCACTTTCAACCAGTCCTAGGAAGAAACTATTGTACAAAAAATAGCAAAAACATACCCAAAATTTCTTATCCGCGCCAAAAAACTACTACCTGTGCCGATTAGGCTTGTTTAAACCCATTTATGACAGGGTTGGCCCACACGTTCGTGCTGACGAGGCAGCTTAAACCAACACATTTTGTTTGACCGTTGACATGAGGGACCCATCTGACCTTCTATCATGTTTTCTTCTCCCTCCAATCATTATTTTCCTGAACATTACTTCAAACAGTTCTTATGCGTGTTCGTTCGGTGGCGCCGGTGATGACGAGCTGGCCGCCGCCGCCGCCGCCGACGGCCGGACGCCGCGCTGCCTCCGCAATGTTGGCTGGCTGGCCGAGCATGGCTCACAGCGCGAGCAAGCCGCCGCGCTGGCCTTCGCTCGAGCCAGATGGCTGGCCTTAGCGCGGCGCGCCGAGCAAGCCGCCGCACCGCCATGCCAACCTAGCCAGCAAACCTTGCAGACAGCAGCTGGATGCATCCAACAGGGTGTGTGCTATTTTGGCTAGCTAGCGGCCGCGAGCGCCGAACGAGCTAGCATTTGGGCTGCCGCAGGATGGCTCTGCGCCAACGGCGCTTTTGACCTCCCTTCTGCCGGCGGCGGTAGCTGCGTCCCATGGCCAAGGATGACTAGGTGGACGTGCCGAGGTAGGAGTTCACTCGGGGATTTTTTTCCAGACTGACATGTAGGTCCCACAAGTCATAATGCCTAAGGGCATCTCCAATGGTCGTATGATCATTGTTGGTAAATTTGCCATGTAGACTGTTCTGATGAGGTGGCTTAAAATAAAAGAAGAGAGAGAATGGGATGGTATGATGCCGAACCAATGTCTGGACACAAGCTCTGAGGTAATTGCATTCATTTCTGTGGGCCCTGCCTGGACCTGGTGAGAGCTGCGGCAGCTACCTCTCCAATTTCCTTCTCTCGGGTTTGTGGTCATCAGTTTATTTACATTGATTTACGTGCGTGGTTCCCAATAGATTAACATACCTTCACTGGCGAACTTGTATGATACGCTGTTGGTTGCTGACGTGGACTTGTACCAACGATTCTATCGAACAGACTATTGCAGATGCTCTAACTTGCTGGTCAAATAGAAGGCGTTGACTTAAGGGGCGACATGGGTTTGAAACGTGCCATAACGGCACTTTGTAGAGTAGTCGTTTTCTTGGTAGGGCTGGTTGGTAAGTGGTACTAGTTTTCTGGTATTAGTGGTTTCTTGTAAAGAAAAATGTACTAGCGACAAAAGGCGATTCTAGGTTGCGTTGTACTCCAACGAGTATTACTAGTGTCGCGGGAGTGTATAGCTCGTTTTGTGGTTCGACCCCGGCCGAACGCACGGCGGCCTTTTTTTTAAATAGTAACCTCGCGCGAGCCAATATTGTACACTGGTAGTTTGACTTTGAAGTCAGACGGATGTGTCGCACCACAATCGGGTGCACTGGATAGCCCAGCCACGTGAACGGGTTTTCCCTCCCTCATCTCGTGGCTCGCGTACTAGAGTAGTACTCCTATCAGTAATGCTACACCCACGTAAACTAACGTATGGTTTTTACGTAAAAGAGGATGTGAAAACAAAGGATGGTTCGGTGGGGATGGAAGGGCCCACCCCCTTGAAAATCAGGGGGAGAAGAAAAGTAGTTAGGAAGATTACATAGGTTTAAGTAGCTTTTACTAGATGTAGGATTATTGGTACTCTTATATATCAATTCAACCCATGCAAAGTTTCGCCTGCGTGCTTGCCCTAGCCGCACCTCGCTTGCAGCTCTCCACTAGCACAGCACCTCCCAATTAAGCTCGAGGAGCTGGAAAAGCCTGGCGTGGCATTGGGAATTGTGCATTATGGCTCTGTACGTAAAGTGCTACCTACTACTCTGTAGCTTTTGGCGTTGCACGCATGGACTTCGCTCCATTATCGGCTCTATAAAAGAAATTCCTCTTGTCGTGATTTTTTTGTTTTGAAACGGAGGCAAAAGCTTTGCCTCATCTCATTCATAAGAAAGGAACTAACAAAGTTCGATGAGATCCATTACACCTCCACAAATGAGCGAAAATCCTAGTCTCGTTTTATCAAAGAACTCAAATGTTCTGCCCCCGCAGTAACCGTCGCTGATAAACAGGCTGCTAGTGTGCGCGTGAGAGGAGCGCTGAGTAGGCCAGCTATGCGCTTGAATAGAGCACGGAAGTACACACACGCATGTGTACTTTCCCTGCATTGATAGTACAGCGATGGTTCTAGAGAACAGTAGTACCCTCCACTTGCAACTGTAGCTCCTTGGCCTTGAAATTCAAGAGTTCAAAACTGGTGCACTATAGAATTACAGTACATCGCACTACTATTTGAGAAAGTAGTACTACTACTACTCCTACAGTACTATGTAGTAAATAATAGCCTCACCATCACGGGGCACTAGGCACTACCACTATGCATGCCCCATAACTTCCTTAACGAAGGGACGAGCCCTGTGGTTACGCTCTATTCTCCTCCTCGCCAGTTCCCCTCCCCCGAAGAGACCAAGGTAGTTCATTGCTACTCTCATGGATTCGCCAGTCGGTTCTCCTCCTCTCGGGGCTGGGAGACCTTGGACGATGATCCTTGGAAAAATCGCATGCCGCTCCAACGTCCTCACCGCCGCAAGACTCGTTGCTTCCTGCACCAACTATTTTAAGACGGTGCTTAAACAGGCTTGGAAAATGCCATGCTTGTTGGTCTTCCATGCATCCTGAGAGAAGGTTATTCTATGGGACAATCCATCAAACATTCCACCGCTCCCTGGCCATGGTTGCACTTGACTCCGCTGAGTTGCCGACGTTGAGAGGTAGTCGGATTTTGTCCGATGAGCAGTCAGTCATGGAGTTTGATCATGTAGTGTATATTCTAAATATAGTACTTAGTTATTCCATCCCGTAACTTCTCCGCTGCCCACCATCTTATATATAGGTCTGGGTTGGTGCCAACGAAGATTGGCTTGCATACCTTCGGCTGGATACCACCATCATTTTGCACAACATCCACAGCAGTGCGGCCGTTCCCGTAGACCCCTTCTCCCATTGGGATCGGCCTTCCGGACTTGCTGGGCTTGAATACGTATGATGATGCCAACATGAGATTGAAGAAATAGCAATTGCGGACCCGCCCACAAGCGACCCGGCTATGACGATTACTATCTCATCACGGTGTTCGATATAAGGATTGCCATCAATACAAAAGGCAGTAACGGCAAAGGCTGGCACATGTTGGCCGCGTAGATTTGTACCCCTACACGTTTGAAGATGCCGTGTGCCATGTAGGCCGCATCTTCGCGGTGACAAGCCAGGGACTTGTTTCATCTGTTGCCATCCTACGGTATGGGAATTACAAACGGAATGCACAAACCATCATTTGCATCCCTAACGACTCCATTTTTTGCAGGGACCAGTCATCCCCCGATCAAAATAAGATCGCCGATCCTGGATGTGCATTTGCATCTGCGATTCGGTCTAACCTGGAACCTTGTAGCTGACTTTGGCAATTGGGATCAACTATCTTAGCAGTCGTTACCCATGGTACCACTGATGTGCAACATGGTCACACAATCTACCACGATCGGACCGTCACCATCTTCCCAGGTATCCATTTTCTCATTGCTGTGTGTTAGAGTAGTAGTACTTATTAGTTATTTTTTTTCTTGACTGGGACATGTTTACTGTACTAGTACTACAATTTAGTATTATATTTTTTTAACCCTCTCGCCTTCTCTTTCATTGTAGTACTACTTACTAGTACTAGTACTTTTTTACCTTGGAGGACGCGTATAGCTAGCTAGGCCCTTGAACTTGAACCCACTAGATCCACCATTTTTGTTTTTCCATGTCTTACTATCTCATCCATGTAGCCAAGAATGGCTATATATAATAAGCCAGTTATTTTACTTCCTCTATACCGGAGTATTACTATTTGCTGCCACAATATTACTGACCGCCATATTTGAGCACAACATTATTTCATGGACCTTGACCTGTACGTCACCATGGGTCCAGATCTGAGATGCCCGCGTGTACCAGATGAACGACCCGAGTTCGACCCCTGATGCTATGTGGGTGCCGAGGAACACTCTTGGAGAGTACTCGCTTTTCATTGGGGACAGCTACCCCATTGTGAAGCGGATGCCACCTTCCGTGCACGACACCGAAGGCCTGCCGTTCATGAAGCATGGTTGTGTCTTCAGTGCGCACCGCCGGATGAATGACATGCTGGGACACGCTATCCCCTGATTTATGCCGCTTCAGCTTGGATGAGTCTCCATCGTGTGGAACCGGACTAGAAAGCTGCGACAATGATTCCTTTGCCCACCGCTATGGATCGTGCCATCTATGAAGAACACCTGGGACTGAAACCTGGAGGAGGACATGGAGCCCATCTATAACATGTAAGTGGAGTATGGCAAATGTGGAATGGTAGCGCTGTGAATATATGTAGACTAGCCGTGCACAAATTTATCACATGAAGTGGAGATGAACTTGTGTGGCATACTGGCATTTGTCCTCTAGATTATTGCTAGTAATGTGTTATGTGTACGTGCAACTTGTGTGGCTGTTGCACGGGCTCCAACATGCTCTGTGAGAAAAAGGTGGCACAACTTTGGATATAGGTGATGTGGCGCCATCATAAAGTAGCATCGTTCGCTATAGTTGTAGTACTAGGACGACAACTCCTATAAAACCTTGCGCTTGGCTCTTTGCCTCTTCAGGAGGTTCAACAGTTCGTACTCCGTGAACCTTGCACTTGGCTCTTCGCTTCGCCTCTTCGGAAGGTCCACAATGATGATACTACAGTACAATATGCTTCTGGCAATCTGACACCGAATGAACTGCTGCACGTCCACCGCAAGGGCGAGGGCGAGGGAGAGGCGCTGTAGTCAAAACCCTCTCCTCGTCTTGCAAGCCACCGCGTGCGTGGGCGATGGGAGGGCGTAGGCGTACGTAGTAAGCAAGCTTCTCCTCGTCCTGTGAGCCACCGCGTGTGGGCGAGGGAGAGGGCGTAGTAAGCAAGCTTCTCCTCATTCGGCGAGTTGACGGGACACATCAAAGTAGTACTAGTCCATCACTGCGTCCTTTCCGGTTAATATGGCTTAATTTGAAACGAGAAAAATACACTGGCGGTCACTATGTAACAATACGCTCATTACGGTCACTATATAGTTTTGCGTGATTATACGGTCACTAGCTCACCGTAGAGCACCGTATTGCACCCTACTGACCGGCCACATAGTCGACGTGGCACTTTGTTGACTGGTTAAATTGACACCTGGTTTCTGGGTCCCACCTGTCAGTTGGCAGAGCAAAGAAATCAGTTAAACAAAACTTTACGCAGGCGCGACAGGAGTCCCACCCTGTGCGCGAACCACCCTGGCTGTGTATGTGAGTGCATGCACTGTGTACTCCCTCGGTCCATAAAAACTATACATCTAGCATATAGAAATTTTCCAACAAAGAGTGTACATCTACACTTCCAATGCACTTAGCCTTTAATCTAATCGATATTGATTACTAATGCCCAACTTGTGCTCTAGCTATATGCTACATGTCTCCCTTAATTACAGCATGCAACAACCTTCATTTAACCTTCTTCTCTCATGGTCGCATGCACACATAAGTCTGCTACTTTTGGGCGTTAATTATGCCATGAAGTTCCGGTTCCTCTTGGTCAATGTGTAAATCTCTATATGTACAGTCTTTCAACGGACGGAGGAGAGGTTGAGCACTTGAGGGTGAGCGTGTGTTGGTGTCGTGTGCTGTGTGCCGCATGGATGCATGAGTGTTGCGTCGTGCATGTGACGTGTGAGTGTTGCATGTTGCATGCATGCATGCATGCATGAGGCTTTTACTCCCTCCCATT